>JARHVA010000742.1:3705000-4095000 GCA_037957365.1 Torreya grandis | reverse complement strand
GTAAGATTCACACAGTGAATAATCATTTTCATGAAAAGATCCAAACATAAAAATAATCACATAATGAACCCTAATGTCACACAAAGTCACAGATAAATATTCAAACATAAAATGAGTCATGTGAAAACCTAATTTCACACAAATAAAGATTCAATTCAAAAATTATTCACATATTGTAATACACACTAATGGATCAAACCATGTAACACACATCAACAAAAATCATGCATATAATAAGCAAGCTTAATATACACAAAAAATGAATGTTATCATCGCATATATAAAAATATATTGACCAAATAAGTAACACTCTAAGTAGTATGAATTAGATCATCCATGTAAAATAGTTCAATATAATCAATGGAAATGGTCATATAAATATTTAACCTATGTAGATGTACCAAGATGTCCCTAGTGTAATCATCCCCCCAATGTATGAAAGGTAGTCTCTAGATGTAAGAATGTCCTACATATAAATGTCCATGTCATATGTAACATGCATGTCCTACATCCCACTTATGCATGTAATAAAATGTGTGCCTATGGAAACTATATTTATAATTTTAAATGTGAAAAAATCATAAATAAATAATGTAAACAAGAAATACATGTTATGCATAGGTCCTAATTTTTTATTTTTTGAATTATTTGATTTTTTGGAATTTTTGAAATATTTTGATTGATTTTATGATTTATGTGAAGCTTATAGGCCTAAAATGGATTCAAATGGATGTGAAAACTCATGTGGAGACTCTAGTGATAAATTAATAAACTTTAGATATATTATCTCATTAAATTCCATGTCTTCATCATAATCATCACTTCACCTATTGTTATCACTCAAATTGTACACCCCCTAAATTGAAATAATTGGTTTATTAGAACAATGGGAATATCCCCAAGGTTGTGGGACCCTTACGCTCCTTGGGATGGACCTTTGGAGAAGGCCATCTACCTTCTAATCTATGTGCATCTGATTTAAGATCAACATGTAGGCCTAAAAGAGATGAAAGGAAATATACAGCTAATCTTAAATCTAGAAAATATTTATAGGAGTAAAAGGGATAGAGGGGGTTAATCAAATATAAAAATGGTGATGCACCAATACTAGATAAAGCCACTCTATATGATTTGAAGAACATACTAAAAATTGTAGAGATTAATGAAATATCACATATACTCCAAAATAGATGCTTTAATTACATAGGTTTTTCATATAAAGGCATGGGAACACAATGTAACACTGAGAGGTATCATATTCAGCCCATAGATAATGCATACACAAACATGAATATACATAAAATACGACCTACAAATAAATTCCAAGATCTACACAAAGGTGTTGGGAATGGATAATAATGAAAGGGTAAAAGATCATCCATAAACAAAGATTAACAAACACAAAATGCACATAGAATACAAGAAGAATGAAGGGAGGTAAACTCAATTATCATTAAAATGCAAGGTTTAGGCAATAAAAGGCTCATGGAGGGAAAATTCTGGCAACTTTACTTTGCCTAGAAATGTTGACCATTTTACAATGTAAGACCCAATATTTTAAATGTAGAAAGAAGTCCATGATTCATTTATTACAATATATAATACAACTAAAATAATTAAATTAAAATCAAAGCTTGGGACATGTAATCCTTATGCCAATTAGATAGGGATAGCCAAAATCAATTAAAACTTTGATTCCCTCCTCTAGGTATGGTGGTGATTGCCTCAATCCTATATCTGCTAGCTTGTCCTCTTTATCTCATTGGTTGTGTATCAAACAATCATTAATCACTCAACTACTATAACTAAAATTGGGCACTTTATGGATAGGGATGCAATAATATATCTCTTGGGATTACTTGCCTTGGAATATTTTTCTTAATTCCACTTTTTTACCTTCAATGCTACCCTCTGTATATTACCATGCCATTTTTATCATTTAATACTCTTCCTTGTCCCATATATTTTATTCTTAATCCCAATGCACTTTCCATACTTTTGTGGGTGTTGATACTTAATTTGCATTTAATTATGCTACTTTTCTAATCACTTATAGGTGAGAAACTAGTCTATAATTAATTCTATGAGTTGATTTGGATACATAGTCAATCCTCAAATTTTAATGACTTTGATGGCCAGAGCGTCATTAATTTTTGAGCTCATGCCTTCTGATGTCATCAATGCCATATGTCACTTTTTTGACCACTTGATCCTTCTTCTTTTTTGTACTATTGCTTTTGCTAATATGGAAACCTAATTTTCCACTTGATATCTAATCAACATCTATGGGTTTTAGCTTTTTGTCATTTCCCCACTTTTATTTGGATATTATTTTGTTTTTTTAATTTTTCCTAAGAACTTGAGTTTTAGCCTCATATCTACCATATTCTTCTCTTATAAAAATCTAGACCTTTGGCAAATGGTCCTATCTTCATATCATGGGCTCCTGGGAAACTATCACATGACACAGTTCGATTAGATTAGATAATTTTTAAGACTAGTGTCCCTTATTATACCATTTCTACCAAAGTAAAATAGGATTATGCCATGTGGAATAATCTCATTAATCCACTTTCCCATATCTCTAATATGTTACTGGGCTTTTACAGACCACCCAAGGGATATATGGGGTAGTGTGATTTCACCACATGGGATCATCCTACTAACCCACTTATCTAGTGTATTTAATATTATATGAACATCTCCAATATTCTAGGTCACTAAGATTATAACATGTGGAAGCATCCCACTAATCCACTACTTGAAAGGTTTTCAAATTATAAAAATGGTTATATGGCTCTAGATCACTAGGATCATGACACATAGAAGCATCTCACTAATCCAATTTATTTATCACTTTATATAAAAAATAAGTCCCAAAATATTTAAAAACAAACATGAGGCCATTGAGAGAGTGATGCATGGCACTAGGCATATTTTTTTAAGAATTGACTAAGTTTTGAGATGATTTGAAAAGGGTTTGGGATCATCGAGACCTATGAATTATTGTTTCCTAGTGTTAGGAGGCTTAGACCAAAGCCCTGACATACTAATAACTTGAGAATTAATCAATACATCACCCAGGGCCCATCAATTTTAACATAGTTCTCCCCCCAAAGCATCACTAGGAAAAATCCCAAAATTGACTATGTAAAAGTTCTTATTGTTCAACTCCAATAGGATTTTAGAGTGCTCTATGTTCACTAAGAAGGTCAAAAAATAGGTTGTGAAGATTGTAAGAATACCCAAGTGTTGAAATTAGATTGAACCTTGAAATCCTCAAATAATCTTAAGCTCTTGAACTAAATTAAAATACTACTCCTCTATGATGACTAAAATAGTCAACATTATGGCAACCTCTGTGGGTTGATTTTTGACAAAGCACTTAGACTAGATACCTTAGAATCAATTTATTAGGCATGGAGTCATAGAATCTTAAAACTCATAAATTTTTAAGTATAACTTAGCTAAAAACTTATCTACCCATTAATGAATAATCTAATTAAGCTTCAACTTCAAATAAAAATAACAATTAAGGAAGAAATAACATGCAAAAGCACTTAGGGAAAGAAAAGACTACACTACTATGCTAAAACACTTACAGGAAATAAAATAGAACTGGACTACTATAAAAATTTAAAATGACTTCAAAAGCAATGATTTTGATGGATCCCATTGACAAGGATCAATAAGTCCTTTCCATTCAGTCTTGAGATCTGAAAATCATTGGCCTATTTTTAGCCTATGATGACATAAGGAACACTCCATATGGCATCAAACTTTGTGTGCTTCCCAAATTTTTCTCTATCTACATCCCACTTGGGCACTAATTCTCCATTATAAAAACTTTTATTAGTATCCTTCTTATCAAATTCTTTCTTTATTTGATCTTGTTAAAGTTCCAAAGTATCCATTGCTTATTATCTAGTATCTTATAGATCTATTAATTAAGATAGTCTCATTATCATAGGATCATTATCAATCAGCTCCAACTGATGGAGGAGATATAATGAAGGTAGCTCTAGTGACATAGGCATCTTAGCTTCCATACTATAAACCAACATGAAGGGAGTGTTGGCTAATTTTGGCCCACATACCAAGATTATACCTAGATAGAGAAGTTGAGTAGAGTTACTAACCCATAAATGATCAAAAGATGGCAAAAGCAAGCTTTAAAGAGCTAGATCACCATGAATCATCATGCGAGAATGAACAGATTAGTATAGATGCACATTTGATATATGTAATTAGGAGGTGAACCAAAGTTTAAGGATCATATGAACATGATGTTTTCATATCTTGATCATCCTCTATAAATTTGATATCTTCATGTCTTTTTTATCTCAAGATATAAAGCTTCAAAGTTAAACTAATAGTCTGGGACATGCGTGGAGACATCAAGATAAAGCTACGATAAGTAATCAT
Source organism: Torreya grandis (assembly GCA_037957365.1). Classification (NCBI taxonomy): domain Eukaryota; kingdom Viridiplantae; phylum Streptophyta; class Pinopsida; order Cupressales; family Taxaceae; genus Torreya; species Torreya grandis. Next base: position 4,090,575 of record JARHVA010000742.1, on the reverse strand, counting down.
TTGGGTTCAAATGATCCTAAAGTTTAGTTTATATCTAATAGGTGTCGATATCTTGGGATCTTAGGTAGAATATTTATGGTGTTTATAAGGTCAAAGATTCAAAAAGTGCCTAGAATAAGATTAATAGTTGGCATTCGATCAGATTAAATATCTAACAGTAAGTGGAAACTTGATGATGTCAGTGAGTCTTGAAGATCCAATAGATAAAATTTGATCATGAACCTAATATCTAATGATGATCATCAAGTCAAAAAGTTAGAGTATCTTGAGATCAAGTGAATGGATGACAATATCAGAGTTGTTGCTAGAATCCAGATAATGCAAATGCAATGGAGATGTGATCACACCAAATGAAGCAAGTGCACACCACATAGATGATAAAGTAATTTAAAATTATGCAAGAAGATAAATTCCACAAAACAAAATGGAGAAAACCAAAATCTGATTAACATGAGATGGCCAAAGTGAGGAATACATATAGGAGAGTACATAAGTAACTCCTCCACAAAAGGTGGACAAGGCACCCCACGAATAGACTATAACTCCTCCATGAAAGGTGGTGACAAGGTGTTAAGAATAGAGAAGTAACTCCCATCAAGGGAGTTACTTATGACACCTATGACACATCTATGACACACACCTCCACATAAGCTAGCCTATCCCACAAATTTAGGAAAACTCCATGTATGCACAATAAATATATTTTCCCTAATTAAAAAATAGAGAAAAATAAAAACCTACACTAATACCCCCCCATAAGTGTAGCTTAGGTGGGCAGTGTGGAAATATAAAATGGGTCCCGACAACTAAGCCTAAGGAGGTACCCATGTACAAATACAATCTCCCATAAGATAGAGAAAAGGAGAAAACCCATAGGAAAAAACTCCCCCCCCCCAAAAGAGAGACATAAAAAAGAAGAGACTAGTGGGCCCCCCCAAAGATGATGATGTTGTAGATGTGGACCACACCCCAAGAAGATCTCGTAGATGAATGAACTTGCTCTTAGTGAAAGGTTTGGTGAAGATGTCTGCAACTTGCTTCGAAGACTAGCAAAATATCAAGTCAATGACTTGACTATGAATAAGCTCCCAAATGAAATGCATGTGAATCTCTATGTGCTTGTTTTGTTGGTGCTGAACTAGATTCCTATAAATTTGAATGGCACTCTGGTTGTCACAATAAATGATGGTGGGCTGCATGATAAGAATTCTAAACTCAAAAAGAATCCCTTAAAGCCAAATAGCCTCAGTAGCTACATTAATAGCTCCCATGTACTCTGCCTCTATAGATGATATAGAAATAACATTCTGCTTCTTGCTAGACCAACTGATAAGACCAAAACCTAGAGAGAAACTGTAACCAAAAGTGGACTTATGAGTTTGTGAATCACTTGCCCAATCTGAATCTATATATCTAACCAAGTCAACCTCTATGCCAAATCTATAATGAATCCCATATCCCTGTGAACCTTGTATGTAATGCAAGATCCTCTTAGCTTCTTTCCAATGTAACTCATGAGGTTTATGCATGAATCTAGAGACAAGTCCTATTGTATATGATATGTCAGGCTTGGTGTGAGTCAAGTAGTTGAGACTACCAACAAGTTGTCAATACCGAGTGGCATCAACCAATGGTGAAGAATAGTCAGCCTCAAGCTTGACTCCTGATAAAAAGGGAGTCAAAGATGGATTACAATCATCCATGTGAAATCAAGCCAATAAGTCAAGAGCATACTTAGGCTGTGCAAGAGAAATCCCTAAATCTGACTGTGAGATCTTGATGCCAAGGAAGTAGTGCAACAAACCCAAGTCTATCATGTCAAATATATCTTGAAGAGATACCTTCACCACTGCAATAACTGATGAAGAACTCCTGGTGATCAAAAGGTCATCAACATATAGAACCAAAATTAGGAGCGAATCATCCTACCACAAGAAGTAGACATTGGGATCAAAATGGCACCTAGTGAAACCCACTATGAGAAGGAAGGAAACCATCTTGGCATACCAAGCCTGAGGGGCCTGTTTGAGACCATAGATAAATTTCCTAAGTCTATATACTAAGGAAGAATCCTAAACAAATTTTGGCAACTTCTCCATGTAGATCTCTTCCTCTAGGTCTCCATGAAGAAAGGCACTCTTCACATCCATCTGATGCACATCCCAACATTGTACTATGGAAATAGCCAAGGTAAGTCAGATAAAAGTCATCTTTGCAATGGGTTCAAAAGTCTCTAAGTAGTCAATGCCTGCCACTTGTGAGAAACCCTTGGCGACCAATCACGCCTTGTACTTATCAACTGACCCATCTACTACAATTTTGGTCTGATATATCCACCTACCTCAAACCATCTTTCTTCCCTTAGGAAGTGAATTCAAATCCTAAGTGTGATTTTTGATTAAGTAAGAATATTCTTCCTCCATAGCACTATCCCACTCAAGTACCCCAAATGCCTCTCAAAAAGTCTATAAATCTAAAACTGAAGCAAAGAAGGCATGTGGTTCTCTCTAAAAATCCCCCTAGTACATCTGTCATCTACAAGATCTCCTGCCCAAGTGCCACCACTCTCAAGTGTCTATCTGGCCCAAAGTGGCACAAAAGTGGGTGAGTCAGGTGCTAACTCCTCATCCTCTAATTGACTAAAGGTGGATGACTCTACATCACTATCCTCACTATCTAAACTTGAAGAAGAAGAAGAAGAAGATGTGTCTGGCTTAAGAATGTGTGGTGGCTAATCTGAATCTAATGAGGAATCATCATGAAGAAGTAGATCTAATGAGGGAGAAGAAGTGTCAAGTGTTGAGTCTCTAGGACTCTCCTGAAAATGGACACTTCTCTCGATGAACAAATCATGAGTGACTAGATCTAGAAGGCGATATCCCTTAATACCATCTGGATATCCTACATATATGCAAGGCTTGGACTAACATTTTATAGCTTTGTGTTTCTTTTTTAGAATGTGGGCCATGTCTGGGGATCTAAAAACCCTAAGGTGCTCAACATCAAGTTTCCTTTTATGCCAAGCTTTAAAGGGTGTTATCCCTTTCAAAGCTTTGTGAGGAACCCTATTTTAAATGTAGCAAGCACAATTGATGGCTTCAGCCCAGTACTATGGTTCTAAGGATTTGGAGTGAATCATACAGCTACCCATCTCTTTCAAGAACCTATTTTTGCATTAAGAAACCCCATTCTATGAAGGACTGTAAGTGACTATGTGCTGAAAATCAATCCCCTCTATGGTGCAAAACTACTCAAACCTGTTGCTAACATACTTCCCTCCATTATCAGTTCAAAGAACCTTGATGGATTTTGCACTCTATTTCTCAACAAGAGCCTTGAAGTCTAGAAATTTTTCAAACACTTCAAACTTTTCTTTGAGAAAATATATCCAAGTGTACCTAGAGAAATCATCAATGAAAGTGAGGATGTACTTGGCCTTTGTGATAGATGGTTTGGGAAAGGGTCATGATACATCACTGTGGACTAACTCTAAAGGTTGTGAAGCCCTCTAAGATTTTCCTTTGTCAAATTTTGCTTCAGTATGCTTCCCAAGTGAACACCCCTCATAAAGTCCTTTTGAGAATTGGACATGAGGCAAGCCAATGACCATGTCATTTTTGAAAAGTTGCTCAAGGTAGTGGTAGTTAAGGTGGCCAAACCACTCATGCCACAATTTGCTAACTCCATATAAATGAGTCAGCAATGTTGTTGGAGAAGAATCTAATGCAAAATGTGAGGTGTATAACCTTGCTTGGTGATCTGCCCTACCCTTTGCCACTGTAGTATCACTATGCAACTCCCTGATAGCCACTAAATCTGGTGAAAACTCAACTCTCATGCCCCAACCAATGCGAGTGATTTGGTACACTGATAGGAGATTGGTTGAAAGAGAAGGAACACTTAGAACATTATTGAATGTTCCTCCTTCCATTTCAACTGACCCTCTCCCTGCAATAGAAACTGATGTGTCATCACCCAAACTAATTAAAGTCATGTTACAAGGCTCTAAAGATGAAAACTCAACTAGTGAAGAGCCCATGTGGTGAGAAGCACTTAAATCAATGACCCATGATGTTATAGAAGCTATAGTAGCTACAAGGGCCTTTCCCTTTTCTTTTTCCTTACCCTTACCTTTTGCCTTGGTAGAATCTTGGGTAGATGAATTCTGCTTGATGGACTCAGGAACACCTATGTTGTTCTTCTCTAAAAGATGAGTTAGGTGGTCTATTTATTTTTTCATGCATTTGTGTTCATCATGACTTGTCTTTTTACAATAGGCACACTTAACCTTTTATTTCTTAGGTTTAGCATTGGAGGATGAAGACTCAGTGTTGTTTTTGGCAAGATTGGTGTTTTCTTTCTTCTTCTCTTGGTCCTTATTCTTTTTCTTCTTCTCCTTTGTTGAAGTCTTATCCTTACCATTTTCAGCTATCAAAGCTTGGGGTTGAGTACACTTCATTGTGCCCATTTTAATTAGCTTATCTTTTTCCCTAGTCAAGTCGGCAATGAATGAATCCAAATAAGGCATTTTCTATGTAGTGCCAAGGGCACTTTTTATGGCATGGAAAGTGGAGACAAAGACTGAATAGCTTGGACCTAACTTAGCAAGAATAGAAAGGATGAGTTGATCATATTTCTTCTCTATCCCACATTCTTTCAATTGCAATCTAAGCGCCTTAAACTTAGTGAAGAAGTCCTATAGGGTGTCAAAGTTGCTAGGACTTAGACTTATGAGTTTGTTTTCAAACTCATGACCTCTCATCTCATCAAGCTTCCCAAATAAGTTTTCTAAGGTGTCTCATATGTCATTAGGAGTCTTGAAGGATTTTAAATAGAAGAAAAGTTTTGGAGACACAGACAAGCTTAGTAATCCATAGGTTTCATCACTATGGTTGTACCACTTGACCTTTTCAGCATCAGTGTTGGGTTCTACTTTAGTACCCATGGTGATCTTATACAACCCTTTGCTTTTAAGAATGATTGACATTTTAACCTTACATTTATGATAGTTGAAGGGTGTTATGGGTGTAAGTTGAAAATAATCCATTTTAAGCTGAATTTAGGTGAAGTTGTGTTGATTGCAAGTTGTGAATTTATGTAGAAAGGAGAATGAAAGCAAAGATTTGTAAGTTGTGAAAAGCAATCATACCCCCTCAAAATATTGATCCCCCCTCAAAATATGAAAGTGAATGCTCAAAAGATGTCAAGCTCAACTGAGAATGTGTCTTCGAGTAATCAATGCAAGACTAAAGCAAACAAGACGTCAGACTCAGCCAAAAATGCGTCCCAAGAGACCCAAATTTTTGGCACTTTATAAACTAGTTCATTTTTAACAAATAACAATTCTACACTATGGAGAATTGAATTACAAACACTTTTTCAAAAAATGGCACCCAAATCTGAGCTACCATTTGAAAGATATTAAAGGTTCAATTTTCTCATAAACTAGTGTTTTTGCAAAAAAAAGCACTAAAACATTTTTAAAAATGCCTATTTTGAGAGATAAAGTGGCCTTCCAACCACTCGTTAAATTAGGCATAGAGCGAGGAATCCAAATAAAAAGGTCTTTGTGAAAACAAGTTTAACTGATTGTCTCGGTATGCATGAAAGTAAGTTTACCTTCCTCTTTTAGTAAAAAAATACAACTAGTAGGGCAAATATGAATTTCCAGCTAGTTCTTTTTTACTTTTTTTTTAAATAAGAGGAAATAAAGGGAGATAGCTATTATGTGATGTCTAAGGCCTTGATAGGCACTACTAAGAAGATGAAATTAGGGCTTCGCCAATGAATATGCACCCTTCCAACACTTCCAACGCAATGCAGATTTTAGTACTTCCAACACAGACTGCAGACTTAACACTTCCAGCATAGATTTTACCAAAAAAGAGACAAAAATAGGGGTAAAAACAAAACACCAAGTGTATAAAAAGGATGCCTAGTGACTAAGGGTCAACATGGGATGCCAAACCAGAAAATAAAGTGTCATTTTCTAAAGAAAATAGTTTTGATTTTGCTTGCAAAAAAAACTTGCAGACCTACTGGATGTCGTACAGCTGATTGTGCCTTCTTGGATGGACTGCTACTGCTGCTTGGCATGGTGTTGTTACTGATGATGCTCCTCCCTCTGCTTACAATAATGGCACCCAAGCTGAAGCAACAAATTAAGGCACAGAACTAGCCAACTGCTAAACCATATCAGAGCAAAGAAGGTGTTGAAAGGCCTGCAAGGACTAAAGAGAAGACAACCAAGACACCCAAATCTAAGGATCCCAAGGAAAAGATGCAAGAAATGATATTGAAAGCTTTTTTTTAATTTTAGATCAGATCTAGAAATAAAAAAATAAAGAGAACTCCACTCCTCTTGATTTCAAAATAAACTAACAGCATAACTAGACACATAATTATCATTCTTTCTCTGATATCATATCGAAGTTGTTGCCACAATCTAGATAATGCAAATGCAATTGAGACATGATCACATGAGATGAAGCAAGTGCACACCACATAGATGCTAAAGCAATTTCAAATTACACAAGAAGATAAATTGCACAAGACAAAATGGAAAAAACCAAAATCTGATTAACATGAGATGGCCAAAGTGAGGAATACATATAAGAGAGTACGTAACTCCTCCACAAAAGGTGGACAAGGCACCCCAAGAATAGACTATAACTCCTCTATGAAAGGTGATGACAAGGTGCTAAGAATAGAGAAGTAACTCCCATCAAGGGAGTTACTTATGACATTCTTATGACACCTATGACACATCTATGACACACACCTCCACATAAGTTAGCCTATACCACAAATGTAGGAAATCTCCATTTATGCACAAGAAATACAATTTCCCTAATTAAAAAATAGAGAAAAATAAAAACCTACACTAATAGACAAGTGTCATGATCATAATGACCAAGCAGATCAATAGTGTGCATTTGATCAAGTAGAAAGAGATTGATGATATGCATTTAATCACTCTAAGGAAATTAATGGTATGCATAAGGTTAAAATGTCAAAGAGTTAAAATGAATGAAAGGTTTCTACATGGTACAAGCATGAAACCAAATGGGGCTAACACTAGGATCCTAAAAATGAATGAAGAGCTAACAAGTGTCATGATCGAGGAGCCCAGATTAAGATCAATGGCAGGCACTAAAAGTTGAAGCCAAGAGTTTTCAAATAGAGGTTGAATATGATTCAGGTCAAACCAAGAGTGAATGCTTAAAATATCTATGTCACCATTGGATCTTGGTCGAATGTCACAAACAAATGTAGCCATATATCTAAAATTGCTAATAATGAGGCTCTATTACCATTAAAGTTTAAATACATGATAGGTTTATTTAAACCTAATATAGTCTAGAACAAATTTATGTAATATGTGGATCTTCATCGATATAATGACTATATGAAAACTAATAAATTGGATTGGTTTTCAATCTATAGTAAATATCCATTTTTAGGTTAGAGTAGATGTCGACATAAATGAGATACAGTGGAGTTTCTCATCCTTCGACATAGTTATAACTCCAACAAATAGCTATGCAAAGAAAACATAAGCATGGTTCTATCAGATTCAAGGTATGAGGACTTTGTCATTATAATAAAAGTAAGTGAGAGATGGAGTATAAGATCAAATCAAGATGGTCTAGTGTTTAGAGAAAGTAGTTGGAGCATTTAATAGACTTTTTAGGTATCTAAGGGTTTTTTCTTCATAGTAGGATCATGACTCATCATCCTAAGACACTTTCTTGTCCTCTAGTGTATTTCACAACCAATGAAAAGATTCAAGGGGTATTGAGACAAATGAAATCTATCTTTTTTGTGATGTATTAACCCTAATTTGATAAAAATATGGTAGAGCATTCATCAAAACATGATATCTCATTTAATGATCTTAGTTAACATGTTCCCTCTCCTCTCTTTTCCCTTTCTCTATATCACCCATTCTTTCCATTTGTAAGATTTCTCTCTCTCAAATTCTAGAATCTCACAAGGACTCTGTGATCTTCAATAGCAAGGGACTCTTTAAGATATTACAAAATATACTCATCTTGATTAGGCTAAACCCTATCAATAATTTGTAAAAACTACCTCTTGATGCAATAAAAGACTTTCTTTACCTATCTCTTACCTTAGATCAGTGTTTAGTGAGTTGTGCATGATGTAAATATGAAAGAGAATCTTCCTCATCCATTATCCTCCTTACTAATCTCCTTTAGGGTATTTTTAAGCTATTTCATGTCTAGAATAGTGTTCTATCTGAACCTAGTCTATGAAACATTTATGCAATCATCTAGTCTATGAGGTTATGTGAGATAGTTTTGTCTTGTGTTGATCTAGTGTGGGTTCAATATTATAGGATTCTTCCATTTTTATCTAGTGAATCACCTAGTTAACTTTATTAGGATCCATTTCCCCCTTTTTAACCCTTTTCCTTTTAGTATCATTAGTTTAGGTGATTCATCAGAAGGAAGTCAGCCTTCTCCAAAGGCTAAACCTATCATAGGATACCCAGAGCTTAGGGTTGTTCCGATATTGTGAGTGGGAGTGGGGGATCCAAAATAAATCTTCCATAAGGGTGAAATATCATTCTAAAATAGTTTTTGACACACTCTATGGGACTTTATTGTGTTTTTAATCTCACTAAAAGGTTCTTGGTGTTGCCTTTCAATGCAATCAATCTTTGGAGGCACATTTACAAACACCAATGGTAACTCCACTATGAACATCAGTTGGTATAAATAGCTTAGGTGCCTAATCACCATTATTTGGTATGTATCATCACCCATTTAATCAAAATGCATGTTCTTTCATTCCTTATCCTTCATATCAAGTTAGCAATGTTCATGGTTTCACCCCAAGTGGCCCTCAAGCTTTAATGTATCAACCTTGAAAAAATTTGATTCTCTTTAGTTAACCAAAAAATATCCTTAGGGAGATATGTATTAATCTTGAAAAGGAATTAAGAGAGGTTGATAGGGAGGAAGAGTACTATAGGCAATAATAGAATCTTTAACACTAAGCTTATCTTCAAGAGCAGGAGTTTAGGTTTCAACAAGAATGTTTGGTTAGGCAAGACCAAGACAAAAAATAAAATAACTATAAATTGCTCTTAGTAATTTGAGAAGCTAACCCTATAACCCAATTTCCCTCTCCTAATCTCATTTATTCTCAAACCCAACCCCCTAGTCCACCTTGTTAGGTCTCATCCTCATCAAGATCCAAATAATTCACTGAAAACCATTTAGTTGAAGAACATGAATCCATCCCATCTTGGATATTCTCCTATGCCAATGACCTTGACTATGTCATACCCTCTCTTGTGAAACCACCTTCTCCCACACCAATTTAGGAAAAGGATAAAGTGTCCAAGCCTTATGCTTTCCCATCATAGAAATCAATCAAGGAGGGTAGAAAGAAGAAAGAGTAAGTGATAGCTAAGGTAGTCAAGGAACTAGTTAAAGAAAAAGAGGTGGTAGATTAGCTCAATGAGCTTACCTTATAAAATATTTAAGAATCTCTCTCCTTTCCCTAAGAACCACCTAAAATATCCTTCAAAGTCCCTAGTTCATAGGACACTCTCTTAAGCTACAAATAAGGTGAACTTTTTCACCCTTCCACAATCTCCCTCATGGAAGAGGAACCTATTTTACAAATAATAAAGGAGGATATTATAGTCATAGGTGATCCTAAAGAGGAAAATTCAAGTTTCTATGATGAATAAATCATGACAAGCAATCCACATCATTCAAGAGAGTAAAATTTAGGTTTTGATCAAACTTCTTGGCATGGCTTTGAAAACTAATGAATTAGAGCCTAAAGGCAGTACTAATGTCTTCATATTTGAATGGATGTGCATTTAGGATGTAGTTGAGAGTAAAGGGGATCTTGATTTATTCTAGGAACTTCTATTTGGTATGGGTAAGGATGAATATGAGGAAGAAGTAGAGTGAAAGGAGGATCAGGATGAAGTATGGAAATAATTGTACCATGACTTCATAGACCAAATAGAGGTTCTAAACCAACCTATACCTCCTCTAGAGCATGAAAATGAACTTGTAAATTAGGTTGAAGAATCTAACCAGTCTTAAGATGAATTGTCTATTGAAGGAAATACTAGTGTCTTCAAGAATGAAGGAGAATGGTCAGATCTGGATCCATAATAACATGAAATTTTGAACCTAAAATGGGTTGATGAGCTACCATATGGATCCTTTAAAAGTGATCAAATCAAGGATGGTTTTAAATTTTGCATTGTCTTAGATGACCAAGAGAAAGTTGCCTTTTGGGTGACTTAGAGCTTTATTGCCTAAGCCTAGATAGTCAACCTTCATGTTCAAAGGAGTCATCAAATGAGGAGGTTATAGGTGATCCTATAGTCTAATTTGGAGTAATCTATGAATAAATGGACTAGTATGTCAACATTGGAGACATGTTTATCTCATTTCATCCTCTTTAGAACATGCCAAAAAAGTAAGCAATTAAGCATCTTAGCTCACCTATCATGAGCTCTCAAAACAAGGTGTTTTCCATCTTGGTCCACCATAAGTGAGTGATGTTAAATTTTTCCATTTGATCTAGGAGGAAGATACTTATAAGTTAAAGCCCTATCCATATTAGAATATTTTTCTTATTTTCTTCTAAGTGACTTGTGCACATTCTTTTCCTACTGTGTTTCCTTTTCCAAAGTGCCTTGGGTACTTTGTTTGTTTTTTTTATTTTTATTCCTATTACTTTACGAGGAAGTTATCTATAGGGGTATCCTTATATCATTTCATGTTAGTTAAGAGCAAAGACTTGTGACTCCATGCCCAATGGATTAGACAAGGCAACTAATCTAGGTTTTAAGCATAACATGCATGCTTCTATGTGAGTCACCAAATATGCTAGCCAATTTTGTCCCACATACCAAGCTTCTTCCTACATAAAGAGGATAAGTAGTGTTCCTAACCCATAAATGATTAAAATATGGAAAAATCAAGCTTTGAAGAGCCAGACCATCATAACACATCATGCAAGAATGAATAGATCAGTTTAGTTCAACATTTGATATATGCACTTGGGAGGTCAAATAAATCCAAAGGATCACATGGACATGATGTTTTTAGTGCCTTGATCATCCTCTACAAATTTTATAGCTTGATGTCTTTTCTATCTCAAAATATAAAGCTTTAAAGTTAAATCAACAATTTTGGATGTGCATAGAGATGTCAAGATAATGCTACGACAAGTAACTATATGTAATCAAATATGAATCATGTCTATAAATCATTCCTAGCTCAGAGAAGATAGAGCATACCTACACTACTGATTGAGAATACATTTTTTAAATGGGAGTATGACCAATAAGGGGATCTATTAAACCTAATAAGGGGATCACTTATCATAATACACCATGATAAGAAGGGTTCTAGTCTAACATAATCATGCAATAACCCTAAAAATGTCCTAGGTTAAATATCTCACTTATGTCTAATAAACAAGAAGGTAAATCTTATCTAGTGCTCACCAAAGCTTATGGCACAATATGAAGGATTAGTAAAGTAATCAAAACATTTATAGGACAATCTCAAATTAAGCTAAGTATGAGTAAGACCATAATACATAGAATATGAATATTTATTTTATTTTATCCAATAATTATGTTACTTCTATCTACTAAAGAGAAGAGAACAAACTTAGAATATAATTACCTAAATGTCAATCTATCAAGACTCAATCTCTCTCTTGGCCAAAGGGGCTTCGCAAGAGGTTTTTATGGTTTGTAAGAATCACTAAGAAAGGCCAAATGATCCAAGACTTATCCACATGATTATATTCTCCAAGTAAAAACCCTAAGCTAAGACTCCTCAAGTAGAATGGTGGAAGATCAAATTACAAATAAGCATGAGAAAATAATAATTCCTAATTGTATTTTAAAATAATGATGAAATGATCTTGTATTTATAGTTGGATCTCACCCTAAATCCTTCTAAATATGTCAACTGTATGGGGTCAACCTAAGTGACCCTGTATGTTTTTGGTCAATTATTCACTAGGTCCCAAACTAGGTTAGCCAAAAGGCTAACACAACTCTTAAGTGAAAATATCCTAAAATAGTATAGGGTTAATAAAATCAACCATGTATAGTAATCAAAGGTTGAAAACTATATAGGGTCAACCCAATTGACCTAGTACAACTGACTATCAAAAGGGGATTAAGGTGAGGAAAAGATGGAATAAAAGAGGAAAAAGACTAGAGGAGTGTGCAAGTGAGGATTAATAGCTTAGGGAATGGTTTTATAATCTTGTTGAATTGGTAATAATGTGTCAATAAGGGACAAAAAACTTTTGAATCACCAAAGGTATATCCACCCCTTTCCTAATGCACCCCTTAGGGTGTGCACTCAAAGAGATTGAGTCTCAATGGGTTCCTACAAGATGTAAAGAATCATTATTTGATAAAAGCTAAAAAAAATTATGTGTATCTATATGCCACACTCAAATATCATCATGTGTCACTAAGGTGCAATAGGGGATGATGCTTCAATGAAAAATAGATGGACACACAATGTTGAGGCTAAAAAAACTTACAATATTTTGAAGCATAAAATAACTGAAAGTAAATAACTAAAAGGGAAAATAATTAAAAAGTAAATGTTATGTGTACCTTGACTTAACTTTATCATTGGATGGTTGTTTTATGTGTTGTTAGTTTTAATTGTGTAGGGCATAGAGACTACTTTTGACAACCCCAAGAATACAAAACTAAAGATGAAAAACAAATAAACATAAGAAAGCCAAGATAATTATTGCTATGAGGATGGAATGTACTTGGGAACTTAGTAAGCTAGGGTGACAAATACTATATTATACCAAATGACCGAGTTAAAAATTAGAGTAAATTGGATAAATAAAAATCTAAGGCTACTAAAGACCAAAAAACTCAAACAAGTAAACCTTAAGTAAGAAAGGCAAACTCACCAAGTCAAACCAAGGATACGTGTCAAACAGGATGGTAATAAAACAAATCAATGGTAAAAGAAGAGACAAAATGGTAAAACAACATTGATGAGTGAGTAGTAACAATCCTTATCTCACTCAACAATGGAAATAGGTGCATAAAAGGGAAAATAACATTGATGAGTGAGAATTAACAAGCCAACCACACTCAATAATGGAAAAAGGGTACAAAATCAGGAGCCCAAAACAACATGATAGTACAAAAAATGATAAATAGTAAAATAAAAGTAAGACAAGTCTAGAAATGTAAAATCATGGTGAAAAATAAATAAGTAATCCATAGTTTCTCAAACATGTTGTTTCACTCTAAGGATAGATAAAACTGAAACAAAGTAGTGCTAGAATATTTTTAAGAGATGAAGAAGAAGGAATTAAATAAGAAGGGAAAATTTATTTGGAATCAAAATTTATCTATCAAGGGGGGAATGAAATTGGTAGAGGGGATAATGAAGGAAAAACCAAGGTATAAGAACTCTTTATCAAAGTTAAGACACTCAAATTAAGTTTGTCAAAATAAGAGGACTTTCAACCTTAAGGACTCTAAATAACTTTTCTTCACCATAGAAGTCTTCAGTCAACAAATCAATTATATAGATCATCCCATGAAGGCTTTATGCATGAAAATTATAATGGACCTACCTTCCCACAATATGTTCCTCATTCTTTGAGACCCCTTACAAAGTCATTGATATACTATGAAGATTGGGTACTTTCATGAGAAAGTAGGTAGCACCATAGAGTTTTTTGAATTCCCCTATTCCAATCTATTGGCCTACCACACCCCAAAGGACCTTGGCTCTATGTGAGGCCAACTATGGAGTTTGAGCTTCAATTAGAGATAGGAAATGTGCTTGTAATCATGTTTTTCAGTGTGATTTGACTTTTGAGATTTGTATATTTCCTTTTATATATCATTTCTTTTTGATTCAAATGAAATATCTTTTAACTTTATAGATGGCTTTTTCTATTCCTCCTCCTTATGGATTTGGAAAACCAAACATGGGTGTTAAATATGACTTTAATTTGAATACTTGGGACTTGGTTGATAAGAGAGATAAAATTCAAAGAGCATTGGGTCTAAGAATCTCATAAATCTAAGTAAAATAAAAGTGATATCTTGACATTGACATTATTTTATCCAATGTGGAGTTAAAGAAAGTATAAATCAAGAGGAGTGACACATTAATTTAAAATGTAAAAAATGTGACAAAGGATAAAAAGGAATACAATGACAATAAAGTGTGATTCCTTATCATAAGAATGAGGGAAATGGAGGAAAACATGCTAACATAGATTGTTGTGCAAATTCCATCTATCAAAAGAAGTAAAAGCTAAAGTTGAAAATAAATATCAAGAATGTGTAACCATTGAAAAATGTATTCTAGAAAAATAATGAAAAGATGGTAATTTTATGAGGAGGGTTAGGTCATATCCAAAGTCTTACACTTCAAATTCATAAAAGAGAAACCCATAAGGGTGCCAAAAATTATATATGTGAAAATAAATGAGGCATACAAAATATGGTATTTTGTGAAGAGTTTTGGGTCCTATCCATGATCTTACAAATCAACTCACAAAAGAGAAACCAAAGGGGTACCAAAAATAATGTTAAAAGAGTAAAGATAAATAATACTATGGTACATCAAGAAACCAAAAGACCAAAAAGGGAGGACTAAAGGTTTGTAAAAAAATAGAGAATTTATGAAGAAGAAGAAGAGACACATGTAAGTAACCTATAAAAAGTGTTAGAATTAGATAGAAATCATGAAAAGAAGGAAATGATCCTACACTAACATCTGTATCAAGGATAAGCATGTGAGAGACAAGCCTATGTGTCTCAGAAGGTTTCTTGAAGTTGAATTAGTTTGGTAGCATATAATAGAAAATAAGAGTGGACATCAAAAGATGCCCCAAAGCTTAACTAGATGTAGGGATGGAAATCACAAGATGACCCATAGTATGAAATGATATGTGGGTGGGCATTACAAGATGCTCCAAAAGATATATAAATATGTGGATGGGTATTGCAAAATTCCCCACAAGATAAAAATAGGAAGAAAAGATAAGAAGTAAAAATAACCCCATGTAGTGTTTAAAAAGATTCAAGTTATCTAAGAATATTTTGATAAGGTTCATCATGCTTGAGAGAAATGAATAAAATGATAAAAAAGAGAAATAGAGAACTAGATTGGCAAATAAAGAAATTAAAAAAAGGTATAGAGCCAAGTACAATCAATAGTATATGTGCAAAACATAAAATAGGGTCGATAGGATTGATCTTGTACTAAAAAATCAAGGTCTAAAAATAAACAAGGTTGGTAGAGTTGACCTAGTTATCTAGACAACATAGAATATAGAATTGGGTTGATAGGGTCGATCCAGTTGACTATACAAGGGTAATTTTGAAGACTAAAAATTGTGAAATAAAAGAATTTAAAGAAAGAGATAGAAGGATAAAAAGGAACCTTGGTGGATTAGAGATGCAAATATTGAATATTGTTGTTAGATAACCTTATGTAATGCTTTCAAAACCTACTAACTAGGTTGATCAATCTCTACAAAAACCTATTGTTGAGTGCCTATATTGTATAGGGTCAACTAGGTTGACCTAGTATGTTTAATAAGATATCTAAAACTTTGGAAACTATATTAGGTTGATATATTATTTTGGAATGGAAATATAAAAAGCTAAAAACATGTATTGAGTTGACTGGGTCGATCTAATATCCTGTACCTAAAAACTTGTGCACAAAAAATAGAGTTAGGTTGATGTAGTTGACCCAGTATGGCAAATATACGATAAAAATAATAATGAAAAGAATGAAATAAGTGAAAAAATACTACAAGGGGTATTTTAAGTTAGGTTCA
Organism: Torreya grandis; assembly: GCA_037957365.1. Taxonomy (NCBI): domain Eukaryota; kingdom Viridiplantae; phylum Streptophyta; class Pinopsida; order Cupressales; family Taxaceae; genus Torreya; species Torreya grandis. Next base: position 4,074,702 of record JARHVA010000742.1, on the reverse strand, counting down.
CCAAAATGTATGTAATAAAAAATGCATTATGTCTATAAATTAATCATATCTCAGAAAAGATAGAGCATACCTACATATCTGATTGGAAATATATTTTTTAAGTAGGAGCATGACCAATATGGGGATCCACTATAACTGATTAGGAGATCACTTATCACAATACACCATGTTATAAATGGTTATAAAGCCTAAAATCTAACATAATCATGTAATAACCCTAAAAGTATCTTAGTTTTAATATTTCACTTATGTCTAATAAACAAGAATGTAAATCTAATCTAGTGATCACCAAAGATTGTGGCATAATATGAGGGGTTAGTAAATCAATAAAAACATGTATAGGATAACCTCAATTAATCTAATTATGAGTAATACCCTAATACATGGAATATTAAGAGTAATATTATTTTATCCAATACTTATGCTACTTTTATCTACTAAAAAAAGGAGAACAAAGTTAGAATATACTTACCTGAATGTGAACCCATCGACACTCAATCTCTCCCTTGGCCAAGGGGATTATAAATTTGTTATGGTTTGTAAGGATCACTAAGAAAGTCCAAAGCATCCAAGACTTGTACACAAGACTAGATTTTCCACGTAAAAGCACTAAGCTAAGACGCCTCAAGTAGAATGGTGGAAGATAAGATTGTAAAGAACTACAAGTGAGTAATAAATCTTGATTGCATATTGAAATAAAGAAAAAATGATATTGTATTTATAGTCAAATCTCACCCTAAATCCTTCCAAATATGTCAGCTATATGGGGTTGACTCTGTATGTTTTTGGTCAATTATTCACTAGGTCTTGGGCTAGGTTGGCCAAAGGGCTAACACAACTCTCAAGTGAAAATATCTCAAAATAGTATAGGGTCAACCTAGTCAACCTTATATAGTAATAAAAGGTTGAAAACTATAAAGGGTCAACATATTCAACCTATTAAAACCAACTATCAAAAGGGGATTAAGATGAGAAAAAGAGAGATGAAAAGATGAAAAAGATTAGAGGTGTGTGTAAGGGAGGAATAATAGCTTAGGTAATGGTTTTAGGAGATGGTTGGATTGGTAATGATTTGGAAATAAGGGAAAATAATCCTATAAATTACCAAATATCTACCTACCCATTTCTTAGTGAACCCTAAGGGTATGCACTCAAAGAGATTGTGTCTCAATGGGTTCCTACAAGATGTAAATCACCGATATTTGATAAAAGTTAAAAATATTATGTGTATACAGTAATTATTTGGGTTTAAATGATCCTAAGGTTGAACATAGATCTGATAGGTATCAATATCTTGAGAGTTCAGGTAGAAGATCTACAACATGCATAAGGTCAAAGAGTCAAAACATTCTTGGAACAATATCAATGGTCAACATTCAATTAGATCAAATATCCAATGGTGAGTGACAACCTGATGATGTTAGTGGGTCTTGAAGATCTAATGAAGTGTATTTGATCATGCACTTAAGATCTAATGAAGTGAATTTTCTTGAGATCAAATAAAGGGATGACAAGTGTCAAGATAACAATGACCAAGCAAATAAATGGTACACATTTGATCAAGCAAAAATATATCAATGACATGCATTCAATCACTCAAAGGAAATCAATGGTGCATGTAACGTCAAAATGTCAAAGAAATAAAATGAATTCAATGTTGCCATGTGGCACAAGCAAGGAACTAGATGGCATTGACAACAAGATCATGAGAATGAATGAAAACCTGACAAGTGTCATGATAGAGGATCCTAGATTAAGATTAAAGACTGGCATTAAAATTTGAAGCTAGGAGTTTTTGAGGAGAGGTCAAATATTGTTTAGGTTAAACTAAAAACAAATTATTCAAAGAGTCATGTCTCCATTAGAGCTCAATCTAATGTCATAATAATATGTATCCATACCATCAAAATTACTAATAATGAGGCTCTATTACCAATAAAGTTCAAAGACATGATATGTTTTTTTAAACCTAATATTTTATAGAACAAAGCTATGCAATAGATGGATCTTCATCGATATAATGACTATATGAAAACCAATAAATTGGATTGGTTTTCAATCTATATTAAAGATCCAATTTAGGTTAGAGAAGATGGAGACATATATGAGATATGGTACAATGTCTCATCCTTCAACATAGTCATAGCTCTAACAAATAGCTACTCAAATCTGACATAAGCATGGCTCTGTCAGATTCAAGGTATGAGGACTTTGTACTTATAGTGAAATTAAGTGGGAGATGGCATAGAAGATCAAAGCAATGGGTTTTGGTGGTTAGATAAATTAGTTGGATAATTTAATATATTTTTGGGGTCTCTAAATTTTTTTATTCATGATAAGATTATGACTCATTATCCTAAGAGACTTTCTTATCCTCTAGTGTATTACCCAACCAATAAGAAAATTTAGTGGCTATTGGGACAAATGAAATATATCTTTTTTATGATGTATTAACCCTGATTTGATAAAAATATGGTAGATCATTCATCAAAAGGTGGTAGCTCATTTAATGATCTCGATTAACATGTTCCCTTTTCTCTCTTCTCCCTTTCTATATATCACCCATTCTTTCTATTTGTAATCTCTCTCTTTCTCTCAGATTCTAGACTCTCACAAGGCCTCTTTGATCTTGAAGAGAAGGGGAATCTCTAAGATATTTTAAAATATGCTCATCTTGATTAGGTTAAACCCTATCAAGCATTTGTAAGAACTACTTCTTGATGCAATAAAAGACTTTTTTACCTATCTCTTGACTTGGATCAGTGTTTAGTGAGTTGTGCATGATGGCCTTATGAAGGAGATTCTTCCACATCTATTGTCCTCCTTCCTTGCCTCTTCTAAGGTGTTTTCAAGTTGTTTTCAACAATGGACTAGTGTTCTTCCTTAACCTATTCCATGAAACACAAATGCACTGAGCTAGATTGTGAGGTTGTGTGAGCTAGCATTGTCTTATGTTTATCCAATATGGGTTCAATCTAATGGGAGTCTTCCATTTTTATTTGGTACATAACATTTTATCCTTCTTAGGATCCCTTTTTTCCCTTCTAACCTTTTTCCCTATAATAACATTAGTTTAGGTGATCCATCAAGAGGAAGTTAACCTTCTCTAGAGGCTCAACCCTATTATAGGATGCCCATAGCCTAAGGTTGTTCCCAGATTATGAGTGGGAGTGGGGGAGCCTAAATAAATCCTCCACAAGGGTGAAATATCACACCATAAAAGGGATAATTTACAATTTCCCTATTGGGCATTATTTTTCTACCCACATGGCTACTTTAAGTTATTAATGCCAAGTCCTTTAATTCTCCTCCATAGTTCACTTGATGATATAGATGATTTTTTATTTGTCGAATCACCCAAACCATTAACTTAAGGGTAATAATTTGAGGATGTGCTCAAATATATATTATTCCTCACTACCCACTCATTGATTTTAGTCCTAATAAAATCCATAGCATTATCTAAAATGATGGTGGTTGGAACACCAAATCTAGTCACAATTCTTATATAAAAATCCAAGATAGATGTTTCATTTGCTTATTTAAGGTCCAATGCCTCTATCTACCTTTTTAAATAGTATATGGCTATTAAAATTTACTTGTGTCTAGGACATAAATGAGGGTTGATCATTCCAATGAAATCTAGACCCCATTAAGAGAAGGGTTGGTTAGCTTGAATTGGATGAAGCAGAAAAAAAATTAGCCTCTATTTGCATATAAAAAGGCACATTTTATATAACTTACCACCCATTTATGAGCATCTTTTAATAAAATTTTCTATTAATAACCATCCTTCATGATATTGACAATAGTATTTTTGGGTGATTAATGTCCTCCTGATGATCCATCATATAAATCTTGAAGGATTTTTCTAGCTCAATCCTACTCTATACATCTTAGGATGATTCCATTAATGTATTTTCTAAATAACACAACATTTTAAAAGGACATAATTAATGAATTTCAACCTAAAATGTATTCTTTTGGATTTGTCAATCCCTGGTGGATACTCACTTGACTAGAGAAAGGCCTTCATTTGAGTCCAACCAGTAAGAAGATCTTGACCAGTTGGTTGTTCCTCTTCAACACAAGGATTGTTTTACTTTTAGGTTTTAGATCAATTTCTAAATTCTCACATAGTCATTTTCATCTTATGAGCCTGCTAATATTAATGTCGTTGTCATACTTCATCACTTTGGTGATCCAACCAACTCTTTTTTTAGTGATATCTCTACTCAACAAATATTCTTTCACACCTAGATATGAGACCATCAGTTGAATCTTGTTATTAGAGAGCATATATTTGAACTTATTCAATGCTATAATGACCACAAACACTTATATTTTTCCACAAATATACGTCATAATTCATAATATATAAGCATTTGAATAAATAAAGTGATAGGCTACTCCATTTTGTCATTATTTTATTATACTAAGATTGTTGAGATGTTTTCATCTCCTCTGAAAGCATAGATGATGAAATCTTTGTCATAAGATGGATCCACAAATTTGGGGGATTGGGATATTGCTCTTTTAATTGCTTCAAATTTGTGCCTACCTTTCCTTATCCAATTGAAAATGTAACTTCTCTTGAGCATAGAGTTAAGTGGCTTGATGGGTGAATTAAAGTTTGGTATAAACCTTCTCACACATTTTAGCTTTCCCAAAAAGATTTGGAGGATTTTCTTGTGGCTTGATAGAGAAAGGGATTTGAAGTCCTTTACTCTTTCTAGATCAATATCCAATTTGTATTTAGAAACAATGTACCCCACCAACTAGCCCTCATGGACAATAAATACACACTTGTTTGGGTTTAAAGATACCCCAAACTCTCTATATTTGTTGAATACATATTTTAAATGGCTCAAGTGATTAGCTTCACATTTGGATAAGATGGTGATATCATCCAAGTAAACTAAGATCATATCATTGATTAATCCCTTAAAATCCATGTCCAAAGCACTTTGGAAGGTGGCACCAGCATTGGTCAGTCCAAAAGGCATCTTTTTATATGCATAGGTACCCCATTTGGTAGTAAAGATTATCTTGAACTTACCAAACTCTTACACTAATATTTTATTGTATCTTAAGTAGCCATCAAGAAGTGAAAACCTCTCAACCCCTACTACTACTTAGAAGATCATATCCATTGGTAGAATGAGATAATGATCCTTGAGGGATGCTTTAATTAAGTCTTGTATTCCACATATAGCTTGATCTCTCCATTTTTATTTCTTATTGGGACTAAGTTGGCTTCCCAATAAGAGTGCTTGATAAGAAAGATGATATTAGCTTCTATGAGCTTAGTCATCTCCTTCCTCATCAATGGTTTTAACTTAGGGTTAATAGGCCTTTGATTTTTCTTGACTGGATTAGCCTAAGGGTCCATCTCAATTGTATGTTGGGCTAAAGCTAGGTCAAAAACTTTGAGGTCCTAATAACTCCATGCAAATATGTCATCATATCTTTTAAAAAAGTGAACAAACTCTTCCTTTAGTCTAAGTGCATACCTTTCTATATTTAAAGAGCTTTCCATTAGAGATAACCACCTACTCATAGTTATATTTCTTGATTATCATATTATTATTCTCACCTTTGAACTTGTCATCAAAGTTAAATATGTTTTCTACGGTGACTAATCCTTTAGGCAACTTATTTCCTATTAATTAGATGATTTGTTCTTCATATTATACCTACAAACCTAACTAGTTTTTGGTAGAAAATGTTGCCTCCTCTTGTAATAAATTGATGATTTGTTCATCACTCTCAAACACTTATCATTGAGCAATAGTATCAGGCACCATGGTCTAACTATCATCTTGATAAGTTATCCCAAATTTCTCATAACATCAATAGGGAGGTTGTATTGAGATCCTACTATATTCATCTTATCTACATCAACATTTTTCTTCCTTAGCATAGATAATATATTGAAATCATTGAAGATTTCAATGAGATCCTAGGCTTTATGTTTATACACCTTCAATAGGCTAGTTTTGGATGAATTTTGGGCTCTCACCTAATTTACAACTAATTCACTATCCCCAAACACTTACAACATTTTAATTCCCATTTTTTATGCCATTTTGATGCCTTTAATTTGGCCATATTATTGGTTTAACTGAATTGTAGCCTATATGCATGAAATTATTTCTCATTTTGAGGAGAGATCATCATAATGCTTGCACCTGCACCTTTTCTACTTCTAGAGCCATAAAAAATAGATGCCATGTGCCTTCAAAATCTTCTTGAATTATCATGAGGTTTAGAAAGGTAGATCCACCTTTAAGGATGTATTAGTTTCCTAGTTATGTTTCCTCCATAATGTTCATTAGCCTAGTCATCTAATGCTATATTTGGGGCCTCCTCTAAGGATCTAGTAGTCTAATGTAGGACTAAACTATCTTCAATATCATGTATTGTATAGTTCATATCAATGGGTGTTTCAATGAATTTCTTGTTTATTAATGGGAAAGAGAAAAAGAAGAAACTAAGTACAAGTATGTTTGAAAAACTTGTTTGATTGTGTGCACATTAAATCAAAATATTGTGAAGAGCTCCTCTTTGGATTGGGAGGATGACCTGCAAGTAAGAAACTCTTAGATGCACAAGTTCTTGATCATGATTACAAATGATTTTTACCTCTTTGCTCCTCTCTTTTTATAGGTAAGGCTAGAGAGTTGCAACAACATGTTAATTGCTCTTCCGAATTATAACTTTCTCATGCAATGGATCACACATGGATGAGGACAAGTTATTTTTAGAAAATTAAGGTGGGTGAGTTGCATGTTAGTTGTTAAGGAGGTGGACCCTCACTTTTGATAGTTAGAGTGATTGTCATTAGTCGAGGGTAAAGGGCAAAAGGTGAGAAAAGGTTAGGTTAAGCTAGTTGAGTTAAATTAACTATAAGTTAGCTTGATTAAGGGATAAAGGGTTAGTTTGGTCTCAAAAGGGTCACATGGTGGTCCAAGGGAATTATGACATTTAAAATCATGGTGTGCATATTTCTTGTGTTTATATTTTACCCCTTTTTGTTATGTAGCTTTGAATTAATCAACTACAAAACAAAAATGGATGATGGTCAAAGGTATAATTACCTCAAGTATGGGAGGAGGTGTTGCCCCTCAAATTTGGAGGTGATGAGGTAAAGAAAAATTAGGTGTGGGTTTAACTAGATGGATAAAAGTGTTGATGAAGGTAGATGTCATGAAGGTGGATGATAGGTTGGGAACTAAACCATAAATAAGTACACAAAGTGCAACAAAAAGATGTGATAGCTAATATCATGCATTGAATAGGTTTCCATAGTTGGAAATAATAAAGGTCAGTGCTAGAAAGATAAGTGATTGGTGTATCATGTGACTGTATTTAGGAATGGTGACTAGGAACACATGTTAGTCTCCTAGACAAGGTCAATATTTCTATGGGTATCTAAGGTAGAAAGTGATCCCTTAGAAACACAAATAGTTTAAGTGTTATGGGTATCCAAAGTAGGAAGTTCTCCTAAAAAGACATAATCAGGTTTGGTAAGCATGAGGTGACACATGTTCAAAAAGGTCAAAATGGCAAAGTTGTCACTGTGGTTCAAGGACTAGGCAAAAAGTGTCACAAAATGGATACTAGTTGGGTTAAAATAGACCAATAGAGAGGTGGTTAGGTGGTCAGGTCAAAAATGGCCAATGTCAAGGTGGATGTGGTCTAGTGGTTGGTTGGATAAGGCTAATCACCTAAAGGTTGGTTTTGTTATGATAGAGAAGGTAAACTTCAAAAATTTGGCACTTAGGTGTAGGTGCTTAAAAAAATTTAACATGAGGACCCCCTAACCATCGATGGTCATGGGTCCCAAGATTAATCGTTGATAGTCACCTTGATCATTGATGGTCATGGGGAAACCATAAAATTTTGAAACAAAAAAAGTGAAAAGGAAAAATCATTTTCACTTTTTTTTATTGGATTTTCATGCTTTTCATGCTCTAGGTGAGTTAGAATTTTGTGAGAGGTTTGATTGAGCATTTAGCTAAGTTGGTAATTTTTTATTGGTTAGAGGTGTGTTTCAAGGTGATCTCTTGGGATTGAGATGCAAGGTGGGTAAAGACATGACTGAGTAGCTAAATATGAGCTCCATCCTTAACATCAATTAAAGAATGAGGTAGGGGTGTGTTTAAAATTGTTAATTTAGTCAAATTGATTGTGTTAAACTTGAAGTTTGGTAGTGCATGGTTGTGTTTGGTAAGTATGAGGGTTTTGACCTATTTTTAGGTTTTAATTATGTTTTAAAAAATTATCTAGTTAAATTTTAAATTAAAAGAGGATTCATGTTAGGGGTAGGGTATAGGGTAGAATTAGGTGATTGATTTCTTTAAATTTTATCATTTTGTTAAGTTTTGATGAATGTAAGGGTAGGTAGTTCACCATCATCAGTCACACACAGTGACCATTGGTGGTTAACTCAACCATCGATAGTCAAAATTGACCATCAATAGTTGACCACTAAAGCACAAAGGTCTCCTGATCATCGATAGTCATAGTGATCATTAGTAATCGAGGGATTAGAGAAGGTAGGTTTTAATAAAAGGATATAGGAAAAGGTTTTTAAAATGTTTGAAGGGGTGTGGGGTAGTTAAAATGTAAAGGGTAAGTTAGGATAGTGATATGTTTGCAAGTATGAGTAATGTGTTAAAATGGTTGTTGTTTAGAGTTAAGTGTTGGTTTGAAAGTTTTAGGGGAGGTGTTGAAATTATGTGGAGGTTAGGGTAGATGTTTTGCTTTTTGATAAAAGAGCTAGCTATTGGTTTGATAGATTTGGGTAGGTTAAGGTGTTAAAATTTTTGGGCATGAGGGTTACTTTAAAGTGTTAAAGGTAGATATAATGGTTAGAATAGGTTGATTTATGTGGGTATAGGTTGATAAAGGGGTTGATTTTGAAATGAGCAATGGTAATGGAAAACTAAGTGTGTGTGTTAACATTGATTTTTACAAGCATGAGAATAGATCCAGATGAGGGATTAGGTTCTCAAGATATTTACATAGATCTATGGATGGATGACCAAGGATGATTAGACACACATGGGAGAGGTCAGCCTCAAATCTATGAGACACTATCATCAATTGATGTGAGATGTGGTCATGATCATGGCCCTCATCGAGAGATGGGATCCAACAATAAATACCTTCCTCTTACTGATAGGAGAGATAACCATCCTACTAGAGGATGTGTTTAGGATCACATGGTTGCCCATTTATGGAGAGATGATATATCATATTGAGAGTGAGGAGAGGGATGAGTAGATGAAGTTTTTTTATGGTGAGGATCAAGCCCATGCTATATGGCATGTCGGTGGTTTTACTTATGGGCTATTGTACCAGAGGGCTCCAAATGAGAGGTGCTTGATGACCATGATTATGATGGTAGTCTCCTTATTTTATTTTTTGTATTTAAGTAGTGGCTAGAGGAGGTGGTCTTAGATCATGAGGAGCTACTTATTAAAATTAAAATTGATGATGCTAGTTTTTTTGTTGGCTATGTGGGATGGTACCAAGCACTTTATGTAGTGGCCAATTTTAGGTGGGATGGTGTTTTCCAATAGGTTATGGATGTGGATCTAGTTGGTGGGGGTCCTCATGGATAGGTATATGGAGGTGGCCCTAATGGGCAAGCAAGGGTAGCACTAACTATTTCACAAGCATAGATTGTAAGGTTACAAGGTTGGGTGGCCACATTGCAAGGCCATATTATGACTTTATAGGGTCAAATTACCATCATGATAGGTAAGAGAGATCAAGCCAAGACCTCTCTAAGTTTAGTGACCCAAGAGAGGGGCACCTTGAGATAAAGGGTAGGAGTCATGGTAGCACTAGGTACGATCCTTGTGTCGTGGTATTTGGCCATAATGGAGGAGTTGAGGTATTACAAGTCTATTATTCTAACACAGTATCCATAGGATCCCTAATGGGGTAAGTATAGGGCCAGTTATCAGGTGGGGCAGTTTTGGTGACTCTAAGTTAGTAGGTTGTAATGGTGGGGAGACAACTAGGCATCCTAGGAGAACTAGCACTAGATGGCACCAGCAGTGCAGGTGGAGCTAGTGGTAGTGGTGCCTTGGGGGCTTGACATACTTATATTATGACATATATATATATATATATATATATATATTTACATGATTTTGATATTGACTTGCATGTCGATGTAGTGAGATGTACATGTAGTGAGAGGGTGGGCATACATTATCACATGTATTATTTATTTGTACACATTATGATGTTATTTGACCTACAAGCTAAAGATATGTGATCTTTGTTTATTGTTCATGCTCATGGTGTATGATTTGCATTTGGGGTTTATTGTTTATGATGTTATGATTTACATTACTTATGGATTATTTTTATGCTATGGTTGTGTAGACACTAATATATGATTAGCTAGGCATCAGATGGGTTGATGTATGGTTATGTTTCCTGGTTGCTTATGACATGCTAAATCTTGATGAGTATATATGCTTCATTATTTTTAGACATGTGATAGAAAATGGTTGATTATTTTAATGCTTATGAATGTTATGGTTTTATGTTTTTTTATGGTTTTGGTTATGATTATGATGTTGCTTATGACACACATCGATATGCCTATTATAATTATGGTTGTTGTTATCTTGCTAACAACACTAGATGGGAGAATAAAGAATTTAATCAAGAGACAAATTCTTTAATGAGAATATCAACTAATCATGATAGGATAATAAGAGGGCATGATACTTATTTAAGGAATAAAAAAAAAATGAATTTGGATTCACTTGATGAAAATTCCCTTCGAATGCTTCACATTAGCATTCATTAGTTGGTTAAAAAGGTGTCTTGACCACATAATGTCAAGTAAGCATAGAATCCTTTGATTATAGTAATGAAAGGGGGGATGGGTGGAAATGGAACCCTCTCATGAGACTAGCATACCTATTCTATAGGTGTCTAAAGAGTTAGTGTAAACAAGTCTATGCTAAACTATGTAGACTAATCGATACAACAAGTCTACTTATGAAATTTGATTGAGGCTTCTACCTTATTATGCTACTTGAGAGCTGATTACGGCTTTTTAGATTTTTTTATTTTATTATGATTATGAAATGGGTCTTTTTTTTATTGATATACATGGGAAGCTGGTAAATATGGGAAGGTTTTAAGAAATTGATATGCTTTTGACAAATGCTTTCTCAACCATACATCAAAGGATTGGTCTAATTTTATGTGCTTTATTTCATGCTTTTGATAGTTGTCCTTCAAGGGATCAATCTACTTTACATTTGGAAATTTCAAATAAATTTTGAATAGTTATCCTTCAAGGGAGCAGTCTGTGAATGCTAGGAATGACCCATGATTGTTAATGATAGGGATGGTTTACTTTGATTATTTTGACTTTGCTTGATATAAACTTTCTTATATAGGCTTAAGGGTCACCTTTATGAAGGCAAAATAAAAATCACAAGAAGATTAATTAGGTGTAAAAGAGGTCTAGGTGAAAATAATCATGGGGATCCATCCCAAAAATGGGTGGAGAGTACCTAAGAAGCATGCCATGGGTAGAGCCATGGTACCCATTATTCAATATTAGGTTATGATGGTGATAAATAATCATATGATTCACTTTTAATCATTTTCCCCTAAAATAGGGGGATATAATGTTGGTGGATAACAAGGGATGATCTTAAGTTAAATAAAATGTGGACTTGATCCTTTTTAACAAAAGAATGGATGTAGATACAAAGCAATGAGAGGCTTAGGCACTAGGTGGAATTCAAGAGAAGACAACTAGTAAGCTCTCGATCAATACTTGTGGGTTATAATGTAATGTCCAAGAAAATTGAAATCAAACTTGTCCCACTTGCTTTTATCCATATTATTGACATGTTGATTTTCCTTTAGGATGAGCTCTTTGATGTTGAATTCTCACACTTTAAGGTGTTTTTTATAGGCATGCTTTATGTGCTCTTGATATACATGGAGATGGGTGAGGGTTTCTAGGTAATGCTCATGTAGTAGCTCAAGTTGATTTAAATGGTTTTGATGATAATCACTCTTGGAAATGAGATATTTCAAAGATATGTGAAGAGAAGGGATTTGGACCTTGAGAGGCAAGACAACCTCTACTCCAAACATGAGGGAGAAAGGGGTAGCACCCGTAAGGGTTCTAATGCTAGTATCATATGCCTATAAGGTGAAGGGGATGTGTAAATGTCAATCTTAGCCATATTCATTGACCATTTTTGTTATCATGTTATTAAGGGTTTTGTTAAAGGCTTTTTCCTATCTATTCACTTAGGGGTGATAGGGTGAGGAGAAACTCAACTTAATGTCAAATGTGTCACATAGACCCTAGACTTATTTTTTCTTAAATGATTTACCATTATCGGTGATAATTTTATGAAGAACACCCAATCAATAGATGATATGATGGTTGATAAAGTCGATGATCATTTCTAATTTAGTCGATACTAGAGGGATAGCCTCTACTCACTTGGTAAATTACTCAATTATGGTGATGATATAATGGTTTCTCTATAAAAAATGAGGATTAATTTCACTAATAAGATCTAGACCCCATTGTGAAAAGGGCTAGAAATCAATAGAAACTCATAGACTTTGGCTAGGTGCATGATGAAAATTAGCATGTTATTGACACTTGACACATTTTTTCATGTAATCATAGCAATATTTATTAAGTTTAAGCCGTTAATATCCAATATAAGGATGTGCTTAGCTATAGTGAGGCCACTAAACTATCCCCCATAAATACCATCATGTGTTTCATTGATAGTGTGAGAGGCTTCATGACTATGCAAGCAACAGAAGAGGAGGCCATCAAATGCATGCTTATAAAGGATACCTCCTAGTATGTCATAACATAAGGTACTCTAAATAAATGCTCATTGAGAATTATTAGAGAGGCTAGAAGAAACTATGCCAAGGTTAAGATAGTCGAAGGTTTACTGATACCAAAGGTCAGGTTGGGTTTCCTCCACATTAAGAATGGTGAGAGAATCTAGTTTGACATAGGAAGGCTAGGTAAGCCTATGGATAATGATAGATAGATTAGATTATAATGGTGTAGATGGGATTTATGAGGCAAGGGAAGACATGGTGTTGATGAACTTATTGGTAGATTATGGGTTTGATTGGTTGTGGTAATGTTCAGATGATGTTAAGAGTTCTTCAACCAGTTACTTTTACTATTACAAAACATCATTCTTACATTGGTAAGATCCATTGATTTGATTTACCAAAAGTTTGAAATCACCAAAGATATTGATTATATTGACTCCTAGAGCTAATACAATCTGAAGGCCTATCACAAGGGCTTTGTGCTCAACCATATTGTTGATACATTCAAAATCAAGTTTGAAGGACAAAGGGAGAGGTTCACTGTCAAAGGGGATAAGGATGATACCCACTCCCCCACCACATTGAAATTTGTATCAATCAGATAACATGGTGATTTGATAGGTAAAATCCACTTGAGAGAGGGTTATGATAAACTCATCAGGGAACTGAAGAGGAGGTGGTTGGTTATCTACTAAGGGTGAATTAGCCAATTAGTTGACAATGACTTGCCCCTTAATTAACTTTTGCTAAAGGAACTCAAGATCAAACTTTACTAAGAGCATAATCCACTTGGCCATATGCTAATTTGGTATGGCTTGAAGTGTATGTACTTGAGTGGGTTGGTGTTGGTTATTACATAGATTTTGTGGTTAAGGAGGTATTGGTGAAGTTTGGTGGCCATGAAGACTAAAGCTAAGAAAATATTCTCATCATGGGTGTACCAAATATCGTATTCTACCAATGTGTAGCTAATTTATTATACAAATTTCTCTCTATGTTATTGATCTCAATGAGCCACCATTACCCCTAGGGACTGGTCAGTCATAGAGATATAAAGGTAAAAGGGTTGGTCATCTATGGGAGGGGTAAGGATACATGGTGAAAAAAGGTACTCTTTGATTAAATCAAAATCCTTTTGACAATCACTATTAAACTTGAAAGAGACATCCTTATTCAAAAGGTGGTGGAAGGGTTGGCATCTATTTGAAGATTGGGAGATAAAACCATGAATGGATTGAAGCTTCCCTTGAAAGCTATGGAGTTGCTTAAGGCTGGTTGGAGGAAGCATGTATAGGATTGATTTTATCTTGGTGGGATAGAATTCAATTCCATAAAGGGAGATAATGAAACCAAGAAGATTTCGTAATAAGAGCCTAAAAATACACTTCTTAGGGTTAAGGTAGACATGGTACTTGAAAAGGAGTTCAAATATGATTTTTAGAATGTCTAAATGATCTTTTCAGAGTTTAAATGTTTTGAAATTCATCCACATAGTCCTTAACTATCTTATGGATGAGTTATTATAAGATAAAGGTCATGGCACATTGAGAGGTTACACCAACATTCTTCAGTCTAAAAGGCATGACTCTATAGCAAAAGGTTCCCCATGAGGTGGTAAAGATTGTTTTATGCTAATCTTTAGGAGTAATTAAGATCTAATTGTAACTTGAGAACCTATTCGTGAGAGATAACATCTTTTGGTCAGCTATACGATCAACAATTTGTTTGATGCTCGGTAGAGGAAATTCATCTTTGAGGAAGGTGACATTGAGGTTATAGAAGTCCACATAAATGCATAGTCCCCCTGTGGCTTTGGCAATAGGTACAATATTTAAAACCCATTGGGATTAGTTAATGGTTGAATGAAATTGATAGATAAAAGATGTTAAAGTTCTTCTTTGATGAGAAGGGCTATGTGAAGATGCATGCATCAAAGCTTTTATTTGAAAAACTTGGTATCATGGTGAGTGACTATGTTATGGGTAGAAATGGTGGGGTCAATCTTGGGTATGTCACTATAAGACCAAGTAGAGGCTATACTATAGTCTTGTATGAAAGAGGGGAAGTCTTGAAGTTCATTGATAGCTAATGATTAGCCAAGTTTAACAATATGAGGGTTATCTGGAGTGTCCAAGTTGATATCTATGGTGTATTCATTCAACATGGTTGAGGTCTTAAGAGGAAGGGATTTTTGGATTGAAGAATCTGAGGGACCAAGATAGGTGAGGATAGAATCATAATCCTCACACTAAATAGTGTTAATGGTAGGAGATTCTTCCTCTATCATCTTAGGATGGATCAAAGGGATGATTATGATCATTTCCTCTTTCTAATAAGTTAGGGGTTCTAAGCTGATCATGTTGATGAAAAACATTAGGTGGGATGATGTCATCATCCTCACATGCAAGTGTCGGAGAGGTTGGTGAGGAAGGGGTATCTTCCTCAACAATTGTGGTAGTAGGTTTGGGTTGTTTCTTGTTTGGTAAGATTAAACCAAGGCCATGCTTCTCATGAGCATTCATAGTCTCAATGGTAATTAGATCATGTGGACCGTGTTCATACCACCCAAGACTAAAGCCTTTCCAAGCACATTGATGGAGGTGTTTTAGTGAAGCTTAATTTGTCTAGATAGGATAAATCGGTGGTAAATGGCATAGGATAGAGAGAGGTGATAAAATCACCCAAGGGTTTATCAATTCCCCCATAGACAAAATGGGTCTGATGATGGGGAGGTCCAAAGGGAATGATAGTTCTTGCATTGGGGTCATATCCCAACTGGTGGGTGAGTTGGCCATACTTGTGAGGAGTAAAGAAAGCATCAATGGAAAAAAGGTGATACTCCCCTAGGGAAAGGTGATAAAATGTGAATTCCAAAGGGTCCATGGTGGGTATTTAGTTCAAAGGGATATAGGAACTAGTGGATGCCTCATTAGTGGAAGGGGATGTGATATCCATTTTGGTAGTTAAAGGTTGGGTTTTAGCTACTATGGGTATGATGGATGGGGAAATGATGACATCATTAGGGTGATATGTCATGTTACATGTTGATAAAGGACTCAAGTTATCTTAGATGGTGATGACCTAAAATTCATGTTCAAACATAATGCAATGGTGGAGGGTAGAGGGAATGTAACCCATGGAGTGGATATAGGGTCATCCCAGCAAAACATTATATTAGAATTCACCTTCCACTACATATAAAATTTTAGGGAGCATACGAGGTCCTACATGAATATGAAGGATAACCATTCCCAAGGTCATGGTCATGGTCATGGTATCATTGAAGGAATGAAGGATTGATCTGTAAATTGAAAATACAATTGTAGAATATTCGAAAATCACTTGTTCATGTTTAAGAGATCCTTCAATTTCTCTTTTTTTTTTGCTTAATTTTGTATAAAGAAATTAAAACCAAATATAAAATGAAGATCAGAACTAAATAATAATCAGAGAAAATTCAAAGAATTCACCAGCAAATTGATAATGGAGTTCGGCTTTAATAGCCTACATCTCCAAGTCCGTTTGAAGTGAGGACCATTCTCATTAATTTTGTGCAACAAATGGATTCCAAAATCAATAAAAGTCTTTAATTCACCTTCTCTAATCTTTGTTTTCCTATAAAAATATCTCTTAGACCTAAAAATAATGGCCCAAGGCTGTACAAAGCAATAACAAGTCTCTAACCTTCTAAAATCTCTTTACACAGTCTGCGTTTCGTGTATGTTCAAGTAAAAATTAGTCCCTTTTATAACACTCTGACCCCCATGGCTGAAGTGGTCAAGGAATTAATATTTTAGATGATAGTTCAGGAGTTTAAGACCTCCTCCCACCTTTCTAGGTGCTTTGGCATGAGGAAAAGGTTGGCCTTAGGTGCTTAGCATGAAATTTTGAATGTTTCCCTCCTTTTTTTGGTGCCTATGGACTTGATTTAGTCCCACATTTGCTGGGAATTCAGTTTTTAATGCCTTAAATAGAAATTTTTGACCCCTCTTCAAATGCCTAAGACAAAGGCACCAACTTAGGCTATTGATTTGACTTGGTACATGCTTGGTTGATGGGATGGGTGATGTGGCAGTTTCTTTGGCACCTTGTTTCAAAGTTTGAAAATTTCAAATAACATGTGAATAAAAACAACAAACCAACATTTTTTTTGCACTGAATTATTTTTCCATGTGTTAAGTGGCTATTGGTCCACTTTTCATGTTTTCAATAGTGCCACATCACTTTTGACACCCCTATCGCAAGATTTCTTCAATTAGCCATATCTTGAGCATCGGGACTCCATTTTTCAAACCGGGATAAGCGCTAGAAAGATCTCGATGAGTAATACAATGTGAAAATGATTTGAACAAAATTTGAAGACTTTTTAAAAATATAACGGTACATGGATCCACCTAGATCAAGGATGGCCAAATATTTAGACATGATATTATCTGGTAAGTTGAGATAGTTATAGGTGTGAGAGGAGATGATGTTAATTCTAGATCCCCCATCAATCATGACCCATTTGATGTGGGTTTGGTTCATGTAGGTAGTGATAAAGAGAGGGTGATTTTGGTCCTTAAGATGGATGGAAGGTATTTTTGAATCCTTAAAGGTAACAAGGTTGTAAATTTGAAGGGCACCAACAAAGGCTGTTAGAGGTTGGGGGTCTTTAGGTTAGACCGAAATAGATTTAAAAGCCTTTATAAGTGCTTGGTAGTGATGTATAGATCAACTCATACAATCTCATATTTAATGAGGTCTAGTGAAGTTGCTTAAGGACAACTCTCCTAATGGATTATAAGGGGTTAGATTGGGATACACCTAAAATAGACACCTTGGGTTTGGTCAAAGATGGAGATGGTTGGGTATGGGTTGGTTGGGAGGTTAGAGATGGATACATCTATGAAATGGATGACTTGGCCTTCCCTTTATCCTTATGTTATGATCTTTTGACCATGTTGATAGTATGGATAGAAGGAGAGGTTGGGTTAGTAGATTGGTCAGACTCATATTCACTCTTAGGTGAGATTAGAGGAATAAGTAAGTGTTGGGTACGTATGGTTGGTGGTTATATTGGTATGGGGCCCATAGGTGATTCATATGTTAATATATCATCCTCATCATAAAGCCTATGGATAATAGTTTGGAGAGCCTTGTAGTGCTTTGTTTCATGGTCATGTATGCTATGGTAAGAACACATGTGGTGGTCATTATACCAAATGGGTTTGGAAGAAAAATGGTCAAAGGGTCTAATGGAAGGTAAGGATAAATAAGAATTATATAATAACCTACAGATAATAGTTGATTATGACTCAACTAAAGATGGTAGGGGTTTCATGGTCTTTGCTTTGATGGTTGAAGTAGGAGGTTTTTTGGAGATAGGTTTGGTGGTATGTGTTTTGGGTAGGGTGGTGCATTTGGTTGGTGAACTCAATTTAGGTGAGGAGGATGATGAGCTACAGGTGGAAGATCGTAAGGTAGGTAGCTTAGGTATAGTTGGTGTGATGAAAAGAGGTGAA
Source organism: Torreya grandis (assembly GCA_037957365.1). Classification (NCBI taxonomy): domain Eukaryota; kingdom Viridiplantae; phylum Streptophyta; class Pinopsida; order Cupressales; family Taxaceae; genus Torreya; species Torreya grandis. Next base: position 4,056,322 of record JARHVA010000742.1, on the reverse strand, counting down.
TCAGAGAGTAACTCTAAAGGTGTAACCAAAAGAGGTGATGGGGTTTTGGTAGAGGTGATTGGCTCCCTGATCAAGGTAGAGGGATGAGGCCATAGAATATAGGGAAAGGTTAAGGGAGGTAAAATTTGGGCCTTCTAGCCTTTGTGTGGTCTTTCTTCTTTGGTTTCTTTGGTTCAACATTTGGTTATTAGTTTTGGTGAGGTGAGCACCACCTTCACTGAGGGGTGACTAAGGCTTAGTGAGGGGAAGGTTCCAAAGTTCTTGATTTGTTTGGTTGGTTTGGTTTGAGAAGGTGATTTAGTCTCTTGGTATTTAGGTGCCTTGAATGGTTGAGGGACTATTGGATTGGTAAATATTCTTATTGGTTTGGTTGGAAGGGTAGAAGCTCAGATGGTGAAAGTGGTGGGTTAGTCTACTAAAGGCATGGTTAGAGGTTCTTTTTTGGTGATATAAAGTAACCTTAATTACTACTAGAAGGTGCCTTGATCCATGTCAATGTTGGAGATAAATTCCAATTTTTTAACTAGCCTAGAGAATGTTTTGTAGTTTTGTTTAATTCCCTAAATGGTAGACTTGAAATATAGGCCCCCAAGTTGAGACACAAGGATGGTAACCTCATCCTCTTTCTTAATCCAAAAAATCAAGGTTGAGATAATTGGTTCCTCTATGGGAGGATTATACATGGGTGTTTCCTCCTTTGGAATGATGTTTGAAGTGGGAGTGATTTGCTTAGTAGTTAAAGGTGAGGCAGTGATGGTTGGTTATTCTAGTATATCAATTAAAAAAGTGGTTAAGGACTCCATTACCTCAATAAGTGGAGGGGATAAGGTGGTACTTCCTTAATTTAAGTGTCTAAAGGAATGGAAGGTAAGTCCACTATCTCAATAGGTGGGAGAGGGATAGAAGATTCGGTACTAAGTGATTCGGTAATGAGTGCATCAAGGACCATGTTAATTGTATGGGTATCATGAGAACACTCAATTTTTTTTCTCTCATTCTTGGTAGAAGCATGTTTTTGGAAGGGTTGCTTGAATATGTCAAGGGCTTGGTTTGATGATGCATTGGGGTTGTCCAATATAAGCTCCCCTTGTCGATGAGGGATTGGACAAGGATCTTAAAGGTATTACACCTACTAATGCTATGTCATATTACCTGATGAAAGTTACATAGATCATTTTCATTACATCAATTAGGTCTAAGATGAGATACATCAAAATATTAAGGAGGTTCAATAGGAGGAATTTTAATGATGTTGGCTTTCAATAACTTCTCCAAGATAAATGCATAGGATTCTTTAAGTGGAGTGAATTGATTTTGGTTGTTCTAGTCTAGTCTCTTGGGTTTTACTTTGAGGATCTATAATAATTATATTGGTTGATGGAAGGTGGAGGGGAAACTTTAAGGACTACCACATTTATGGTTCTTTGCTCTTGGTATTGGTATTGGACTAATTACTTGAATTAAAGGAAGAAGCCTCATTGGTTTTATAGGTTGAATTCTTATTTTTGAGCTTTAGCTTACCTTAATCAATGGCTTAGTTCTCTAACTTACACACTATGGTAAAATCTTCATCAAATTTTTGGATGCTTTGGACATGTAATGGAGAATAGATATGCTTGGCACATGCTCAAGTAATGAGCTCTATGAGTTCAAGTTGAGGTAAAGAAAAAGAAATTTGGTTAATTAGGCTCCTCTAATGAGCCACAAAATTGATAATGGATTCATCCTCAAACTATCAGATGGAGTATAGGTCAGTGATAGAAACATTTTTGGAAATATTGATCAAAAAATGGTCTAAGAAGATTTGATCTAGTTGAGTAAAGGAAAAAAGAGAGTGCTTGGGTATGGCACTATACCTATCTAATGTCAAACCAGCTACATACATGGGGAAAGTATGGAGAATAAGGGCATCATTAGAAGTGATGAGATAACATGCATGCCTAAATGCCCTAAGGTCCTATTTTGGATCCTCCTTACTTTGAAATTTATAAAACTTAGGAAGTTCCCATTAGGGAGGATATGGCTTGATAGGTACGGATGGATAGATGGGCTCATTATAGATCTAGTCATATGATAAGATGTTGTGAGCACCCAAAATGGATGACTCCAAGGTGGTCATCTTGTCCATAATTATCTTCATTATGTTTTCTTGGGGTTTTTCACCCAAAATTTTATGAGATGCATACTATTGTGGTGGTTGGGATACATATTGATAGTGTGTGGAAGGTCAGGAAGCCACCACATATTGGTAGGTGGATGTCATTAGTTGGGTGGAAGATACATAAGGATAGGTAGATGTGGGTGGTTGGGTAGTGGGTACATGACTTTTTAGATTAGGGATGTATCGAAAGGTTGGTCTAATGGGTACTTGTTAGATAATAATGGTAGTTGGGTTGGTGACCAATGGAAGGGTGGTGACCCTTATACTAATCAATGGAAAGGTAGAGGGTATGAACACCACAAGGCTTTGAAGTGGAGTAGTGATTGGTAGATTGGGGATAGATAAAGGAATTTTGGTGGCTCTAGAGGTAGGCACTCCTATTATGTAGGAGTGTTTGGTAGGAGTGGAAGGTATAAGGGTAGTGGTAGTTTGGGTTGGTTGGTTTTCTATGGTAGTCTTGAAGGGGTTATTGGTTGATGAGGAGGGTTGGGTAGTCAATGGTTGGGTAGTGACCATGGAAATATATGTAATTCCCATGAGGTGGAGAGGGATTCCATAAGGTGGATCTATGGGTGGGGTTGAAGCTAGGACACGGTAAGACATGGTGTTAAGATAATGTTGCAAGGCTATGGAATTGTTATTTAGGAAAGTGAAAAAATATAGATCTCCTTGAGGAACCTTCTAAGGGAAGGTATTAATTCCCAAGGAATGAGGAGAATCTATTGGTTTATAAATGTCGTGTATGGATGAAGAGGTAGAAGAGGTAGGTTAGCTTGGTGATGGGTTTTACTCTGTAAGGTCTCTTTGTTGTTGGTAAGTGAGAACCATATGAGATACGGTAGATAAAAAGAACAAACAAACTCACTACTCAAACAAAGAGAAGACAAGAAAATATCAAAGAAATAAAATCACACTCTAAAATATATGTTAAGCCCTAAATTTTTAATTAATATCACTTTTGGCTTATGCCTTAAGAAGTTATGTGACTGAATTTGGCTTATAGAATGGGTATAAGAAGGAATCTAAGGTTGGTTTCAAAGTGTGTTTAGATTCTAAAAAAGAATTTGTATTATAATTAATACATGTATTGGTATTGGTACCTACCCCCTCACTTCACATACCATAGAAATAAGGGTATTGAGTGCTTAGCCAAAATATATTGATTTCCAAAGTTTATACTCAACTAAAGAGTTGAGTTGGTCCTCCCCTTGGTAATGACCTCTAATTAGGATCACCAGGAAAGGGTAAGGTGACCACTAGGTGATGAAATCCTAGTCAAGCCTTGTTTCAAGTTTATTTGATGTTTAATTTGTGAAAGTGGATTGGTTGAGTGTGTGTAATAAAGAGTGAATCTATGATAGATTACTTTGCTTTTAAGTTAAGCTATGTAAACTAAACTTTCAAGTAGTCAATGTATGTACTCAATTTTAAGCACAAAATAAACTTTTGATTTCATTAATGATCATAGAATAGAGGGAGAATGCAAGAAAACAAGAACCCAAGTAAAGACACAAGGGTCCCATCGGTCATGCCATAATGTTTCAATGAATTTCTTGCTTATTATTGAGAAAGAGAAAAAGAAGAAACTAAGTATGGGTATAGTTGAAAAACCTATTTAATTGTGTGTGAATTGAATCATAAGATTGTGAAAATCTCATCTTTTTCTTGGGAATATTACCTAATAATAAGAAACTCCTAGATGCACAAGTTCTTGATCATGATTATTGATGATTTTCACCTCTTTGCTCCTCTCTTTTATAGGAAAGGCTAAAGAGTTACAACAACTTGTGAACTAGGATTCCTAATTATAACTCACTCATGTAATGGCTCACATGAATGAGGATAATTTATTTTTATAAAATCAAGGTAGGTGAGTTGCATGTTAGTTGTTAAGGAGGTAGACCCTAACCATTGACAATCAGGGTGACCATCGATAGTCGAAGGTAAAGGGTAAAAGGTGGGAAACTATTGGGTTAAGCTATATGAGTTAAACTAACTTTAGGTTAGCTCGATTAGGGTTTAAAGGGTTAGGTTGGTCCCAAGAGGGTACCAAGGTGATCTAGGGTAATTATGACATTTTGAATCATAGTGTGTGGACTTTTTATGTCTACAATGGGATTGGGTGAATATGGTTCTATATGATCTCAAAAAATGGGCTCAACCTTGATAGTTACCTTGGTCCCATACCTAGTCCTCAATATCATGTGTGACTAGAGAGAAGATAATTACCCAACCATTTTTTCATTGAAGTCCCTTGAAATATAGATGGGGAAAAAGGAAGGCAAGTCTATAAAAAAATATATCTTTGATAATAGATAGGCTAGGATATGCATGTAAGGTAAGGTTTAAGCCTGTAATAACCACTATAGTCTTGATATCTATTCCATCTAAAGTAACTCCTTTTATGATTAGGGTGTACTATATACCTAGCATGTTAACTATCTTCTTGGGTATGACTGAGCTACTTGCACCTAAATCAATCATATAATTATGGACAAGGTGTTTACCTATGATCAAGGAGATATAAAATGATTTTCTAGGTTCTCCCTCTTTTGGTTGACATAAACTAGTGGAAGTAGCTGAAGAGATATTTGCTAATTCATGAGGATTGAATCTTTTTAATACTTCTTATAGCAAATCCATCTAAGAAAAAATAGATAGTGCTTCCCACATAGGCACATTAATTCTTGTTCTTCTCATCTGCTCCACTATGTTGAAGGGGATTTGAGTTCCCTTTGTCTAAATCTTTGAGATAGAAGCCTCCTCCTTAGTGCATTGATTGGCTTGAGGGTAACTCTATTTTTGAATTGTCTAATTCTTTTAAGCCTGGGTGGTAGTAAGAGTCACCTTCTCTTTGTAAAACTCTTATGGAGCTTGTGAGGTAGAGGCTTGGCCTACTGAAGAAGACATCTCACTTTCTATTTCTCTTATTTTAAACCTAATATTATAAACCATAAAAGTGTTAATTGCTTTTGGCACTTGGCTCTAATTTATACTAAGGAAGTAATTCTCCTACCAATTCACCAAGGTGGCTTCATCCACCTATGTTTAGGACTCTTTATGCACTTCCTCCCTTTTTGAATTTAATTCCTTTGACTGCTCCTAGGGGTATGATATCATTTTCACCATCAAGGCTTGATTTATCGCTCCATTTGCATAAGTATCATGATTATGTGGCTAAATTAAAGGGAAGTACCATGCATAATCCTGGACTAAATTATTCTAAACAAGGATAAGGGATCTCAAGGTGATAGAAATGTTTTACATATTAGATGGTCTAGAGTAAGTGTATTATCCTTGAATTGGTGCATTATTTTGATAAGGTGGACTACCATGTTGGTAAGGTTGATTAAATGGTTGGTAGGGTTTAGGATGTTGGGATTATTGCCTCTTTAGGGTTACTATACTGTTACCAAAACTTTGTAGTAGATTTTTAAATTCATGTAGTTTATTAAAAGGAGGAGTAGATTTAGTTGTTAGGTTGACTACAATGTGGATAGGTGCTAATGAAGGTTGATTATTAAGTTGGTTAGGTGGTGGTTCTGGAAAAAGAGGTATGGGAGGCCTAGGATCAATTTTTATGTCTTAAGTTAGGAAATTCTCAGCCCTCACAGTAATATCATATGCATCAAGGAGTATCACTCCTCTCATATACTAGACCATTACAACAATATCACTATTTAGAGCCCTTAAACAATATAAAAATTTAGTATTTGGAGATGGTTTTAATGAGGGTCAAATTTTATCCCATACTCTTTAGAATCTGAAATTAAAATAAAAAATCATCTCATGTGGGGATATCTTAATGGTGGTATTCTACTCTACCAGATATAAATGGTCACTTTTGTATTCAAATTTCTTGCACAATTGCTGTCCTAAATTATCCCAACTATGAATGGTATTGGGTATCAGACTTATGTAACCCTTTTAGAGAAGAGGTAAGTATCATGACTACTACATTATCTTCAATGACATTATGGATAGAATAAATATTGGAAATATCTTGTATGTGTTTTATAGGGGTGGTTTCATTCTCATTAGTAAAATATGATAAGTATTTAAGTGTTGAAATAATAACATCATTATACTGAGTTATAGCTAGAGGGATGCCTTCATTAAAGGGCACAAACAACTAGTTTCATTGGGCAACCATGAAAGGAATAGGAAATAACCTCCCTCTAGGTTAGGGGAATATACAAAAAGTAGAGGTAGAATGAACTCAAGGATATGTTTGGTTGACTCTCCTAACTAGAGATGAGGATACTCTAGTTCTTCTTCTTCTAGAGGATTCATATAATTTAATGAAATGAAAATCAATACCTATTAAATATGATATCATTTGTCTTGTCATATAGATGAGAAATTTATATTTACAAACTAGAAAAGTTTGGATTAACTAGAGGATGTGTAAAGTGTCTTCAACACTACTCACCAAGAATAACACCAAACTCTTGTGTACCATCTTTGATTAGGTCCCACTGGGCATGCTATAAAATTTTGTCACTTGAACTATGTACTTGATGAATTAGAATCATTGGTTTAGTGTAATAATGGGAGAATCCCCAAGGTTGTGGGACCCTTATTCTCCTTGGGATGGACCTCCAGAGAAGGCCAACTTCTTTATAATCTATGTGCATCTAATTTAAGATCAACATGAATGCCTAAAAGAGTTGAAAGGATATATACAATTAATCCTAAATCTATAAACTATTTTGAAGAGGAAAAGGGAGAGAGGGAGTTTCTAAAATATAAAAATGGTGATGCACCAAGACTATATATATCTACTCTATAATATTTTAATAACATGATACAAATTATAAAGAATTAGGAAATATCACATAGACTCCAAAATGGGTGCATCAATTGTATAAGTGTTTCATTTACAGGTGTGGGAATATAATGTATCACTAAAAGGGATGATAGATGGCCCATAAACAATGTATACATAGACCTAAATATGCATAGAATAAGACCTATAAATAAATTCCAAACTATGTATAGAGGTGTTGGGAATAAACAATAATGAAAGGGACGAAGATAATCCATAAACAAATATCAACAAAAGACACATATAAAATTTAAAAATAATGAAGGGAGGTGAACTCAGTTCTCAATAAAATACAAGGTTTAGGTAGTAAGAGGCTCATGGAGGGAAAATTTCGGTATCTTTACTAAGCCTAGAAATGTTGACCATTTTAAAATGTAAGACGCAAGATTTTATAGGCAATAAGAAACCCACAAGTCATTGATTACAATAGATAATACAATTAAAGGAATTAAATGAAAATCAAAGGTTGGGATATACAACCTCTCTTCTAATAAAATAGGGATGGGAAAAATCATTTAGAATTCTAATTTCATCCTCAAGGTATAGTTGTGATTGCCTCGATCCTGCATCTACTAGCTTGTCCTCTTTCTCTCATTAGTTGTGCAATATCTAATATTTAATCACTCAACTACTATATATAAATTTGGACACTTTTTGCATAGAGGATGTAACTAAATATTTCTTTTGATTACTTGCCTTGGAATATTTTTCTTAATTCCACCGATTTTACCTTAAATGTTAACCTCTATCAATTTCCATGCCATCTTTATCATTTAAGACTCTTCCTTATCCTGTATATTATGTGATTAATCCCAATTCATATGCCATACTTTGGTGGGTGTTGATACTCAATTTTACATTGAATTATACTATCTTTCGAATCATTTATAGGTGAGAAATATATCTAGACTTGATTCTATGATTTGAGTTGGATACATAATCAATCCTCAACTATTGTTGGATTTGATGGCCAAATGGGATGTAAATCTCTAAGATCATGCCTATTGTGGTCATTACTACCACATGTCCCCTTTTCAATAACTTGATTCTTCTATTTTATTATGTTATTAGTTCTAATGATGTGTAAACCTACTTTTCCATTTGGTAGCTAATTGACATATGTGGGCTTTAGCTCTCTATCATTTCCCCACTTTTCCATTTGGTATCTAATTGACATATGTGGGCTTTAGCTCTTTATCATTTCCCCACTTTTCCTTGGCCACCATGTGACCTTTCTTCATTTACGTAGGCACTTGAGTTTTAGCCTCATATCTACCATGTGCCACTCTTTTATAACTCTAGACCTTTATAAAATGGTCCTGCCTTCAGATCATGGGTTCTTGGGAGATTATAGTGTAACATAATTCAATTGGATCAAAGTTTTATTGTGACTAATGCCCTTGCTCACCCTATTTATACCAAGGTGAAAGAGGATTAAGCCACATGTCATCATCCCATTAACCTACTTTCACATATATCTAACATATTTTTAGACTTATACAGACCACCCTAGGGCTATAGAGTAATGGGATTTCACCATGTGGTGTCATCTTGCTAACCCACTTACCCATGGGCTTCAATATTATATGATCATCTCCAAGATGTCAAGTTTTTGGGATTACAACATGTGTAAGCATCTTGATAATGCATTGATAAAAGGTTTTTATAATTATATGAATGATTCTAGGTTATTGGGATCATGACACATAGAAACATCCCACTAACCCACTTGCTTTGGACATTTTCAAAAAAATAAGTCTTGAAAGACTTTTAAACAAGACCAGGGCTATCAGGAGAGTGACACATGACACCGAGAAAAAATTTTAAATAATTGACTAAGTGTTAATATGTTTTGAAAAGTAATTGGTCTCATCCAGACCTATGAATGACTATTACATGGTGTTGGGAGTCTTGGACAAGAGCCCAAACATACTGACAAGTTAAGAACACATCAAGACATCACCTAGGGGACATCAATTTTAACATATTTCCCCCCTCCCAAAACAATCATTGGTAAAAAGCCCAGAATTGACTAAGTGTTGAAGTGATTCTTATTTTTTAACATTTTCAATCTCTAGGATTGCTTTATGTTCTTTAGAAAGGAAGAAAAGAAGACCAAGAAGATTGTAAGAATGACTAAGTTTTGAACTTGGACTAAACCTTGAAATCCATAATCAATTTTGATTTCTTTAATTGATTTTGAGTACTTATCCTCTATGATGAATAAAATAGTCAACACTTATCTCTATCAACCAACTTTTCCTTTTCTTTTACTCTTTCTCAATTTCTATACATACATATTTCATTTTATTCAGTTGTATATAAGTGCTCATGATATATCTTATGAGATAATTCCTTCTCACTTTTCTTTGAGTCCTTTACCTTTTAGTACTCATTATTTCCATCATGTCAAAACTTAATTTTATGACCTTCATATAATAAGGCCATATATTTATTTATTATGTCAATTATATTTTTCCTCTATTTTCATCATTATTGTCCAAATGTGTCCCATAATTGGTTAATCGGGTACATCAAAAATATGTATGAACAACCTTAGGCCCATAAGGGACTGTTAATGTAATATGTCCAATCAATTCCTCATAATATATATTATGTTGTAATTCATCTGTGTTATGACCCAAATATTGTAATAATGTAATTTTACACATGGTTAGGTCTTCTTCATCATCAATCTAAATATCTCATCGATAGTTACCCTTACTTTATATTATAATAGTAATCAATATTTAATGCCATAGAGGCTCGAACTCTATGAATTCTATATTTTTGGATTGGTACTTGTTATAAACTACTATTAGTGGCTTCTGCATTATTTGAATTACTATGATAATACCTTAATCCTTAAACTTCTAAATATTTGGTGTTAATTCCACACAAGTATCTATTTCATGTCCTATTATTATGTGATAACTAAAAAATTACTTTCCTTCTTGAGTTGATAATTTATCAATAGGTCTATGTTGAATATTAGGTAGAGAAATCGAATGCCTATCAATTAGCATCTATAGTATATTACTTGAATTATCTTGTACACTGATGTTTTTTAATTTGATAGTTAATTTTGCATCCATAAACTCACTATTTTTTATTTAATCTTTCATAAATTCTTGGCATACATAATTGACACATTATGCAATGTGTTCTACCTTTTTGTCTCTATTCATTTTGTATTTGATAAATAATTTCTTCAATTGATCACTTACTGTTGAAATATATTATTATAAAGTTATGTTTCAACAAGTAATTTCATTTGTATCTTTATTAATTTTCGGAATTTCTTCCTTTCCCTCATCTACTTTCATATTTCTTAATACCTATTAAGCATGTTTTTATTCTCTTATACTCATGGGTATAAATTTTAGATGACACAAATACTCATATATTTTATTTAGGATGTCATTCTCACCATCATCACTATCAACTTCTTCCATGAAAATATTTTTTGGATCCTTGGAGTTGAATAATAAGGGAAGATCTAATATCTTATTTTCTTGTGTGTCCTTAATTTCCTTATGTTTCCTTGATTCATATAGATTTGTAATTTTTTGTGAGACTTTCTTGACTCCCCAATTAATTATGTATGAATCTTTTATGGTGGTAAGATATTTTATGGGGATATTATAGTTGAATAAAAATAATTACATTGTGGACTATATCCATCACTATGTTCTGCTAATTTGTAATACTTTAAAGTTTTATTCTCCATGGGACATGTGTATAAACATCCATTATGGATAAACTTTACACACCATTACAAATTATATGTTACTTCTTCCATTACATGCATCTTTATTCTATCTAAGAGTAGGTTATAATTTAAGTGATTAGGAATCACATTACACAAAGTAGATAATATCTTAGGGCCCACCATGATATCAAAATTAATTTATTCTAACACTTAATGAGTAAATTTATCAAATACTCTAATTTTATTATCTCATTTACGAAAATATTCCATATTGACACCCATTATTTGTAAAACATGTGATATTGTATATGTTAAACCTAGAGCTATTATATATCAGGACTTATTTGGCTCTCATATATTTTAACTTGAATGATCAATGGCATATTTTTATTTATGGTGTGTTGAGTAAGAAACTCATCCTTTTAAAAATATCTCATGTCTTCACTATTTATCTATCTAATCTGGACTCAAGAGAAGAAAAATTAGTTAGATGACCTACAAAGGTGGCTCACTATAGCATATACTAGTTATGACTCTATAAAAAATCCCTCCAAAGAAGATCATATGAAACTAAAATAAAATCAAGAACTACAAATATTTATCTTTAAATAAATGAATGACTATGACTCATTATTGAGCAACTAGATGGAGAACATGAAAGAGAAGACTGTAGAGCATGAGGCTTACTTGAAACCTTTATAACTACACCAACCCTAAGGAAAGTACTACATTTGAATGAAATTTTCTTAAAGCCAAAGAGTTATTATTTTTGAACTGGATAACCTTCTTCAAGACAATGGTAGATAAATATGAAAAATACTTACCCAAGGAGTGACTACCACCAAAGAAAGTTTTTGAAGACAAGAGATGATGTTTACCTATAAATGTTTTTACATGAGTCAAGAAAAAATAATATATTATCTTATTCTAAATGTCCAAGTTTTATTTTGTTTATCTTATTTCCCTCCCATAGTAAAATTTTGATCATTTTTTTCATATAGTGATAAATGATTTGTTTTGTATTGATATTTATTGTATTATTTATAAATGTCTAGAAGAAGAGATAATTAACTAAAAAAATTTAAAATGTTTTCATGATTCTTCAACAAAGATATAAAACATATACAATATCATTGTGGAAACTTTGGCCTTACCACAATAATATAATATATCTATAGGTTAGTATAACAAAGGATTATAACTTCCTGGTAAATATGGTAGGATACATAACTTCATGTAAACACAAGGAAAATTTAATGAATAAGAGAAATATCCTATGTCAATTGGTTTTGTATAGGTATCAATTTAGTACTTATACCACATTATTGTAAAAGGTATAATAAAATAGGTCATCATATGTAATATAGGTGAATATAGAGAGTATATTGGAGAATATATAATAGACTTATGATAATTACTAATAAAACATAGAGAGTGGAGGTATATGTTAAAGAGAAGTATATAATATAATAAAAAATTTATATGTATATATTAATAAAGATAGTTTAGATTAGGAAATACATTTTCATTGTATATGTGAATGTGTAGATAAGAATACACATAATTCAAAATAAATTAATTTTTGTCTTAATAAGGAACACACATCATTACTAACATGTGTGAAATGTTATGTATAACCAAATTCATAACAAACTATAAATATTTATTCCTAGTAACATATTTTATGTCAACAAGGTTTATTTATTTTTCATATTCTGGTCCTAGGGTTGATTCACTCCTTCAGCCCTATAGCTTTATGTGTGCATTTTTTAATTATCACTATGGTTTAAATTAATGAAATAGATGCTTTATATTTTTTATATTTTTTACCCTCATCTTCCCCACCCATGAATAATAGTGTAGTTATGGTTACCATCATTGTTAAAATTCAATCACTAAATGTGCACCTTGAGAATCTAAATGTGCCTTTCCAAGAGATCTTATATTTAATGCATGCAATGGGTGATTTACAATTTAAAGTACATGATAACCTCTTATAAATTTATACAAATTTGTATTCACTCTATTCTAATGTTACATACGAAAATATTATAATAATTAAGATCCTCAACTCATATATACCTCATGATTTCATGATGCCTACATTTTCACTAGTTTATGGAAGTGAAAATCCTTACTTATATCTTATATACTTCATGATTTATATGTGTAAATATAAAACTAATGATTTAATATTTATTAAAACATTATATAAAATCCTAAGCGGTAAAGCCTTAAATTAGTTTGATCATATTCCTAGTAGTTTATTGCATACCTATCTTGACTTAGAGGAAACCTTTTTAGCACAAAGGAACAAGGGTCAAATATGATCATATTCCCTCTCTTCACCAAAAATAATATGAATTTTTTTCTGATTACATATATTATTAAAATATTATATGATTCAATTAATTTATCAACCAATAGATCTAGATATGCAATTCATCTTTTTTAGGGGCCTTGTCTTTCCTCTCAAATATAAATTTATTTATTATACTTAATCATCTTTTAATTTTTTTGTTTCAAAATTTTTTCCCTATAAAAAGATCTTACATTTTTTTAAACCATTAGTCATATTGATAATAATATTATTTTTACACCTTATAAAAATAACCAAATTCCTATAACATATACACCTACTACTTGGATATAAAAAGGCACAACACTAACCATGAATCTTATTTCAAAATAATCATTGGATTTCTTCAAAAATAAATCAATCCTACTCAAAAACTTATTAAACAAAATGTGATCAAATTACCACCTATGTGAAACATATTTTCAAACTATATTCCAACATCTCACAATAATAAATACTTGTGTCCATATCATGCAACAAAAGTACATTCAATAGATAGATGGATTTATTTAAAAGACAAAATTCAAAAGCTAATTTATCAAAACAAAACCAATATTCCTTACAATTATTTCTTAAAAATAACTACTAATAAATAAAATTAACATCCTAAAGGTATTTCACAATTAGAAATTTTCAAAATTAATGATCAATACCAATGTGACCAAAACTTTGATGAATATGCTCACTTATTCTATGATGAGACATATTAGGGGTATACTAACCATCCTCACAAAAAAAATTAAATCTTAAGAAATCATATCATGGGCTTCATAAATATGCCTTTACTATACCATAATCTTATAAATAGATTTATTTTTATTTCTTTTCTCCCTTAGTTGTGCCTTCCTCCTTGTGATTAGAAAATTTAAAACTTCAAATAACTCTCATAAAATTACAAATTAAAAAAAAATCCATTTATCTTTGCCATATGATATACATCATACCTATATACATACACTAGAGAGTTTCATGCATCCATTTTTTCAAACTTAATTCTCACAGTATACCTTAATTGGTTGAGATGTAGGATATTCTAACTAGATATGCTTATAGTTATATTTTTCATCTCTTATGGGGAGAAAACTACTTATTAGTTTGATAATAACAGGTTAACATCATTATAAGTAACCACATTTTTTATATAGAACTTCCTTTACATATATCATGTTAGTTATATAAGGTATACATATCTTATTAGTCTACATTGATATATTTATGTTATTTTACCACTTATCAACACCATCCTCAAATTTATGACTACTATTTAGGCCTCTTCTTCAGTGTGATTGCACTCTTCTATTTTTATATATTTCGCATGGCTCTTTCCTTCTATTTTCATTAACATTCTAATATCCACTTGTTTCATGTTGTTTGTTATGTTTCATTGGCCTTAACCATTTGACCATTAATCTTATTCTTAACACATAAACTATTATTTATGATGACATCATCCTTATTGTGACATCATAGCATGATTTAAGTTCTAATGGAAGCCATGTGTGCATCTTCATCTCATTTATTATACTATATGAGCCTTATGCATGTTATTTATTGTACATCCTTATTTATTTTGTTATTATCTATTTTATTCTATACATATAACTACATAATTAAAAACATGGTTTCATACATGACCAAATTTATTTAACTATGGGGGCATCACATTGAAGCATGATCTGTATCGACTATATATATATATATATATATATATATATATATATATATATAAACTTGACCTTTTAGAGCATTATATCCTCACATGTTTCTTGTTGGTGTATTATGATTTTCTTTGAGCATCACTTTAGCATAATCTACCCATGAAGGCATGACACTCTTAGTTTCATCCTACACATTGTAATTATTATATATGTATCACATTAGTGGGAAATATTACTTACATACCTTGCATTATTACATTAATTGGGGATCTTACATTTGTAGCACTATTTACATCTGGGCATTACTTGATTTTCATAAACATTATTCATTTCACTATATATTCAACATTGATGTACATAACACATATTTTCTTACGGGCTGAATTTTACCCATGTGTGTTTCTTGTATATATATAAACTATATATTTTTAGCTTCAAACTATATTATTTACATATTGCATTGAATATGATTACTTTTCATTGTCATATCTTGATTTTTGTGAGAAAATTTGCATTAGGGGGAATGAAATCTTCACCACATACATAGTTTTATTTATCTTTGGATTCACTTATTATATTTACTTGCCACATAGTCAAATCCATCATATGGTCAAGTCATTTCAATTTTATCATACACTTTGGGACCTATATTACATATTTGGCTTGCACTATTACATAGATCATGATATTCAGTATAATCTTCATACGCTTTACCACATTATTCTTATCATTATTGATACCTACATAGCTTGTATATTTCCCATGAAGGCATTAAAACATATTGACATAGGAAAAATTAAAAAACATAGGAAATTTTTCAAAAATTAATAAACATTATGAAATGTTAAAATTAAATAACATTGTTTTATACATGTTGCATATTTATCTATGCTATATGTTTTATTATTTATGGTTTACACATATGATTTTCAAGATATTACATTGAGTAAATGATATGCAGATTCATAGATTACATAATATTGGATTTCACACTATATGTCCACATCTTGGAGAGGTTATTTCATGAAGAGCGTGTCCTAACTTTGGGGGGTTTCCATTTCAATGGATTCTTGCATGGTGATATAGATACTTTCTTTTCCTTTATAATATTAAGCTATATTGAATTCATTATTACATATTTTGATGGTATATATAAATCTTATCACACTATATATTATGCATTAAAATTATTACACTCTTACATTCATTGTTTATATTTAAATCCTTGAATTTTTATACATGTGTTTTCTTATTTGTGCATCCTTGTTCATAAACGAACCTCTTTTTATCATGTATTATTTGATTAAAGTCTTGGTGTGTCTTGTTACTAAATTGTATGTGGTCACTAACATTTTAGTGGACTCTATTACTATACTATGAGTGTGCTATGATTTTATATCATGCTTAGTTATCTATATTATGATATATTCATGTGATGTCTCTATTTCCATGGTTTATAAAATGCACCCATGGGGGATACTACTTGTATTTGTTCTCATTGATTTATTGATATGACGTTTGGGATAATAATGCTTGTTTCCCATTTTGTTTTTCTAAAGGGATAATCATATCCTATAGTTTTGCATTTGATATGATACTATCTCTCCTACACTAGATTACATTTTACATGGTTTTTTATGGCATAAATAGGTGAAAAATTCAACTTTAAAATATGCAAAAATTTGAAAACATTTATGGTTTTTTAAATCATCAAATTGAAAATGCTTCTAGGATTATAACTGACCTTAGCTAATTTATGTTTCCTAACATATTATCTGCCCAACATTTTATAGTGATGGAAATATTAAATTTAATATGTTTCTAAGATTATAATATGTTATAGATAATTTATTTTTCCTAATATATGAGGCATTTAACCTTTTATTTTCAGATAAGTTATTTCAACATAAGTTATTCATCCCTCACTTAAAAATGGGGGCGCATATGGTGTGGCATTTATAAATAAAAATTATTCAAAATGGAAAAGTGGAAAAGTAGTAGAGTGGAAAATGTGTTTAATTATTTGGTCCATAATTGGATTGGGAATCTAAATACCCCCAAATAAGAGTTGGATATGTTTAAACACCTATATAATGTCTTCATAGTGTGGTATTTAGGGAGATACCAAGTAGGTGTATTATTTAATATTATCTCTTTTCAAATTCATATATGATGTTTTTTTTTAAATAAAAAACCATATAATTATAATTTTATTACATACAAAATTTGGAAAAAAATTAGGTATATCATGTATAGAATTTGGATGGAAGTGTAGCTTGATTGTGCATAAAAACCCATTCATCCTTCCATAGGTAAGTGAAGGCTCATGTTTCAAATGATTTAAACTTATACTTTGATTCATCCATTCATTTAACTCACATACCCACATAAATTTTGGGGAATTATGTAGACACCCAAATTTAGTAAAAGACCTTTATTCTTAATGTCTTTTCCTTAACTCAATTTATTTGGAAAAATTGTACATTTTTTTATTTATAAGACTACCTAAAACCCATAATATGTCTAAAATTGGTCAAATGAGCTTAAAATCACCTAAATACTTATAAAAAATATGATAATACATTTATACTTTTTTCTCACATGTTACCTAGCCTGATGCAGAGCTAAGTGCACTTCTCTATCAAACTTTGCCTTTATCTTTGATTCAAGATCCTCTTTTCTTAATTCACTCCTTTCCTATAGTCCTTATGGATAGCATGAAATAATGGTTATATTATTCCTTGTCTCATTAACCCTCTCTACCCTTTTCATAAACTCTTTGAACACTTTCCAAGTCTTACTTGCTTTGTTTACACAACTCTGCATACTCTTCACATTAGTCCTTGTAGCCCTATTTATGGAATTATTTTATTTGTACATAAAAACTATAATTATTTTAAAGAAACCAATTATATTTATAAGTAACCTCTATTGAAAGCTAATTGGGTAAAAATTTTCAATATCCAAACCCACCTATAGACCCCTTTTCTAGTCACTACTCTTCCCCAATTAGGCCTCCTCAAGCCTGAATATAACACAGCCATTAAAAGATTATACCCTTATATATGTACACTCATTAAACCTTTAAAATATTTAATATTATATGAATATTGATATGACTACAAAAAAAAATAGATTTTGACAATTAAATCTCTAGATACGGTTGAAACCTTAATTTAGGGCTATTGGTAGCCTATGACAACCTGAGTGTAGTCAAAAATCAATTATGAATGACTAGAAGGGTTTCACAGACTAAAAAAAGGTTTGTAAGATCTTTCTAGACTTGTATCAACTTTACAAATCATTATAAGGTGTTTATCAATCCACTATCTATGCTAACTAAATCAAGATGTGTTGGACTGTATCCAAAATATGATACTCTACAAGCTTATTTTTTGTATAAATGCATACACACATTTCAAGGTAGAAAAAAATATTCAATAAAATTCAAATATGGTATACTAACTCACCTTAAAACATTAAACACTTTAAAATCATTACCACATTCATGATTTCTTTAAGACTAGCACATAGTCACAACATATAACCCCTGCTATAAGAAACAGGGTTTTGTTATAGCTCCCAGATCTCTCACAATATTCTTCTATTTTCTTGGAACATACACTTTTTTAAAAATGTAAAAATTTATAAGATACATTTACAACACAATTATAATTAATATAATGAATTTTCCTTTATGAAAACAAGCACATAGTCTGCACATCAAAGGAATGACTCTCAAACAAGGATCTGACTGTAAACAAACTAGAATAATGGATAAAAATATTATTATTTCTTGAAAATGGTAGTATTAACACATTTAAAAATTATTTAAGAGTATTCAAAAAACAATTCCATTGTTCCTTTATTATCAACTTTTGGGAAAACATAATCTACAGTCTAAAAACAACTCATAAATAGGGTCTGTGTAGCAATTTTCTTGAGCAGGGCTTCTTATTTCTCCTTTCTTCAAATGTTTTCAACTCAACACATGCATAACTTGAATAAAAATCACATAAATAACTTATCATAGATGATAATACATAGTAATCATAAAAATAATTCTTCAATATAACGTTCTTTATTGATGTCCTTTCATACATAAGCTGGACTTACATAGTCATACATGCATCTTGGCAAACCTTATTTATTTCTAACTCTTGTTTTCCATATTTCTCCTCATAATACTCTTCATATGTACCACCAAGACTCTACCTTTTTATTTATGTCCACTAGATTAAAATTAGGACACATATAACCGTTTGTTGATTCAAGAAACTCTCAACAAACTTCAAGACCCATGTAGGGTGGTGAACACTCAAGCTTCCACCTCATACTTCCAAATTTGTATATGACTCATAACCATTATTAGGAACTTACTTAAGACCTTAAATATCTATAAAATCTTTTTTCAACAATTACATACCTTCATTACTCACCTATACCACCTAGAACATTTTGAAATTTTGAAAATCCCTTTTGGCAAGAAAATTAACTTTGAACTCAAATTCAAATTTCACTCATTATCATGATTGTTAGACAGTCTTTTGGGCATTCCTAAGACAACCATGCATCATACTCCCAAGGGTATAAAATAAATTGACACCAATACTCTTCTTAATTCAAGTTTTCATATAAATGAGTGTGCTCTTTTTTGTCACACCTAAGCTTCTACTTCCGCATCCATGTGATCCTTTGCTCTTTCTTCTACTGATCCTTATACCATTGCTTGTACCTATAATCACTCTTCTTCTTCTTTTTTTCTTGATTTTCTTCCATTTTCATGGAATTTATCATGAATTTCCATTCTCTTTCTATGGCCTTCTCTATTATTGTTATTTATGCCTCTTCATCAACATACTTGATCCACATCATACTCTCTTCTTCTTTTGACCATTCCAAGGTATCTTGCTTGCCCATTTTCTGGTTATCAACATTATCTATCTTATTTTCCTCAATTACAGCTACTCCTTTGCCTATCCAATCAGCCAACTCATCACCTTGCATCTTCATTTCATGGACTATTATTTTAGTCACATCTTCATTAACCTGTTCATTATTTTCCTCAAGCACTTCATGTGCTTCTTGCTTCTTTACTGATCCAATGAACTCTTCAAAAAATCCTATTTTATACTTATAAATCACATGATCTTCATCTTTATAATATTTTATAAAAATTACATTGTCTTCATTACCTATTTTTTACTTCTCACATCCCCATTATTCTTCATCACTTAGTTCACCATATTCAACAGAACAAACACCTTATCTTCAGTTGCATCTTCACTCTTCCTTGCATCATCTTCTTCTTCTTCCCAATCATGCACTTTACTTTACATATTTTGACCTACATTAAACCATGACAAATCAATATTAGTCTAAAAATTTTGAGGCTTTATTACCTCTCTCTCCTCTTCCTTGGTAAGTTATGTTACCATCTTCTTCAATTGTCTCTCCACATGTTCCATCACTTATTGGTCCTCTCTTTCTTGTATTTTTTCTCTAAATTTTCACGTTAATCTTTTCTTGATCTTTATTTCACACTAAAAACTATACACATTCCACATCTGCAAAAACTCTCTTTCCATCTTGGCTAATGAATTCTTCATTTCCTTTCTATCTCCATCATTTTCTCATTATAGCTTCATATTTAACCCTGTCTCGTACTTTTCTTTCTACCTCTCCTTTCATCTTCATCTTGAGTACCTCACTTGGGTACATACTCTCTCTCCTTTTTTTGGCCTCACATGGACCACTTTCTTTTGGTTCATGCTTGGGACCTATCTCTCTCTATTTTAGACCTCACTAGGACCTATCTCACTGGGACCTATCTTTCACACTTGGATTGCCTTCTCTTTCCTAAACTCTATTTATGAGATTCTTTCTCACTTGAGCTTGTTAATATATTTATTAATTTAGGGTTACCACCACACTATTAACTTTTATTTTTTCCTCACCTATCACATACCATCATCAATACATTTAAACTAAAAAATAACCCACAAGTAACTCATACCTTTCTCAATCTACCTTCTTACTCTGTCCTTCAACAAGTCTCCTTATAATATTCCTTATTTCTTACCTAAAAATCCTTTATCCACATGCAACATGCATTAAATTTCAATTTCATGCCTATATAAACATATTCCTAGAGCATTTATATGGCTTTGATACTAAAATGATGTAGAGTTAAGTATATTTCTCTATCAAACTCTCCCTTTATCTTTGATTTGAGATCTTCTTTTCTTAATTCAATCCTTCCCTATAGACCTTATGGACAACATGAAATAATGGTTATATTATTCTTGGTCTTATTAACCCTCTCTTCCCTTTTCATTAATTCTCTCAGCACTTTCTAAGTCTTACTTCCTTTACACAACTCTGCATACTCTTCACATGAGTCCTTGTAGCCCTATTTATGGACTTATTTTCTATGTACATAAAAAGTACAATGATTTTCAAGAAAAAAATTATATTTCTAAGTATCCTCTATTGAAAGATACTTGGGTATAAATTTTCAATATCCAAACGCACCTGTACATCCCTTTTATAGTTATTACTCTTTCCCAATTATGCCTCCTCATCCTAGATATAACATAATCATCAAAAGACCATACCCTTACATCCATACACTCTTGAAACCTTTAAAATATATTATATCATATTAATATTGATCATAATATAAATTTTTATGATATTTTGATGGTTAAATATCGAGATATTGTTAAAATTGTAATCTATGGCTTTTGGTAGCTTGTGACAACCCAAGTGTAGTCAAAAATCAATTGTGAATGATTGAAAAGGTTTCGAAGAATAAAACAAGGTTTTTAAAGTCAATATAGACCTATAGAATCTTTCCAAATCATTTTCATGTATTTATCAATCCATTGTCTATGCTAATTAAATCAAAATGTGTTGGACTGTATCTAAAATGTGATACTCTACAGGCCTATTTTTCTATATAAATGCATACACACATTTCAAGGTAGAAAAAAGATTCAATAAAATTTAAATATGGTCTAAAAACTCACCTTAATGCATTGATAACTTAAAAATAATTACCTCATTCATGCTTAACTCAAGACTAACACACAATCATAATGTATAACCCCTACTACAAGAAATAAGGTTTTGTTCTAGCTCCCAGATCTCTCACAGTATTCTTTTATTTTCTTGGAACATACACTCTTTGAATAATGTCAACATTCATAAGATACGTTGATAACATAATTCCAATTAATACAATGACTTTTCCTTTATGAAAAAAAGCACACGGTCTGTACATTAAAAGAATGACTCCCAAATAAGGGTTTGTATGTAAACAAACTTGAACAATGGATAAAAAGATTATTGTTTCTTAAAAATGGTAGTCTTAACACATTCAATAATTATTTTAGATTATTAAAAAAATAATTTGAAGATTCATTTATTGTCAAATTTTGGGAAAACACAATCTATAGTCCAAACACAAAAACTCATAAACAAGGTCTATGTAGCAATTTTCTTGAGCAGGGCTTCTTGTTTCTCATTTATTCGAATGTTGTCAACTTAGCACATGCATATCTTGCATCAAGATCACATAAAGAACTTAGTATAGATGAGAATACATAGTAATCATAAAAATAATTGTTCAAGATAACATTCTTTATTGATTTCCTTTCATACATAAGCTAGACTTACACAGTCCTACATGCATCTTGGCAGACCTTATTTCTTTCTTACTCTTGTCTACCCCATTTCTCCTCATACTCCTCTTCCTATGAACCACCAACACTCTACCTTATTTATCTATGCCCCCTAGATTAAAATCAAAACACATATAGCCATTTCTTGATTCAAGAAACTCTCAACAACTTCAAGACCCACGTAGGGTGGTGGATACTCTAGTTGCTACCTCATATTTCTAACTTGACATATGACTCATAACCATTCTTAGGACCTTACATAAGACCTTAAAGGTCTATAACATCTTTATTCAACAATTACATACCTTCATTACTCACCTACACCACCTAGAACATTTTAAAATCTTAAAAATCCCTTTTGGTAGGAAAATTAACTTTGAACTCAAATTCAAATTTCACTCATTGTCATGACTATTAGACCAACTCTTGGGCATTCCTAATATACCCCTACATCATATCCCCACCTTGAAAAAATATTTGGATTCACTCCTAGGCTAAACCTATACATAATAATTATTTATTTGGGACAAACTTATGCATCCCATCAATTTTTCCCTTTTAGTTTTTTGTGCCAATCAACCCATTTATGTAAATCATTCACCTTTACTCTTACTTTATACATTACTATAGTTAGATAGCATGCATTAGTTTTCATAGATCAACCTATGTATACAATCTGTTATAGATTCATTTCATAAGCTAAAAGTTGGAGAGAAATAAGGGAGTTACACATATCAAATTTTAATCCTAAATCAAAGAATCAAAACAAATCCTTTACATTCATAACATTGTCATTCTATCTTGGACTTTCAACATTTCTGTTTACCAAATTTGACTTTTAGGTCAAATTGGGGCACCCCTAGTAGAAAATTGATTTTTAGGCTAATAATGGGGTATAATTTATTATCATGAGATTTTTTATAGGTCATTTGATGTCAATTAATGTTGTACTAGATTTGCTCAATTAATTTCTAGGTCTATTAATCTTTTCGGGTCATTTAGAGGATAAAATAGGTGCATTTAATGCTTTGTATGGGTTTATTTGGAGATGTAAAATTACAAATTCTTATTTCATGTACCATTTGTCCATATATGTCTTAGGAAGCTAAAAAGACTTACAAATTTTAGGTTATGCAGGAGAAAGGGTTGCTTTCTTGAGCAAAAGAGAGATTTGGGCACTTGTATGACCTTTTTGGGAAGTGTGCCACTTATAAAAAGTTAAAATGTGACTCTTAAGCTTTCCCAAGCTCATTTATACATTTTAATTGATATTTAAGTGTTATTTTGAGGCCAAAACTATTCATCTCTCTTTTCACCCTTCTTGGCATAGAGAAGTGAGTTATAGGTTTCCACTTGGTATGGCTAGCATATAGGGTTTTAGGTAGAATGATTTTGAGGGGTTTTTTTATACTAGGATACCTTCATTTTCATATATTAATTTTTAATATTCTCTAAGTATGCTTTATGAACCATCATTAATAAGCTGACCTCCAAATGTTTTTGTAAATCTATGGACCCTAGAGGTTTTGCTTCATTCTAAGCAAGTCTATACAAACTAGTTATTGAGATTATTTCAAGAGGATATTGTATATTTCCCCTTATTCTACCCATTATTTGTTTCAACTTTCAAGGTGTTTAGATGGTCTATTAAGCTCACTTTGTAGTAGGATACACCATTTGGTGTTACCTTTGTAAGATTTTTCATGTTTTGTCATCAATTCTATGGGGTTGTGTTGATTCCATTAAGATTCTTGAAATATCCTCTTGATACACTATTCACCATTCATCCGTTTCTATATGCATTTCCATGGTTTGCAATCATAATGCTCACATTCCTCAAATATACCTACACAAGTAGGCATGTACTTACAGGCATTTGCAAGAGTGGACCAAGTTGGAGGAAGGGTTTTATAGTGTCTTTCAAGGTCTTCATGATGTTAACACTCATTTTCAAGTTTGAGGAAAGGATTCAAGTTTCTCATGAAGACTAAGTTACTCACATTGCCCACTTACTCGCATTGCCTACTTACGTCAAAATCTCCACCTATAGGTGGCCTTGACAAGGGGCTTGAAGGTCATTATGAACATTTGTATCATGAGGTGTATATTTCTTGCATTCTATACATGTTGAGGATGCCATGACAGACTTTTTTAAATATATATATTTATAGTTTGAGGTGAAAGAACCTTATAAGGTTGGAATGACTATTTTCAAGCCTGTATGCCCCAAAATGAACAAACAGAGGCCTTAGGGGTTTTTGTAGGTACCCCATTGAAAAGTTACATTATCCTATCTACCTCATAAGTACTTAACCTTGTAAAATATTGGGGATATATTGCTAATGGAAGTTGGTTTTTAAAATCCCTCAAAGTGCCTTCAAACACACTAACTTCAATCAATGATGTCTACAGGGTTTTGAGCTTAAGCAAATTTGCTTTCCAAGGTGGTAAATTTGAGCATACCTTAATGGTAAATCATTCCTAGATGAAAGGATATAATTTATGGATTGGAAATCAATTAATTAGGAATGATGCATGGTACTTTCAATTCATTTGTATCTCTCTATTTATACAACAAAGCATAATAGTGACCTACAATAGGAGTATCATGGCTAGTCAAAAGCAAGAAACCTCTAATGTGAGATTAGGATACATTAGGGATGATTTTATATGATAATAATCCAAACTAATGAGTTATCAAGAGGAAATGTTTAACTCTTTATTATCATTTACAGGGCCTTTATGAACATCTACAGCCAATTGTAGATGGTTGGGTGAAGATAGTGAGGTAAAGATGTACTTTAGTCATGAGTTAAGGTGAAACAATTAGTTAGTGACCATATCAAATATATTGGTGTGTTCTTTTAAATACTTTTCATGGAAATTCAAGTTGATATAGACGTCTAGGACCCCTGCATAAACCTATAGTCAACTGTGTTGACTAAGAGTGTTGATTATAGTTTCATTTTGGAGGACACCTTGATAACTTTGGAAATTTGACTTCTTTCCAAGTATAAAGAGGTGATTAAGGATAAAATATGTCTTGGTGAGATTAAAAATGATTTTAAATTAGTCTTGAAAGCATATTCCCAACAAGGACACTTCTACAGCCAAGCTAATACACACCCACAAGGGAGGTAATGAGCTAGAAGGAGTTGTCTAAGTGTTTTAAAACATGGGGATGAAGTAATAAACTATAAAACACTGATAATGGGTTATAAAATAATTAGGGTTAGTTTTTATACATCTTCATCTCAATCCTAAAACATAAAAAACATTAACCAATAGGCAGAACCCAAAACAAAAATATAGTCTACCTATAAGAGCACTTTGTTTTAGAATTTGGAAGGGTGAGAGGTCTATAAATATGACCAAGATCCCAATTTTTTTAGGATGGTATATATTATTTTTTAAATCCTAAAAATCATTATTTTTTCATAATATAATAGGGTAGATACCCCAATTATATCTCATAATATGGGTACTCTCCCTTGTGCATGAACAAGCAGTCTTGGGAAGATGGAGTATTCAAGGAAGGTTGAAGTTGTTTTAACCTCTAAATAATATATATAAATATTGGAGATACCAAGGGAAACCTAATAATCACCTCATATGATTAATAAAATTGGTATAATGGCCTAGGTGTCAAGGTTTGTAGGCAGGCCTACTAAGTAAAGAGTAGGCCTAAAGGTCAAAAATAGGGTTACTTATAGTTTAGCTCCTAGTATAAATTATTGATTATTTGGAAACATTTTTGGGTGATAATAAATATGTTAGATGTATTTTTAGTGAAGTAAAACTACCAAAAATTCATTATAGGCCTCAATGGCAAAATAGCCTACTAGGCACAAGTAGGGCTAATGCCCAAAAGAGAAGTCACCTACAAGTCTAACTTAAAATTACCACTCCAATGATTCAAAACATGTTCTTAGGATGTAATCACATGTTTTAAAACCATTAGAGAGTAGATAAATCTAGAATCTAACCATTTTTGGACATTGAAGCAAAATTTAGCTTGTAAGAAGGGAGAGACAAGATCGAGAGGCTATTTTCCAATGCTCATATCTTTCATGAAGATATGCATGGGATCCATAGGTGTTATGGGTGTTATAAAGGGTCTTATAGGCCATATTTTATGGATTTTTTTCTCAAGTTTTATGTCCCAACTTTATAAACAATCATTAAGAGGTCAAAGTAGCCTAAAACCCTTGTAAACCCTTTTTAGTGACTAGTTTGGGAAAATTGAGTCATAAATATAGCCTATGGGAATGGTTAGTTAATGAAACTTATTGGAACTTGTATAGGACTTCCCCAGGCTGACCCATACCTTTTTACTTGTACAGACTCATATAGACAAGGTACAAAATAGTTTTTTCTCATTATTTTATGTGTTATGCAAGCTACAGGAGTTAAGATATGAAAAAAAGTCTAGAGAGAATATTGAGACTTTTAATAACTCCTAATAATCATTTCATTGCTTTAAACAATGTCTAAGTTCCCCAACCAAGTGATTCAACTCAGCCAGTCAAATCTAGTATATTGGGCAAGCTAGAGAGAAGGGAAGAAATCTTTAAGTAAAGTGGTTTTAAGGTTCCCCTAATGCTTCCAATTCCATGGAGGGTCTTTAAACATGTCAAAAACTACCTTTTATGTAATTTAATGAACAATTGAAGCCAAATTTGAAGACAAGTGTGTAAGGTACATGACAAGGAGGTTTCGTAGAGTGCAGGTGATGATGGCTATCTTCCAAGGGATTATTGAAGACCAAGATTATAAATAATTCATGGATAGGTGTTTTTAGAGACTTATCTTCCATTCAAATTATTATACCTACCCTTTAATAGTTACAATTCACTCAAATAGGCCTAATCATGAAGGCATTTTTTGTGCAAGAAAAGGAGTTTTAGGCCACTTTTCAAGAGTTTGATGATTTGAGATGACACTTGTAGCTCATAATATTTCATGTATCACCCCATATATCTCTCACATGAATAATTAACTTATTATCTCATATTTAAAAGTGTCCATTATGACCCTTAGACTTCTCTTCTTCTCTCTCATACACGTTATATAAGAGCTAGCCATTTTGGCCATTATAGGGGATGTTTCACCTGAGTATGGAAAAGCCCTGATTATTTGTATACCTTTGGATCAATAAAATTACTAATTTTTACCTCTAATATGAATTTTCATAGTGTGTTTCATTTTAATGATTAATTTTTATTAAGTGACACTCTTCTTTCCTTAGCATGTTAGCTCATTCTTCCAACCTATTTGCAGTTGGAAAACTTCTTCTTACAGGGCATGTGAAGTGTTTTGGGATATGTCAAGGATTACATGAGTTTTTTTATTAATCAATACCATTAAAGGCCTCTTGTCTAATCCTTATAGCCTATATTTTCATCTTGACTGCACAATGTAACATTGATGTGAGAAGTTGTAGATTGGAAGAGCACATGTTTGGTTTGTTACTTGGTCTCAAGTGTAATATGTATATGGTTGGATGTCATAATTAAATTTTTTATATCACCTCCACTATTTTATAATTTATTTTAGTTTATTGATCCCTTTTCATCCCTTAAATTTTTTCTTATATTCAATCTATAGTGGTACATAAAGGGAGCTAGCCCTATCTAGAGACTCACCTCAATCTTAGGCTACCCACAAGCCTAGAGGTGATTCCATTATACCACTTGGATGAGGATAGCCTTTTCACCTCCTAATATGGTGTATATCCAAGTGACAACAATTTCCTTATGACAAAGGAGGATATTATACTAAATATAGCTACATCATCACTTATAGGAAATAGGAGGTTCATGAATCCACACTCAATCTATTCCATCTACACACTCACAAAACTACTTGGAGTTATAATTTCAAGCATGTGAGTCTTGAGATACATATATTTTAGTTTTATTTTGGAAGATTATCCATCTTCATAACTTTTTGTTTTATTTTGAAGTATCAAACTAGGTCAAGAGGATATTATTCTATTTTTCAAATTCTTCGTGACATATTTTTGAATTGAAGGTACCTATGAAATAGTAAGGTTATAGTGATTATTGTGTCTTTACTCTTATTTTTTAACATTTTCATAGTTGGAATACATGTATAATTTATCCTATCTCAACTTATGTACATAATATATAACTAATATATTTATCATCTAGAAGAGATTGTTTAACCCTAAAATGGATATGGATCATAATTTTGGGTATATATGGTTAAGAATATAGAAATGATAATGCACAATAGTGATAATCAGATCTATAATAGGAAAATTGGGTTCTAAAATTAGATATAAACATACACTAAATTTCTTATGCTAATAATAAGCTAACTATAGGAATTAAAACTAAGTTATGTGTAAAAATGACAAAGAAGTAATATACTTAGTTGATTCTAATGCTAACATAGTGTTAGATATAAAACATGTATAAAATAGGCTAGAAGATGATTCTATAACAATCATAAGATTATCTATCTAACACTTCTAGAGCTCCAGACACTAACATTAGCCTAGGACTATTGTGTTGATGTTGTTATCTAGGTTAAATGCAAGTGTCCTATATGAAATACCTACTAGAAAAGGATGCAAACACTTAGATATTTATAAGTTTGACTTTTCCTTCACTCTAGTGCATTTAAATCTAGGTCACATACTATCACTCCTCATGAATTTGTAAAACCCTAGTTCTTCATCTTCATAGTGACCTTGGGTCAAAAATGGGCTAATGAGAACAAGGTGTCGATCTAACCCCAAAGACCCATCTCTCAATGATCATTGGCTACATATACAATACTCTGAAGAGGACCTCTGACTGATGTAGATCTTCCCTATGTGTTGGCTTGTGTGTGAATCTTATAATATGTACAAAGTATGTGCAATAGTGACTTAGCTTATAACCTAGAAAATCAATCTTTTAGGCTAATCCCTTAGTACTTTAGACCTATAGATGTGTTTTTCTTATGAATAGTATGGAAATAGGGAAGATTTATCTAATTGAATGCTCTTTTGAATTCCCTTTGGTAATAATACTAGGTATCATTCCCGTGTTTCTAGGTGAGGAATAAATGATGATTGATCTTGTATTTATATCATTATTTTTAGATAAGTAAATAAAATTAAATCACTTAGGCTAACCATTACGATGCATTTAATTTGAATAATAGATTACTTTAGGGTATTGGACATTTCTGTCAGGATAGGACACTAATTTTAACATTAGTATCTATTTTATACGTTAATGTCTAAGAAGCATGAAAGTTGGTACATGTTCAAAACTTTTAGGAGTGGAATATAAGTACATTTTAAGCATTTTAGGCAATATACAATGCTTGGGTCATCAACATAAGATTGATCAGACTAAGAGATAGGTTAAGGAGCATAATATAGAGCAGATGCGAGACTTATATATGTAGGAAAGGGTCCAAATTGAGAGTAAAATCCAAGGTGTGAGTTTTTTAGGTGTACAAGACTAATATGTTATATAATCCATAAATATTGTCTACATTTCCCCCCCACCTTAATATATTAATTAAATTACTAGTTTAAAATAGAGGAATGTGTACCTTGGTGTGTATAACACACCTTTTATTTGTGTATTCCCAACTTGAGTACTCTACTGGTGATTGGCTTGCAATCAAGATCATGTTATAGTATATAATCACTGCATATAATTTGTAATTGAAATTACTTTAAATAGATTGAAATTCAAATATTAAGGTTTATGAGTACACATGTGTGTTAATGTAATTGCATTGCCTATTAGAAATTTGATTTGAAAAATATGTATCATTGTAAGGATCTAAATCTAAGATCAATAAAAATATAGATAAATCTTAAAAGTGCATATATCCAGAGAGATAGAGAGAGAAATGTATATTGGAAGGCACATTCCCCCAACTTTAGATCAAAAGTGAGTTACTACCTAGCAGTTAAGATTAGCTCAATTATGCAACCCAATGAAACTTATAACCTGGTGAGGTTGGATCATAAAATCAATTAAAAATTAAAAACTTGGAAATATTGAGTGACTTGATCACCTCAACCATACAAAAAATTGAACCAATTAATATAGTATATTAGCTCAATAAATTCCATAATAGTCTGACTAGGGTATTAGTATGTAAATTAGTTTTGAAATCTAAAATTGATTTACATTTTGAAATATTAGGCACAAATTACATAACATATGCACTTTATATATGTCTCATGTTGAAACTATGTTTAACAATGGTACCAATGTATAGAATTTTACCACAATTGTGAATTTGAATCATATAACCATGTGCTTTGTCTAATTTGGAAAATTGTGTAAGTGTGGATAACATGATTCCAAAGCATTCCCCCACTATATATGGAGAAATATGAAATATGATATAAGTATCAATGTGGATAACATGTTTCTAAAACATACCCCCAATATAATTTGAAGATGTTGACTATTAAATAGGTGTCGAGAACATGATTCTAAAGCATGCCCCCACTGAATCTAAAAAATTATGTAAAGTGTGGATAACATGCCTCTATGACACGCCCCCTAATATGCCCCCCTTTGAGGTGAGGAAAAAATAGTAAATGGTATTTATCTCACCTTAAAAGGATAAGACAACTATATAATATATAAATGTAACCATGTAGCATATATAAGGAATAAATCTAGGTAGATATAGCATTGAAATACATAAAACAATGTGATCATACGAAGGCCTAAGATACATGATAAGGATCATGGAAATGTGTAGATAGTAACAATACAAGATCAAAAATAAAATCAAGCACACACATAATATCACTCAAAAGTAAGTCAAAAGGAAATGATTGAAAGAGACCACAAATAAGGGGCATGTTCAAATGTTGTAAATCGAAGGGACATGACTTAGTCAAATGTTCATAAAATAAAGAATGACATATTCAAATTTCCATACAAAAAATAATGGCATATGAAAATGTTGATGAAATCATACATAATCATGGGGGTCACAATCAAAGGAGCATATTCAAATGCTAAAATAAGGAATACAATGAAAAGGTGAGACATTCAAGGAAGTACATAAAGTAAAGCATAATAAATTATTGTAAACATGTCATGGTAGCCTATGGATTCAATGTGTTATGAAAAAATGTCAAGTGTATAGCATATCAATTACCATGTATAAAATATAATCATGTTTAAAGTCACATGTAAGTACATGTGTAAGGTCAAACATGATAATGAAATGTGATTATTGAACCATATAACATGTGTATCAAGATTAAAGAAGAAAATGTACCTAATGTCTTCATGACATGAGTATAGGGAAGGCCCAACATTTAAAATAGGAATAGAACATGTATTTGTGTATGCTTGTATCAAAATCAAGTAAAAGTGTGACACACATGTGCATGTATAATTAACTAAGTATGACATCCATCAAAATGGACCTAACACATAGATTCCAAGGATCTAATAGAACATGTAGATGTTGAATGTATTTTGGGATTTTTGAACAAAAAATTAGGTAATTTAGAATGCTTCTTACGTAATATATTTACACAAGTGCATAATTTTAATTGGTATTTTTAATGTCTTTCCTTCAAGTGTAGTAAGGTTGTAAACACATTTTCCCAATTTTTATATAATTTTGAATGGTCCCAACCAATTTAGTTTGAAATTTCATTTTTTATCTTTTTCTGTATTGGTATTCTTTTAATTTTATTTTAGTACCAAGTCACCCACATCAAAGTCTCATAGATAAATCTTTTTGTTATATGTTCATTTTATATGATCCTAATAAACATGTAAGTAATCATCAACCTATGTATGTTTGGCACTCAAATTCTCTAATTAATGCAATCTCTTTTCATGGTATTCATTATCTTTGATGATGTCTTTAAGAGAAACATGCAAAGAAGGTATCTCAAGTTTATTTGGTAAGAAAACCTCTGCACTTTATGCTAAAGAGTAAGGTGTGGCTTAAATAGGTGTGCATACACTAGTTTGGTATGCCTATAGAGAATTTACCATCTATTGGTAGTAATTTATGTTGTATCATTCAATTATTTTGTCAAGTATTTTGACAATTGTATTATTGGTTGCCTTTGCCTAGCCATTGCCCTATGGGTAATAAGGTGTAGAAAAGGTATGCTTAATCTTGTATTTATTTCAAAATAATTTTACCATTTTATTTTTAAATGATGTTCCATTATCAGAGATAATAATTGAAGGTATGCCAAAATGGTAAATAATATTGGTCATCAAAAACCTGCATATGTCATCCCCTATGGTAAAATCAAATGGAATTACTTCCACCCATTTTTAAAAATATTCTATAGCTATGATGATAAATTTGTGTCCAACAATAGATACCATATTTCCCTTTATTATTAAGTTAAATCCCCATAATTAAAAATCACATGGTGAAATGATTAACTATAACTCATGCGACAGCGCATGATTCAAAGTATTGTATTTTTGACATTGTATACATAATTTTTCATTTTTAATACATTATTGTTCCATTATAAACCAATAATAACCTTGATGTAATAGTTTTTGAGGCCATGGCACATCTAAAATTCCCACCACACTTATTGTCATGCATTTCCAAGAATGTAGTGTGAGTCTCATCTTTTTTAAGCATCAGAGTTATTATCCATCAAAACTTTATTTAAACAAATCATTTCTAATAATAACATAATGAAGTACTTCACATTATAATTTTAATTTGTCATTTCATACAAAATGGTCTATTATATAGGCTCGATAAATAAAATTATAAATATCATTGTACCATTATGTGTTTATACTATTATGAGTAATAACAAGAATGACAAAGGCAATAATTTTATCATAAGAAATGAAAGGATTTTGTAGCTATCATATTATAAATTTTATATGATCATCATCAAAATTCATCAAGTATTTTACACTTTCTAAGGCATCTACATGGAAGTTATCAAATGTTCAACCCTAAAATGGATGAGGATCCTACTCTTGGAGATATAGGGTTAAGAATATAGAAATTATTATACATAAAGATGATAATCAGATCTACAACAAACCAATTGGGTGCTAAACACATATATAAACAAACCCTAAATTTATTATGTTGAGAATAGGCTAAATATAGAAAGTACAGCTAAGTTATGTATGGAAATGACAAAAAAGTTTAAAAAATATTTAGTTTTGATACTAACATAGTGATGGATCTATAAAATCTAGAAAATAGGTTGGAATATGATTCTATAATAGTCATCAAATTATAGAGTTTTGAACACTAACATCATCTTGGGATGGTTATGTCAACCCTATTATTTAGGTTTGATGCAAGTAGCTTGTACTAAATACTTGATATAAAAGGATTCAACCACCTATATTCTTTTGGGTTTGACTTCCCCTTCACTCTATTACATCATGGACTATTTCTCCTCATAAATTTTCAAAACCTTAATTCTTTATCTTCATAGTGACATTAGGGAAAATTTGATTAGTGAGTGCATGGTGTCAAGATGACCCCAAATACCCTTTTTTTAGTGATCACTACATACATATACAATACTAATAAGAGGTCCTTATACTAATGTACTTCTCCCTTACATGTTCTCTTATGTGTGAATTATACAATATGTGCAAAATAAGTATAACAGTGATCTAGATTATAACTTGGAAAATCAGACTCTTGGGATGTTCCTTTAGTACTTCAAACCTATATATGTGATTTTCCTATGATTGGTATGGAAATAGGGAAACTTTATTGAATTTAATTCTCTTTGGTAAGAATACTAAGTATTTTTCCCATGTTGTTAGGTGAGGAATGAATTAGGGTTGATCTTGTATTTATATCAATCCCTTTATATAAGTAACTCACATTAAATCACTTAAGTCAACTATTAGGATATGTTTCATTTGTAAAATAGATTAATTTAGTGAATTGGACACTTATTTCAAGATCGGACACTAACATTGATGCTAGTTTCTATCTTAGGCATTATTGTTTAAGGAGCAAGAAAGTAAGTACATGCTCATAACATGTAGGAGTGAAAGATAAGTACATTTTAAGCATTCTAGAAAAGATATAAGGCCTGGATCATCAACATAAGACTTTTTGAACCAAGATATAGGCCAAGGGGAAAAATATGGATCAAATGTGGGACTTTTGGAAGTGGGAAAGGGTCTAAAACTAAGAGGAATAACCAAGGCCTGATTTTTCCTAGTGTAAAAGACTAACGTGCTATATAATCCATAAATATAATCTATAGGGATCTATAATAAATCATAATACACCTATAAATATCAATATCCAAGTCACATCCAAGGTTAATTTGAGATCCAAACATCACCCAAGTTACACTTCATTGAGTCTCATACACTTGAAAGATTATCATTCTATGTTGGTATTTCACATTTCCCTTATACCAAAGGTGTGTATTATATTTCATGTATTTTCATCATCAATTCGAGGGAGTAAGAGGTTCATGTGGAGGTTTGATTACATATGTGTGAGATATGTAGTTAATAACACCCTAATTGGTTACTCAACTTCATAACTATTTGTTTTGTTTTGGAATGAAAGCTAGGTCAAGGAGGATATTCATACATTCTACACATTTTATCCAATATATCTGTGAAGTGAGGGTACAATTAAAATAAAAATATAAAAACACATGGATGATAAAAAATAACACTATAAATTCATAACAAGACAATCTTGGCCATAAGGGGAAAATCTAGCCACATTCAAATAGTCATGGTTGTATAAGTATATCCTAGTAAGATTATAATATTAATGGGTCTATGATAATGAATGGGTTCATATTGGAGCATCGCATGACTTCCAAATTTTAGGATCAATTTTCACATAGTTATATTTGTTTGTCTACAGTCTTAGATTTCCATAACAATAAATAGGTGTGATCATTCCTTACTCTTTTTTTCCATTTACATTGTTTAGTGTAGTTTCATTTATGGCACTTGGACTTGTTTATCATTGTATCCTATTAGATAGATTTTAATTTTATAATTTTAGTTATGTATTCTTAGATCTATTTTAGTTCATCTAGTTTATTCCTTATTTTGCTAAAAATAATAAAAGGTTGTGTATTACGCTTATATCGTCACCTTTTTCTATGTTACTCTATTTTCCTATGTTATACATGAGATTTCATAATATTTACAAATTTATGATTGTATATATGTTACACATGGTGTGCATGAATATTTATTTTTATACGAGTGAAATGTAAGAACATCTCTCACTTCAAAGTGGAATGTCTATCCAAACTATTCTATCACTAGTTATAGATTCTAGTTGAACTAACCGAACCAAGTAGGACTGTGTGAGAATAAGTGAGACCAATAATTACCATATGTCTAATTCTTTGATAAATAATTATATTTTCCTCTACTTTAATAATGAACCAATTTTCAATTCTATTATCAATTTACATTTTTTAGTTTCAACAGTGATAACAAGGTTTGCATACCTATAGTGTATTCGTTCATTTCCTTATTTCCGATTTCACTTATTTAATTTATTTAAATTTATTATCATTTTACCTTGACATTTATATACATTTTGGAATTCACATTTTTTTAAATTACATTTGATTTTTTGACATTGGAGAGTGCATGCACACATTCTATAGATTTAGTGTTCATCTTCAATCCTTCTCAAGTAGTATTCAAGTATCACTTTTTTTATTTTTTTACTTTGATACACACACACACACACACACACACACACACACACACACACACACACACACACACACACACACACACACACACACACACACACACACACACACACACACACACATAAAAGTGGATCATTATTTAGACACCTAATTTTGGTACATTTCTTATTAATTTAATAGTGTTATCATGACGTTGTGCATATAAATCATTGTTTTAAATTAGGTACTTATTCATGACTTTCCTTATGTTTTTTATTATCCTTTCCTCTCCATGTGGCCATGTTCCTTTCTCCCTCCTTTCTTTCCACTCTTCATTGTGTTTAATTATTTTTTAATATCCCATTTTATATTATGTACCTATGTATATTATATTATAATTTATATGGGTTGATGGAGATTCTAACATTTTGCACGCATTCCCCTTAGTTTGTTATAATGGGTCAAATGAGTAATTTGTGGAATTATTTACATTAGGTAGTGAGTCAACCTATTCTAGGGTTAGGTGTTTACACATATATTATTAGTAATAAATATATTTATAAAGGAAATAAATATCAATATAAATGATATTATGCAAGTGGATAGTATTCTATTTGGTAGAAGTATATTGGAGGTTATCCCCTTCAAGTATCATTACCATATTAGGAGATCATGTGGATTTATTCCTTCCTATTATACAATGTTTCCCTATATTAAGCATATTATTATATTTAAGGATATATTTCATATTTGTTCATCTTGACCCATGAATATCTCTTGTGTTTTATGTTGACATACATTATATTATCCATAATTATATTATTATATGTATGGATCATATTGAGTAATACTAGAGCTTCAATTTAGGAAAAAGTGTGGTTGAAACCATTATTTTGAACAATAAAAAATATCTCACATACCATAATGAATTTTCTTAGTTTTTTTACTAAAATTGGAGAATCATTAAAGAAAGCTATAGTCAAAAAATTAGGATTTTATGATCTTTTTAAAGCAACTTATTGTCATTTTATGATTTTTACTAAATTTGTTGTCTCATCCCCAATTTGAAGAGTATCATGTAATTTTTTATTGAATTTTTAAAATCATTTAATGAATTTAAAATTAAAAAAATAGGATTATAAAATTATTTTTGGGCAAGTTATTATGATTTTATGCTTTTTCATAAATGCACTCTACGGGCCATATTTTTTAGAATTTTTCTGATTTATTTATATTTTTTAAAATATTTAAAAAATATAATAGAGGTATATTCTTTGAAACATTTGGATTTGAGGAGTATTAAGTTTGAAACTATTTGGTCAAATTTTGGTCAAAGGTGAAAATTAAATTCTTTGGAATTACAAATGAGATATAGTGAATACTAGTATTTTTAAAACCCAATATTTTATATGAATTATGGATCATAGGGATTTAACATTATCTAGTGAGGATGATGCTGGTGCTTTTAATGGTAGATAAAATTTATGGAGACATATTTCTAATTATAAGTGTGTAAATTACCTTTTCACCTTATTTCAAAGGTCCAACATGGCAATGGTTTACTCAATTGGAAAAAAAATGTTTGATTGGTCTTCCAATGATTTGGAATAGGTTTTATTGAATAGATGGAACATATAATAAAATAATATGGGGATAAAGAGGTAAAAAATTAGGTTGATTTAGAAAAATATGAAGATAATAATGATGATGATAAAATTTGTGAGTATGAAAATATTGATAAGGATAAATAGGTATAAAACTAGGATGATGTAGAAAGTGATGAAGATAATAATGATGATAAGGAAATTGATTAGGATGAAAATATTGGTGAGGATGAGGAGACATGAAATTAGGATGAGGTATAAGATGAAAATGATGTTGGAAATGATGATGATGTGGATAATGAAGAGATAAAAGGAAAGAGAGGATATGAGTACATATAATGTAACTCCAAATAAAGAAGCTTCAATATTTCAATTTCATGTATTCATTGAAAATACTATGGTTATTATGTCCATAAAACCTAGTATCAAGTATAAATTCATCAACATGGATGTGGCCCACCATCTATAGGTTCAAACAAATAATATCAAGAAATCTCAAGTAGATGTTAAGAAGATTTAAGTCTAAGAAGATTTAAAGTTTATTATGGACAAATATATAATGTGTTCAAATTTTTATGTTGTGGATATGGATTTTCTAGATATTATTATTGGATATCCTTGGATAAAGACTTTTGGAACAATCAATATTAATTTTTAAAATAATTCCATGAAGCTTTGATACAAGAGAAAGGTGGTCACTTTGAATAATATCACATTTAGTAAAAATAAATAAATTTAAAGGTAAACCATGAGGATGAATTTAAATATGTTTAATAAGAGCATAAGGTATATTCAAATAAATAAAATATGAATATATGATGTAATCATAGAAGAACACTTCATCTACTAAAGAGATAAAGGCACTACTAAATGAAAAGGTGCAAGAGATAGAATAAAAGGTTGATAAGGTAAAAGTATCAAAAAAGGTTACTAATGTTGGACATATAAACACCCACATCATCATAAAAATAAAACATCATGGAGGCATGTCAAGGATTATCATAATAACAATCACTTTGTCTATACAAGTAATTTGAGAAATAATCACTATGGCTACACATAGAATAAATGGAGAAAAAAATATGGCTATACATGGAATCATAGTAGTGTAGTAGATTATGACATAGGAAATGAGTGGAGAAATAACTATGGCTATGCATGGAAGGAAAATAATAAATATTATGGTCATGTATGGAATTATAATGAAAAACAAAATATGGAACATGGAATCATAGGAGGAATCATTATGCATTGACACAAAGGAGGTATGGTTTAACCTTTTAGCATGTTACTAGTGTAAATCCTATATAGTTAAAGGGATAAGTATATTGCTAATATGGAATGAAAATTGGAAATCATTTGATTTAATTGAATTTTCCCAAAATAGCAAGTAAGAGGAGAAAAGGTACTTATCTACAGATAAACTAATTTTTATGTGGATCAAGGAACTAGAACAAGATGAACAGATAGGTAGGCACCATTTGTCTTCAGACTATTTATTAAAATCTAGAATCAAATAGTAGCACCCATATCAAGATAGTAGTACCATGTGGCACTAGTGTCTAATTTTGGTACTAGTGTCCTTCTTATAGAGATTATCTAAATTTAAAGGAATTTGTAAGAGGTTTTGGAGGTCTTATAGACAGTTTTATGTCATTTGGGAGCTCATCTAGGTCACTATTTTGATTGAATTTATTTTAAACCCCTAATGATTACCTACACATATGAAATAATAAATGGATAAAATACAAAAAGGGAAGGAAAAATTGGGTTGTGGGATACTATGATTGTGTGGATTAGAACCCATGTTGTCCTGACCACTACCTATATTAACCTCAATGTTAGGGGTCTCAAATCACATGCAATTCTCCCTTAGGGAACATGAACCATCAACCTGCATGGTATGCTAGAATGAATTTCACTTATGCCCTTCTTTGATCAAGCATGAAATGTCTAGGTGTGATGATTAAGTATTATTTATAGTATTGAGTTTTACTATTGATAGATTTTATGTAATTATGTACCAAAATAATAAGTGCTATATGTAAAATTCCTTGTAGGGCTATTTATATAGAAGGAAATTTGTTTTGAATATAATACTTTTTTTGTTGGCTAATAAGTCATAAAAGAGGGATAAAAAACATAAGATAAGGTTCATGGAGGGGTTAGGACTCAAAAATGGGATAAAGGGCCCATCAAAAACTAGAGCCATAATTAGACACTAGTTTCATTTGGCACTATTATTCTAAAATTAGCACTAGTGTCCTAAGGCTCAAAGTAGATATAAAATTAGGCAAGATAGGATAAGGGCCCCTATGACTGGGAAAAGGTGACTTATGACTATTTGGAGTGTTGAAAATAAGGAAAAATAAGACATAATAAATATCAAAAGACTCAAAATGACCATGCAAATAAGGGTTATAATCATCACTAAGACCTTCATGTGAAATAGCAACAAAAGACATAGTACTTGTGGTTTCTTGACCAAATTAGGGTGTTTGCATTGGCCATCATTTTATTTTATTAGTGCACTAAAATGAAATTACTTGAGTAAAATAAAAATATGAATGCATACATGTACTTACATGCATGAATGTAATCTGGATTTGGCCCACTTCTTGGCTAGAGAAGTGGATATGAATTATAGTGAAATATGTGAAGAGAAAACACATGGTGTGGATTCTCCTATACTAAATTGAGTATGCAAATTATATGTGTGGAAAAATAAGTCTCACTTGTCCCCATTATGATATCTAAGTATGTAAATTAAATGTTTTGAGAAACAAGTCTCACTTGCCCCC
Organism: Torreya grandis; assembly: GCA_037957365.1. Classification (NCBI taxonomy): domain Eukaryota; kingdom Viridiplantae; phylum Streptophyta; class Pinopsida; order Cupressales; family Taxaceae; genus Torreya; species Torreya grandis. The sequence goes on along the minus strand of JARHVA010000742.1, from coordinate 4,015,851 downwards.
ATTCTAATATCTGGATTAAATCTAAGTATGTGAATTAGGTCTAGTAAAATGTTAAGGATCAACTTCTATAGATGGTCTTATGACCCAAACTAGTCAAAAATAGTTATGATATTGGTGATGATATTGAGTGTAACCTAATAATCTAAAAATGAGGATCAATGACTATTTTCTACAACATGCCCCCAATATTGAAATCTGAGCAATATAATTGTGTATCTAAATATCTGAGTAAACTATTATACCTAAATTAAAACTATATATCTACATATCTTTATCTATGTAGAGTGTATGTATAAATACCTATGTAAACTTGTGTGTATGTATATCTAAATACCTATGATATTGAATATCTACATTGACATATGTGTCTTTATATTTGAATACATGTATAAAAATGTGTATCTATATTTTGAGTACCTATGTAAACCCATATGTCTGAATATTTGAATACCTATGTAAGCCTATGTATCTATATGTCTAAGAACCTATGAGTTTGAATATCTATGTAGACTTGTGTGTCTATATATCTGAGAACCTATGAGTTTGAATATCTATGTAGACCTATGTGTCTATATATTTGAATATCTATGTAAACCTATGTATCTAGATCTATATGAAACTTTATATGTTTGAAGTAATCTATGTATATTTTCCCCCCTTTTGGTGAGAGATATAACACTATGGTGAGATTATGTAACCAAAAGTGGTAATGATCGGTTATATTGGTGTTAATTAGTAGGTGTTGTGTTATTTTAAGTTTTGAATAGTGTATTTATTGTGATGGATTTGATAATTTAATGTATAACTAGATAGACATTTTTTCTATCATGAGTTTAATTATAGTGATATTATTCTTGTCATTTTTTAGATTTTAAAGTGATCATAAGATTGTTTAAACCAATATGGGGCATTAAAAATTGATGTCAAGTCTTGCATACAAGAAATGGTTCACAAATTGAAGCTATGATTCTTGAGATATGGCATTGGCAAGGGACTTATATTAGTTTGTGAAATTGGCATGCAAGGTTAACCTTAATAAGGTGGCATTGGGTAAGTATGACTCAAATAGGTCATTTGATTAATTTTGCAATCCATTTTAAGCATTTGAGTTGAGAGCAATTGTGTGTCTGAGTGAAATAAATATGTCAAGGAGACAAGGAGCCAAATTGACCTGCTATGAGGAGGTTGAGGCATGGATTCAAGCTGGTGAGGAGGCTAACCTAGTAAAGAACCCAAATTATTTCCTACTTTTGTTATTTATACTACATTTTTTACTATTTTATTGAAAATCAATTAGTTTAGGGATTATTTTTTTTAAATGTCATTATTATCCTTATTTGGGCATTATTATTCATGACCTAGCACTAGTGCTTAATTTATGGTACTATTGTCTTATATGCAATGCTAGTGTTCAATAGGCTTGAGTTATGATGTTGATTATTGTTAACTAGTTTTTTATGTGTTGTTGTCTGTAGGTTTTAATTTGGGTTTGTTGATGTTTAATTTGGTTGTATTTTTTGTAGGTTGATGCTCATATGAGGGAGTTTCATACCGAATGGATGATGAAGACCCTATAGGGTCTACTCCTAGAATATTTTGAGATGGTTATGCTAGAGAGAGTAGGTTTGAGACATGTTGCATTATTGGAGCATATGCCCTAGGATAAACACATGATGACTACACTATGTAGAATATGTGATGTAAATACATGCATGTTTTGGTTACCAACTAGGGAGATGAATGTTACACTAGAGGACATGTACCAAATACTATGATTGCCTATTTTTAAGCATTGAGCTACACTACAAGAGGATATAGGTGCCTGATCCATATAGTGGGCTTATAGATATTTCTTCATTATAGCAATAGGGAACCATTGTACAAGGAGTCTCAGTGACATATTATTGACCTTGATATTTATTATCAAGATTCCATGACTACAAAATTTCCTAGACATTTTTTTATATTCATTTATGGTTGTAGATTAGAGTGGGGTGTTTATTTACTATAGGATGCATGAGATAGTGTAGCATATTAAGGATTATGGTATTGTGTATTCTTAGGTTTAGATGATGTTGTCTCACTTGTATAGGGATCTCTATTGTTTTACATAGGAGATGTGTGGTGAAGGGATTGTAGCATTAACATTATTACATTATTGGGCATATGAACATATAATTGTGAGTAGGTCAATGACACATGCATGAGATGGTTGGGCTTATCCATATTCACTTGTATAGATATGGATAGGGATGGTTCATGTGAATAGGAGGATCACTATATAGTGTTGGTAGTTGTTAGATAGTTTGATAATAGGGGATATTATCTAGAGGCCCTACATGGGATACGATGGGTGGCCTAAGGATAGTACTCAGTTGAGATGGATTTGGGTGAGGTACTAGTTAAATGACCATTGGGTCAACCTATATGAGTGATTTTAGTATGAGTGGCTCACATGATAGTTTAGTGTGGTGTAGTATGTGCCCCTAGCACCTATGATATGGTTGAGGTGTTCTCAAGATCCTATGAGGATAGGTAATATTTTGAGGTCATTTATTTTTGAGTTAGATCATATTAAATTAATAGAGTGGGACCCTTATATTGATATACTAGATATATATGATGTGAGAGTGACAAATGCCTATACATCTTGGTGGAGGGATCATAGATGGACACCTCTATTTCTGAGAGGTAGGATTATTATAGAGGATGTACTTGAGGTATATCCCCTTAGGGATGTCAATTGTAATTTAATATAGTGTGTTTCCATATTTTGTGTATAGATGATTATGTTTTTATATGATTAATAATATTATGTACTTCATGGATATGTTTAAGTTTAGGGGATAATGAGTACTAGGAGACCACCATTAAGTCATCACTTCTCCAATTGACATGTTATATTATTGATGCTGATGTGGAGGATGGATTGTTGGAGAGGGCCACCAATGTTTCTAGGGTGCATGTCCATTTGTTTGATCAAGATATGATAGCTATTGTAGATATAAATAAGCAATGATGGGTATAAATGAAGCATGTGTTGAGCTACATAGGTGTACCATACTCGCACCTAATTCTCTAGGTGGGGCTAGTAGTTAAATAGTAAATTACAACATACATATTCAGTGAGATCATGTAGAGTGTAGGCTAAGTTAGACATGTATCATGAGAGAAAGAGTAGACAAAGTCATTGATATCAGTCATAGAGAGATAGCAGGTCCTCTAGTTCTAGCTTTGATATATCTGAGAGTGAGAGTGAGGGAGTTGGTCCCAATAGTCATGTCTACATCATTGACTGATGGACTATATTTATATTGAAACTATATTATGAGTTATATATATGGATGTTTGTTGTTTAAGTTGGTGTTATGTATATTGGTAAAGGGATCTTGTTATATTTCACATATTTATATGTGTTTAATTAGTTTAATTATTTGAAATGATGATATTTGTAATTTGTTTTATTTGGAGTAAAATTAATGAGTTTTTATAAATGTTTAGGCATATGTGTAGTGGATTAGGATTATGTATTTATTGGTATAGGTTTTTCTTGTATTTTTTAAGATTTCTACGTGTAGATCAAGTGACTATTGTATGCTTAATCTAAACCTAGATGGCATAGAGAACCAATGATCATACTGTTTGTAATGTGTCAGTGTAGAAGGGGACTCTAAAACTAGAGCTGCACATGATACACTACTAGTGTGTAGATGTGTAGACTCTGAAGCAAAAATTTTGATCGGTTGATGTGCTAAAACTTCACTCTGATTTGTATGATTTATATCAAATATCTTTATTGATGAGGATATTGGATCTATGTTATGATCTTTGTAATTATTCCCATATATATTTATTGGTATTTGAATTTAAATTATGCCTTTAGCTTTATATTTATTCTCATATATCTTGATTGGTGTGCGTATTGGAGATATGTTATAATCTCTATATTTATTTCCATATATATTTATTGGTGTTTGAATTGTTATTGTGCCCTTAGCTCTGTAGTTGCTTCCATATATCTTGATTGGTGTGCATACTAGAGCTATATTTTGATCTTTGTGAAATGGTTGCCATCTCTTCTAAAAATATGGTGCACAAGATTGCTCATAGATATGTGTCATAAAAACCACATGGCTCATATGATGAGTAATCAATAGTTCCTTAAAAGAAACATCCTAAAATAACTCCATCATAGAAGAGTGTGATCTAGGTGGTATGTACAATGAGATCTTGATACCTCATGTGTAAGTCCTATAATACCGCTAGTGACATACTGGTCAATGCAAGCTTGAAGTGCATAATAATGATCATTTGAATGTCCATTTATCTTTTGAAAAAGACAATATGGCTTATGTGGTACCTGGTGAAAATGGTGTGGTGGATGATAATTAGTAAAAGTAAGTGTGATCATCTCCCTATCTAATAGTGTAAGCAAAATGTCATGAGGCACAATTTTATCTAAAAATTGTATATCTTGTGTTTAGCTCATGATAAAAGGTGATTTATAGAGTGGCTCTTTTCCCTTATTGAGTATATTTATCGGTAGTCTCTACTTTATTAAGTTATTAATTATAATTAGAGTAGGCTATTATATCATGTTATATGGATGTGGCTCTGAGGCATCTACATCTAAATATGCCTCTGAATTTGTAATTATTGGTCCCAATTTTGCTTCTAATGTTATAACTACATTACATAGATGACAAATTGATTTTGATGTCTGATATAGTAATATCTCTTTAAGAGGATAGACTAATCCTTTGGTAAAGATGTACTATACTTATAAATTTATTAGTCGATAAATTAGTTAATGCAAACAAGTTTTGAACCTTAGAATGTATTCAGATGTTGGTTATTTCACCTTGATGTAATTAATGTAAACTCTCATGTGTGACTTGAGGTCCCTTATTCTATATGTAATTCTTGAGAAAGACTATCTCTAACTCAAAATATGTGTAATGACCCACTAGGTATTGTATGCTAGAACCAATTTAGTGTTTCCCCATCTAATGACTTTGGAAATAATTTTAGCCTAGAGTCAAATTATTATTAACATGTGTCATGGATTTATCATAATCCTAAAGGTGCAAGTATGGATCTCCATGCTCATCAAATATAGGTAACATTGGTATCTAAAAGTTGTGTGGCAACCTTGTAGTTGAGATTCTACATGGAATAGGGTTGTCATGTATAACATTGGTATCAACCTAAGATTGGTATGTTTTGTTCTCCAACGTGATATGGTGCACTTATTGTTTCAAATCACCCACAACATGAACTAAGTAAATTAATACTTTTGAATCTCTATTATCATCATTAAGGTATTCATTTAATTCTTTGATTTTGTTATTTATCTTAGCCATTGGTACATTGTATTGGAACTCTTTTTTAGAGAGGGTTGGTTTACTCTCATTAATATTTATAAATGTGATATCTAGGATGTGGTTAGAGTTAAATGAGCTACCACCCTCATTTAGGTTAATTTTATAAATAAGTTCTATTGTAATAAGGTGGGTTGATGAAGATTCATTGGTATCTATTATACTATTAAGTTATAAATAAGTATCACATGCTACTTGAATATAAGGTACTTTATTCTCAAGTAAATGCAAATTATGAATATAATAATAAGTGTGTGTGTGTGTGTGTGTGTGTGTGTGTGTGTGTGTGTGTGTGTGTGTGTGTGTGTGTGTGTGTGTGTGTGTGTGTGTGTGTGTGTGTGTGTGTGTGTGTGTCCTTTTACATGTGACCTTATATTTGGTTAAACAAGATAAATATGAGAAGAACTATAAGGTGTAGATTCTATGACCTCTTCAACATAATCACAATAATCATCATTATCCCATGGTTCATCAAAATCATAAGTTGATTCATTTGTAAAAGTAAGAGTAGATGAAGTATCACCTAGATGCACATTGAGAGAGAGAGAGAGAGAGAGAGAGAGAGAGAAGTTAAATATTTTAAATTTTTACTACTATAAGATGTGTCATCATATGTAGGTGTAATGCAATGCATTATTTCACTAGTTATGTATGGAATGCAAGCACAATTATCACTTTCTATTTTGGAATCAAGGGTATAAGTATCAATCATGTTTTTTTTTCCATATTATAACATATAGGAGAAGAGTTAGAGACGTTTACATTAGTAATTTATTGTAAATGATCATTTTATTGATCTTAGAATGTGAAGGAAGTAATTTTATCTACCATTAGTTTATGCATTAATAAAAGGTGTAATATCATTGGTACTTGTTTTCTAAAATTTAATTGAGAAGGTAAAGAAGATGCATTGTTATTTTCTACTTTACTTGAATCATATAAAATTGGCTTTCATGCATTGCACTTATATTGATTTAATTTGAATAATGAGGTAGCAAAAATGTTGAAATGTTAGGATCACATTGGAATAAATCATTACCAATAAGAGGTTCTTTTGGCATTATATTGTTAGTTTGATTTTGAGGAGTAAGAGAAGATTTAGAGGAAAGATAAGACGATGCACTATATCCTCATGTGCATTTTCATTTTCATGCTCATATTAATCCTCATATCCATCATTATAATAATAGTCATCATCATCATCATCATCATTATAAATGAAGTCATTATTATGCTCTAATGTATAATATTGAAAATTAGTCCATTGATTATTATAATCATGAGATAAATTCAAGAGTGCATCAATTGGGTGAGAGGTAGAAGACTTTTTACAATCCATTTTAAATTTTCCAAAGAAGATAATGTAAATAAGGAATAACAAACACACAAGAGGTAGAATATAATCTAACATAAGTTTATGTGCAATTTGATAAATTTTGAACAAAGTGTGTAATAGAAAATAAGATTTGTAGTGAAATTTTTAATTTTTAAAAATTTGTATGTATAGGGACCTGGTATGTGGATCTAGGGTTTTAAATTAGGATTGTGTTGAAAAAAATTAAATTACATTAAATAAATGAAACCCTAATGTAGGATTGATTAAATTAGTTGGGTTATGCTAAAAATTAAAAAAATAGAATTTTGTAACCCTAATTTAATGCAAAAAATTAGAAGGTAAACCTTATGGAAAACTAAGGTTTTGAGTAATATTTAAATTAATTTAGGTTCACCAAATGTTTTAAATTTTAGGGTTTTATTAGTGTAAATCTTATGTATTTAAAGGGCTGAATATGTTGCTAATTTGGAATGAAAACTAGAAATTATTTGATTTGATTAAATTTTCCCAAAATATCAAGATGAGAAAGGGTACTTATTTGGAGATAAACATATTTTTATGTGGATCAGGGAAATAGAATAGGCTTAATAAATAGATAGGCACCTTTCATCTTCTAACTATTTTTTGAAATATGGCTTTGGATAGTAACACCCAAATTAGGGCAGTAGTGTCATGTCACACTAGTGTCCAATTTTGGTGCTAATGGCATTCATGTAAAGACTATCTGAAACTTTCAAGGAAGCTACGAGAGGTTCTAAATGTCCTGTAGGTAGTTTTGTGTCATTTTAGACCTCATCTATGTCACTATTTTGACTAAATTTCTTCCAAAACCCTAATGAACACCTACACACATGAAAAAAAAATAGATCAAATGCAAAAAAGGGATGAAAATTTGGGTTGTAGGATATTATGATCATATGGAGTAGATCCCATATTATCTTGACTATTACCTACATTAAACCTAATGTTAGGAGTCTCAAATAAAATGTAGTTCTCCCTTAGGGAATGTCTACCATCAACTTGCATGGTATGTTAGAATGAATTTCACTTAGGCCCTTTTTTATCAAGCACATAATGTTTAGTGTGATGACTGAGTAGTATGTATAGTATTGAGTTGTATTATTGACTAATTTTATGTAATTATGTGCCAAAATAGTAGGTGTTAGATGTAAAATGCCTTATGAGGTTCTTTATATAGAAGGAACTTTCTTTTGAATATAAGACCTTGTTCACTGGCTAACAAGTCATTAAAAAGGGATTAAAAAACACAAGAGGAGTCTCACATAGGGGTTAAGACTCAAACACATGATAAAGGTCCCATAAGACACTAAATACATAATTGGACACTAGTGTCATGTTGCGTTACTATCCTATAAGTGGCAGTAGTATTGTAAGGCTTAAAATAGAGCTAAAATTAAGAAAGATAGGCTAAGGGCCCCTATGAGTGGGAAAAAGTTACTTATGACTATTTGGAGTGTCATAAATAAGGAAAAATAAGACATAATAAATATCAAAAGACTTAAAATTACCAAGTAAACAAGGGCTATATTCATCACTAAGACCTTCATGTGAAAGAGCAATAAAATGCATTGTACTTGTGGTTGCTTGACTAAATTTGGGTGTTTATAAGGTACAATTATGATCATGAGTGAAATTATAGTAACACATTATAATTTATAAGGAATTTTGGTGAACTATCACCTACCAAGATCACATATGGGTGGTTAGTTGATTGGGCATGGAAACATGTGTGCAAAGATTGGAGGAACATTCACTACTTGGTTTTTCTCATGTTTTGGGGACAACACATGTCAAGGTTATATGGAATATTATATACCTATGGATGTGATATGATAATTTATATGGGTTGATGGAGATTCTAACATCAGGCATACATCTCCCTTAGTTAGTTGTATTGGGTCAAATGTGTAACTTATCAAATTAGTTACATTGGGTAGCAATTCATACTACATTTGGATTAGGTGTTTACCCATCAATTATTAGTAATATAATTCTATATAAAGGAAGCTAATTTTAATTTTAAATAATTTCATGTAAGTGGAGAGTCTTCTATTTTGTATACGCATAATGGAGGTTTTCCCCTCAAAGTGGCATTCCCAAATTGGGAGATCTTGTGGAATTATTCCTTCATAAAGGATTATTATATGGTGTTTCCCTACTGTAGATACTAAATTTTGGTTTTAATTACTTGACAAAAATAATATTTAAGTACATTTATTACACTTCAATTATGTTCACAAATATGGTTCTAACCTACCATTCTCTCACACCTACATGCTACTTTATAAATTTAACCCTCTTTGTTCATTGTCTAAAACTTATAGGAGCCTTATATTTTATGCTAAACCAACTTATTATCTCAAAAATGCATCCTCAAACCTTTAATTCATACTTCTTGTGTGTATCTCACTACTGTTAAAATTAGTTGGTATAAAAAATCAATATTAACATGTAGTTCACTATAGCGAACCTCTCCCAAAAATGATGATTTTTCAAATCTAATACATTCTTATGGGTCAATCCATCTTCCTAACATGTTGGTGGAATTAAAAATTACCCACTTGGACTCATATATATATATATATATATATATATATATATATATATATATATATATATATATATATATGCTTAAATTGATATGATAGCTAGAACATATATATATATATATATATAGGCTTAATTTTATATAAGTTCTAGCTATCATATCAATTTAAGCCTATATATATAGGCTTAAATTGATATGATAGCTAGAACTTATGGGGTACATATGTATACACTATTACACATTGAAAAACAAATCCATATTCATGTCAAATTCAAAACTAATCATTAAGAGTAGTCATAAGACAAGTCTGAAGCATATCAAATCCAAATCAAATAAATTATTTCCAAATATCAAATCCAAATCATTAGTTTCATTCATATAGTGAATTATCACAATTACACATTCACATTAAGAGAACTAAGTATGGCTTGATTTTTTTCTTTGAGTATTAGATACATAGATAGTGGTCAACCAAGAATGGGGGTTATTGGGGTCAAATCAACCCATTAAATTTTCCTATTTTTTCAATTTTATATCCCTCACAAGAACACTAGTATTCCAAGGTGAAGGAGGCTAATTTATAGGGTTTATGAATTATCAAGGTTTAACATTGCACATATATAGTTTTTAGATACAGGTGAAGGTGATCATATGCTCATAGACCCTTTTATGGGCATAGGTCATTATCAACCACTACATGTTAGTATAAATAGTTGATACTGACCCATTCTTAATGGAACCAACCCTATGCATATAGAAACACAATTCCATAACCTAAAAAATCATATGCCTCCTTCAGTATTTTTTCCACTATCAAAAGTTAGTCATAGTTGGACAGTCAATCAAAAAAGATAGGTACTTATTCCTTTTTATACATACTATATTAAGCATATGCCACTTTTAAAATCATTACAATATTTTCCAAGCCTTTACATTCGGATTCATACTTAAATGTCATATTTAATAATCTAAATTTACATTCTAGTTTTTATCTTGATTAACTTAAGTAATTTAAATTAAATTAAATAAGGGTAAAACATATTGGTGAACTTTTACATTTCTTGAACCATGTCAAACCCTATATTTCTATAAGGCCCCTTTCTTTATCACTATGGTCTCATATTTATGTATTTAGATTTGCATGCAAATCTAATTTTTTATTTTTGCATCATATGTGACCTTAACCCTAGGGTTTCCATTTTTAAAACCATAGTACTTCCATGTTTGTTTCCATTTTTGGATTAGTACTTAACTCTATATCAATATATTTATTAAGGTCTACTAAATTTAAAATGGAAAACTAATCAGAAATCCCTATAGCTCTCATCCTATAGATTTTTTATTATCTATAAACTTCATCCCTGATGTTTATGATAATGAATGGACTAATAACTAAAATATGTGATTAATGATGCTATTTATGAAGATGATGAATATTCTTATCATAGAAATTATTATGATTATGATTATGGGTATGATCATAATTACGAAAATAGAGAGGATTGGTACAATAATTAAGACTATAGTGAAGAGGAAAATGAACACACTAATGTTGAAATAAAATTCTAATAAAATGACACAGCTTAATTTTCATAATCTAGTGCATAATATTGAATTTTCCTTGGAACAAGTCAAATTCATACATAAATGCAAATAAATCCTTTTGAAAGTTACTAATCATACTTATTCCTTTACATCAATAAAGTCACAACCACTCACATTTGAATTTAATGTTCACCCACATGATAATTTAAGGGCATTACTAGAAAAAAGGTTAATCAAACTACACCCTAATTACTATCATCATTTACAAAAAAATATTAATCATACACTATAACAAGAGATAATTTATATATTAATGTTCCTAAATTTTCACATGGGCTACAATGTGAGGAATATCCCTTTAGTAGATCTCATTTATCTATAAAATTTTCCATGTACTTCATGTCATTAATAATTATAAAATACAAAGGTATAAACCCTCCATAGAAATGGAAAATGATATAAAATAATTTGATATTACTTAACTCTTTATAAATTGAAAATGATATAAAATGATGTGATATTTCCTCTCTATAAATGGCAAATGACATGAAAGAATTTTATATTCCTTCTCTTTATAGAAGTGGAAAATGGTAAAAAAAAGTGATGATTCTCTCTCCTTTCTTAAAATTCAATGTCACTCTCTTCCTCTTTCTTGTACAAAATAATTTGAAATTATCTCTATGCATGAAGATTCTATTAAGACACAATGTAACACAATTCATACTACTTTACAAACACAATGTAATGAGAATGCCATGATATGTAATGATGTCATCTTAGAATGAAATCATAGGTGTAGTGATATGGGTGATAAATCCATTTTACCTATGTTTATAGTAGATAGTGAGTTAAAACCAATGAATGAATCCTTATAAACCACTACCATTCCCACTATCCATATCATTTTCATGATATATGCCAGAGGTGATCTCCTAAAGCAATTGCATTATCTAACTTTACAATTTAGATCATGTGATGTTAATATGAGTAAAAATGTCATATTAGGATAACCTACAACATGAATCATATTCAATTTTAATTTCCCAAAAGTATTTGTCTTGCTTAAGCTTAAATTTTGATGTCCATGGAGACCTAGTAGTCACTTGATTTGATATACACTTTATTTTGAGAAATATGGTAGTGATGGATGGATACTATTAAAATATTTACACAAAAATTTAGAAGTTGAGGCATTTTATTGGTTCTATAGTCTCCCTAGCGGCTCATTACCTAATGTTAATAAGATATATGAGGCTTTCTTATCCAAATTTAATAATAAAAATGTCACTAAATTCAAATTTGAACATCTCTAAAGTATAAAGCAAGGTCATGATGATCTTATCAAATATTACATTCTATTATTTAAGAATACATTACACTTTTTAATTTATCAACCCTTACATTTGGAAAAGAGTTTTATATTTAGAAAGGGTCTTTTTCTCCACTTAAGGGAATAACACTTCTTATTCTTCCTTTGAGAGACTATATATGGATGTTTATAAGTATGCCTTTGATCTCAATAGTGAGTCACATAAGGAAATAAGTTCTATTGATTTAATTCAACCTTAAACTAAGAATAAAATTATTCATAAATAAGTGGAACAAACTATATCATCTATTACAAAAAGGAGTCTAATTAAGGTCTTTAACAAAAGGCAATAATAAAAGGGCATGGATTACAAGGGAAAAAGTAACAATAAGTTACCTACTAAAAATAAGAATCAACCACTTAATTTTGATAGTTTCAAAGGTTAAACACATGATACATTATAAAAATTAATTGATAAAAAGTTAATCAATTTTCATCCTATTTACTATCACCCTTATCATTGGCTCGAGTAAGTAAAGGGAAAACCATTATGCAACTATCATGGAATTAATGGACATAGTGACAATGATTATTATGCATTACAACAATCTATTATAGAGTTCATAGATAAATGGGGTATTACACTATGTCAAAAAGGTCCCCTTATCCATCTTCTACTGGTCATCTGATAGTGATCAATACATCCTAGAAAGTTTCATGCAAATGAGCCAATGGTCTATCAGGATTCTAAGCAAGATGTTACTAGAAGAGGATCTTATTCTAATCCATTATCTATGAGGATCAATCTTTACTTTAAATTTATTACTATGGATCAAATTATCATATAAACCTTTATTAGATGTGAACTTGGAGAAATCACTATTATAGATTACATGCAACAATGCAATACATACATAAATGAATTTCTTAATAAATTAGGATATAAAAATCAAGATTTATAGCATATATAAAAATTCCATAGGTAATTTTACTATTCATATTTATCTAGGACAAATAAATTTGACACATTATTATATATACATGACAATATTGCACATGGTAATGTTACATTGAGACAATCAAGGTTACAATAGATGGGAGCATATTTTGATAGGATTCATATGAATATCTCCTTTAATTTTCAAGAAGGATCACTTACATATCATAATTATAGAGTAATAAAAAATTAATATATAGTTACATTATCTCAAAATAACTTATGGGTACCAAAATCAAAGCAAGTAGTATAAGCTCAAGAATTGAAATAAGTAAACATCACACAACAAAATAAGGAAAAGGAAATACTTAAAGTTGTGAAAAATATCCATTAACAAATTTCACATGATTAAAATGAATTTTTTTAATTTATTATGTGGTAAAATAATTTTTTCTTTCCATAGATGATTGATTCTAATGGCTTTATGAGTTATTCTCATGCATACATGTGTTGTGCTTAAATTTCATGACATTGTACATGTTAACCAATTTTTGACCCCAAGTCAAAAATGGTTGACCCCTACAAGTTGAAAATTTTCATATGTTTATTAAATATTGTATGTGGTTTAAATATGTCTTTTAATGGTCCTAAATGGTCTTCATGTGGTCACATTAGTCATTGTCTAACCTTGTCCAAGGTTTGGTCTTATATGTACTTGTCTAGTTTTAGGGATCATTTATAATGTCTTGGTGTTGTCAAGTATGGTAAATCTAATTAAATGGTTTATAGTAATTATAAAAGGTTATAAATGTGTCTTTAAGGTCATAATATCATGTATTAACCTTTTATTATGTTTTTATGTGTCAAATTTTCATTTTGGTTACCTTTTTGTCCTATTTTTGAAGGTTTGTACATACCACATTCAAAGTAAAATGTTTAGATAAGTACCATAACATACATTATTTCATACATGGGTTATGTAATGGTTATAACCTGAAAAATTTTAGTTCAACACCTAAACTAATCAAAATACCCCTTCACAAGTACTTTTGGGCACTTATACGGCCTTGGAAGATCCACTTATAGGTAAAATGGTTTTAGAGGGTCTCTTAGAATTTCACAAGTAATTTTAATCTTTGGATCAAGTTTAAATTCCAATATATTCATTACACACATTCTCTCCTCCATCACTACATTCATAAGCTTATAAAGGAAAAAATCAAATGCATTGCATGACTAAGATAGAGAAATTTGGAAGCTAAAACTTTGGCCATTATTAGGGGTCCTAATTATATTAAATTTAGTGGAATTGATTTGAATATTCATGCCCCCTCATTTATGAACAATTTTTAAGAGTGACAACATGTCATTGTGCTTTATCCATTTAAGTAGTGTCTAGTTTTGCTCTTGTTTCTTCATGCCAAAATTAGATGGAGGATAATGGTTTTGAGGAGTGATTTCAAAGGATAAAATGACCCATTTCATGGTATTTTTTGTTTTCACTTGGATTTTCACCCTTTAAGGATATGGAAAATATCTCCTTATCCAAGTGGCATAATAGAAACACCTCTAGGCTTGTGGGTAACCTAAAGATGAGGTGAATCTCTAGATAGGGCTAGCTCCCTTGATGCACCAATTTGGATTACAACTAAACTTAACTTGGGTGTTAAAAAGGGAGAGGGATAAATGAAAGAAAACTAATTTAAAGTATGTGATAAACCAAATAACATGATTACATCCAACCATATTCATGTTACACTTAAAATCAAATGACAAACTGAACATACACTTCACTGATCTTCATCTTCTCACATCAATGTTACATTGTGAAGATATGGATGAATGTGCAAAGCTAGGAGGACTAGAAAAGAGGAATATTAGGGAAATAATGAATATGTTAACTCAATAAATCTTATACATTTCCTATAATACTTCACATGCCCTACAAGAAGAAACTTTCCAACTGTAAATGGATGATAGAATGAAATAACATGCTAAGGAATCCATAGTCTTCACTTATGAAAAATCAAACATTCAAAATGAAAACACTAAGAATATTCATGGAGGAGATAAACATAAGTAGTTTTATTTATCAAAATGTACACATTTTATTAGGGCTTCACCATACTTAGGTGGAGCATCCAATACAATGCCAAAATGGCTACTTCTTATAGAACTTGAGAGAGAGAGAGAGAGAAGAGAAGAGAGAATTCCAAGGGTCACAAGGACAATTTTCAAGATTATAATATAATTTATTTGTGATTTATAATATTATTAATTATGAACCATTCAATTTATTGAGCTATATGTGTTAATCCAAGTCATAAACTTCATGAAAAGTGGTAAGAAACTCCTCATTTTGGCTCAAAAAAATTGCCTACATGATTAGCTATGCTTGAACACCATATAAAATATTAGGACCAGGTATGATGGTTTTAATTAATTTTAAGGACATTATACATGCCTATCCATGTATTGGTTGTAGGCTTGGTTATCTAGAATCACTTGGAAATGATTAATCATCATTTGTAGTCCAAAAAACACTCCTTTCATGTACCCTACACACTTGGCTTCCAAAAATAGATTATTTTATCATTAAAATCCATGTAAGGAAGTTAATTACACTTTTTAATACCCTTAATGGCCATATAAGCATCAAGGACACCTTAAAAAGACATCCCTTTGAAGTTTTCACAACTTTCACTAGTTTGTCCAATATGCCAGTTTTGACTAGCTAAGTTGAAGCACTTAGTTTGGACACTTAGGAGTTTCTCCTTGGAATAAAATGAACATAATTAGTTATTAAAATTATTTATATTCCTCCCAAACTTGATTTCACCTCTTGAAATCTCATATAGCCTGCATAATGCACAAAATTTTTAAGAAAAGTTTGTTTCTCACCCCATTCATACAAGTTCATATAGATAATTTTGAATGTGAGGTATATTTATTTATTCATATAAAAGTTTAAAAATGTTTCATGGCCAAAATGGTCCATTTGGATGCATTTTTAGCTTCATCTTCCCAATCGGATTCCTCTAAGGGTTTTAAGTACACTCTAATCTTAAGGTTGGTTCATAAAGGTTTCACGTCCAATCTAAAAATAAATTCCATAAAATAATTGTTTAATACCCCTATAAACTCTTCCAAACTTATTATATTCCCATGCAAATCCTTCAATTATATCTAAGCATTTTAACCTGGCCTATTGAGCTTGTTATTGCTTTTCCTACATGTTAGTGTTGGTCTTGAGACAAAAATGGCTTCCCTAATGTTTTATCTACACTAAAAAAACTTAAACACCTCATTATCCATCCCATAAAAAAATTTAATAATATTTAAATCTAATCTCAAGGTAGAGTGACCATGACTCTTCTTTTGAACCTTTAGGCCTAGCCATACCTAGTAGGTCTACCTTGTCCTTGAAGCTCAAGATGAGTTTTTATGGATTCCCCTACATTATGAAATATTATACACATCTAATGTGATTCTATATGTATGATTTTTCCCATTATAAATTTCAATTATGTCCATAATTGAAAGTGACCTATTGTTTGGCCTCTAGGCATAACCCTACCTACTAGGTCTAACTGTAACCTTAGGAGTATGGAGTACCCTATTGAGTTTCATCCCCTTAAGAAAGGTTCTTCATTTTTACTTTTATTTATATCAAATACACACACACACCTCTAGTTTCCAAATAACCTCAATTCAACCCTATCACCCCCTTCCTCAAACCTACATGTCTATGCACAAAGACAAGTACCCCCTATCTAAGACAAAAAAGGGGGTACTTCCCCTATTTGTCTAAACAAAGTGTAGGTTTTAAAGGATTATATAAGTTTAAAATATCTTATCCTTAAAAAATTATCCCTTTTTAATCTCATATGACCCTCCAACTCTTTAATAAACCAAGACTATTAGTGTGAAAAGGACTGTGTAGGGTATGCTTTTTAATGGGTTGTGTTTTGTTTGTTTAAGCCCTCTCTTATATTTAATATCTACTTTATATCTTCATTAGGATGTTTTAAATTATATGTAGGTGATTTAACATTCATTTATCCATTCCAACTTTCTCATACCATTCCATACACCTGCCTAGTCAAGGTTGAATACCAAACCCTAATTGTGACTGTATTTCCTATTTTTAGACCCTACCTGTAGGGTATCTTGCATTTTTTGAGCTTAGAAAAATGTTTTTTTGTCACCATAGAGACTTTTATGATTATATAAACTTGTTTGGACCTTATTTTTATCACCTTAATGTATTATTATCACTCAAAACTCATCCTCAGTCCACTATCAGTCTCAATTACAATAGGTTATGACTTTTATTTGAGAAATACTCATGTTTGTGTCATTGGCATAGATTAAGTTTTAGAACTGATGCATGAGTTTTATATAAAACTTTCCAAGATATTTACTAATGATGGACTTATTCAATCACTCTATTTGGATAGATCATCACCTAGACAATGCTTTTAGTTCATTGCCTTCTTAGTTACATTTGTAAGTGAACATTTTGAATACTAGGGTACTTGTAGGTGCATTTGAAACTCAATTAGTGCATATAAACTCTTTTGATGATTCCCTATATCTCTCACATGTTATTTGTTCACCATCACAATCATCCAATCATGAATTCAAGTTTTGACATTGTGACATTGGGTGGAAAGGTCTCTTTTAGGGCACATTTATATAGGTTTTACTGATTGATTTTAGTGGTTTCAAGGACATCTTTGAGCTCCCTAAAAACCACTTTATATTGATCTTATATTACCCAAAATTTGCATGAATCTTTTCTGTATTATGGGAAACATGGTCCATCTATTTTCAAGATTTATAACACTCTACAAGCATATTTTAAGGTACCTACAAAAACCTCTCAGGCCTCTATTTTACCATTTTAGGGACAAAAGACCAAAGCACAGCCCATTGCCTTTTCAAGTTGGTTTCACACTCTCGTTGCTCTTTAGATGATTTTTATGTATTATCATGGCTTGATCCTCATACCAAGGTTTCTAAAGGTGCCAATTTTTTTCATATTTTCCATGAGAGCATCCGTTGGTGCCTTACTCAACTACCTATACATGGATGTTTTGGTGCACTACAGTGAGCTAGATGTGAAACATGAAACTCCCCATGAATATTAATTTTGTATACTCCTATCAAACACCATAAAAAAACTTTAAGAATTCAAAAAAGGTGTAAACACATGTCCATCTCTATTCAAATCATCATGACATCAGCAGGACCCTATAGGTGTGCATCAATTGTATGTATGGGCAGTGAGTGTCTTAGAATGGAGTAAAAAGGATGGGAAAATGGCCTCATTGGTATTTAAACACAAAATAAACATTAAAATTCATTATTCCCATCAAAAAAATCTTGAAACAAGATACAATACATCCTTTTTATCAAGAATATCACTTGCATACATATGGAATAAAGCAGGCAAAGTGTTGAATGACTGGTCTAGCATGGTGGAGACATGGGATTTTTATCAAAATATGGGTTTTTTAGAATAAAACCTATACTTATGTGACCCCCATGGAATTAAAACATTTAAAACACAATTTCCCATTCATATGAAACCTCTGTATGTAATTCAAGCTCCTACAAGTGGAAAACTAACTAAAATTGCTCATGTTGGCACCCTCTTATAAAGTGAGTTATATTTCTCATTAAAACACCATAAAACATGAAACCAATCATGGGTACCATTGCATTAAGAATTAAACATCATATATAAGCAACATAATCAACTAGATTATATCAAATCTCCCAAACCAAGGCAAAACTTATAGGGCATACAGATTAGTAGGCAGATTTGCATAGTCAACTTGTTATCAATGGTTCATAAATAATAGTTGATAAATATTAAAATTAAGGTATATTTATTTTATACAACCTCCCCAAATCATTTGATATGAAACCTCTTAAGTTATCTATATCGATCAAAAACTTGAAGGTCACTTCAGTGTGTATAGAAAACCAAGAAAGGAGTAGAATGGTTTTGAGTAATAAATGGAAATTTTAGATCAATAAAAATGTGTAAATAATCATGGAGAAGTTTAATAGTAATTTACTAACCATTTCCCATGTGGCATACTTCCCAAGGAGGTTGTACAAGTGCCAAATTCACCTTTCCTTTCAAGAAAACTATCTTTTTCTAAATAACCTACTAATTTTAATTTGGTTTAAGTTAATTAAGACTTTCTAAGACACATTTCATGTGAAATCACCCTTTTACACCTTCACATTTCCTAATAAACCTATACAAAGCACTAAATGCACCTTTTTGACCCCTAAAATGACCCAAAAATGATAAATAGACATAAAAACTAATTGACCAAATCCAATATAACATTAATTGACATAAATTGAACTATAATACACCCCATGACACTCATATTACACCCTTTATAGACCTATAAAGTCAATTTTGTACCTATAGGTTCCCAATTGGTGACTCATAAGGGCAGTATGCCTGTTATACTAACTAGACCAGTAGCCTTATCAATCCATTGGGCTTAGGAGTCATCTAAAGTCTAAGGAAAACAAGGAGACCTTTTACCATTGACTTTGAGCTTGACCAAGACAAGACAACTAATGACTACCTCAACCACACAAAGCAAAGGACACACATAACAAAGAAAGTAAACACACACACACACACACATGTGCTCAAAGCACTTAGGGGAATCTAAAAAATATATTATTTACAACTAAAATTCAGTCATACCTCCTTTATAGGATAAAAGGGAAAGTTTATTAAGTCTCCTTTTGCATGAGATGGGTGAGGGTGCCAAGCATGTTGCTCTTTAGATTGAACACTTGATGGACCAGACCTATTCCTTGGCCCCTCAATTTCTATGTTCTCAAATAGATTATCTTAAAATAGATCTAAAATTTAGATATATTCCTCTTGAACATGTTTGCATACTTCATTTTGTTTCCCAATCTCTTTCTCATGATCAACTTTCATCTTCTTTGTAGGTATAATCTCAAAAGGAACGATCTCTTGTTCTTTGAAAGATTGAGGCCAATAGAGGTTTGTCTTGACCTCCATAGTCTGATGTGGGATTTTCTCTTATTCACTTATGACATGATATACAATGTCATCTTGCTCATCTATGACATTTTAAACAATGTCATCTTGTTTACCATCACTTGTAACAAGTTCTAAAGGAGTTGTAGACCCCTTGAGAGATCCAAACTCTTTGAAAATGTCTTTAAATATTTTTCATAAGTCATCATCTTCACTTTTATTAGAATCATGAAGGGTAAAAATAAGTGAGACTCCCTCATATTCTTATTTATATTTCAATAGGACCTCTTCCAAGATTTATTCCTCAACATAAGGAGTGTATGCTTCACCATCAACTAAACAAGGAGATCCAACACAATAGCTCACCTCTTCTTCATCACTTAGAACCTATTGAGGGTTTTCAAATGGAACTTTAGCTATCACAATATGATCTTGTTTTTCAAGGTTTGAAACATATTCAATCTCCTTCTTAGTGATGCCAAGACTAGGCATCTTGAAATCTGGTAACCTAGCCCAATAAGTCTACCAAGGAGTTGCACTTTCTTCAAGTAAGAGTTCTCAATTTTATTCAGCCAATTGATATTCTTGAGGTTACCATACCAAAAATCCATCAAGGAAAATGGTGATGGTATGAGTACAAAAGGAACTATCTAGTGGAGGTGGAAAATAGGGCTCAAAATTAGATTGAGAATGCAAAGTTGGGAATTCTTTTAGGAGCTCTTAAGGATGAGGAGGTAGACCTTAGGCTAAAACAACCTAATTTTATTCCTTCCATATGCTAACTAATTCATTCACATATTATTTATCTTGAGAAATCTCTTGAATAAGGGTGGATGGGGTGTGTTTAGGATCTTCTTTTGGGTTTAAACCTTTCATCACACCTTGATTTAGCAACCTCATCTTTGACTCTAACTCCTCAATTTACTTGGCTAGGTTTTCTTGGAAAAGTTTCTCTTGAAGTTCATAGGAATCATCATGAGCATAAGGAATACATGAGGGCTGACATGGAACACAATAAATTTCTTGAGTAAAAGTAGGAGGAACTTGTAAAGGATCAACTTCACTCACCACTTTACACTCCTTATAAACCAAACCTCCATCCTCTTTCTTTCCCCATGATTCTACTATCTTACTCTATATTAGGATGTTAGGATTAGAATTATTTGCTTGAGGAAGGGTGGGAGGGGTTTTTATAGAACCAAGCTCCTTCTAAACTTCACACTTTTTATTAAGACTTTTCTCATCTTTCTTTCCCCATGACTCCACTATTTTACTCTAGTTTAGGATGTTGGGACTAGAGGTCTCCTTTTGAGATGGTGGGTATGACTTGTGAGAGGGAAATTAGGGATTTAACTCCAATTCATTTGCTTCAAACATGGACTAACGTATATGAATATTTTATAATTCAATCTACCTATCAAGATTAGCTTCAAACACAAGGTTTTTCTTTTCAATTCTCTCCTCCAACTGATTGTGAAAAGGATGACTTTGATAAGCTTGATTTGGCTCATGAGTAGGGGTCATGTATGGCGAGTAGGAAACTTGGGTAAGTGGATATGAAGGCTGATAGGTATGGTGATGTTTCCTTTCATGAACTCCTAGCCTATCCTCTAAGGAAGAAACTAGACCACTCACATCAAGTATCTCACTTGTGAGCCTTTGCCAATTGGCTCTCTCAATAGGTACCCACTCTCTTTTGATAAAATATAATGCTTATCTCACCTTATGAATAATATGACTAGTAATATCTAGACCACATCCCCTTTGAGTATCAAGATCTGACATATTCCTTTCATATCCCAAGAGTGTCTTCTTAAAGGTAAAGATGGGCTGGCTTGAGAAGAGGCTAGGTTGACTAGGAGCAAGATATTAAAGAGGTTGGTTATAAGAATAATATACCTCATGAATGGGATAACAAGGATCATATTATAGATGATTAATATCATATTGAGGATATTAAGGATCATGACAAGATTTACCAAGGACTTGTTCATATTGATAGGGAATGGTATAAGCTTTCAATGTCCCACCAACTTGTAGAGAACAAAACTCAACACCAAAGTCATCCATGAAACTTTATTAAAAGAAAGAAAATAAAGAAATAAATTGATAAAAATCTTCAACGGATAACCTAGGCTACTTGACCATCTGAATATCTTTGGATTCACCATTAATGCTTTAATAAATGCCTCTAAAGGCTGATTGTTGAGAGACAACACCAAAAATCTCTCAACTTCTTGGAAAAAGAGTCCCACCGGGCATGTCAAAAACATAAATTATATTTTAAACCTTTGATAATATTTAAAATCTCCCCTCATATAATTTTCACAATGTAAACACCTCTAGGCTTGTGGGTAGCCTAAGGATGAGGTGAATCTTTTGATAGGGCTAGCTCCCTTCATGTACCACTTTGGATTGTAACTACACTTAACTTGGGGGTTGAAAAAGGAGAGGGATAAATGAAATAAAACTAATATAAGGGAGGTGATACACTAAATAACATTATGAAATCCAACCATATGAATTTTACACTTAAAATCAAAGGACAAATTGAACATACACTTCTCCAATCTTCTTCTTCTCACATCAATTTTACATTATGAGGTTATGGATGAATGTGCAAATATAGGAAGACTAGAAAAGAGACATATGAGGGAAATAATGAATAGGAAAGCTCAATAGATCTTATACATTTACTATAACACTTCACATGCCCTGCAAGAAGAAACTTTCCAACTACAAATAGATGATAGAATGAAATAACATGCTAAGGAATCCAAAGTCTTTACTTATGCAAAATCAAACATAAAAATGAATACACTAAGAAAAATAATGGAGTAGGTAAAAATTATTATTATTATTTATAAAAATGTATACATTTGAGCAAGGCTTTTCCATACTCAAGTGGATCATCCAATACAATGCCAAAATGGCTAGTTCTTATAGAACTTGAGAGAGAGGAGAAGAGATAAGTCCAAGGGTCACAATGAAAATTTTTAAGATGATAATATTAATTATTTGTGAATTAGAATATGATTTGGGATGAACCATGAAATTTTAGGAGCTACAAGTGTCAATCCAAGTCATAAACTTCATGAAAAGTGGCAAGAAACTCCTCATTCTAGCTCAAACAAATTGTCTGCATGATTAGCTCTACTTGAACACCATATAACTAATTGGTACTAGGTATGATGGTTTTAATTAATTTTAATGACATTATAAATTCTTATCTATGTATTTTTTTTAGGATTGGTCATCTAAAATTACTTGGAAAGGAGCAATCATCATCTGCAGTCTAAAAAACACTCTTTTCATGCACCCTGCACACTTGGCTTCCAAAAAGAGATAAATTGCTCATGAAAATATATGGGATGAAGTTAATGACACATTTTAAGACCCTCCATGTCCTTATAATCATTATTTACACCTTAAAAATACATCCCCTTAAAGTTTTCACACCTTTCACTAGCTTGTCCAATATGCTAGTTTAGACTGGCTGAGTTAAAGCACCTAGTTTAGACACTTAAGAGTTTTTCCTTGGAACAAAATTAACATATATATTTATTAAAATTCATTATCTTCCTCCCCAAATTTATTTCACCTATTGAAATCTCTTTTATCCTAAATAAAACTATCAATAAAATCATGTTTCTCACCCCATCCATACAAGTTCATATAAATAATTTACATGTGAGGGAGATTGAGTGAGTCCTATAAAAGTTTTAAAAGGTTTAATTTCAAAACTAGTCCATTTGGATGCATTTTTAGCTTCATCTTCCCAATCAAGATCCTCTAAGGGTTTTAAGTGCATTCTACTCTTAAGGTTGGTTCATAAAGGTTTCACATCCAATCTACAAAAAAAATCCACAAAAACATTATTCAAGACCCCTATCAACTCTTCCAAACTTATTATATTCTCATGCAAAGACTTCAAGGAAATCTTAACATTTTGATTTAATAATTTTGGGAATATTAGGGTTTTATTCCTAATTTAGTTAAAGGGTCTAGATTGATAAATCAATAAATAATATGTAATAAATAAGCTACTAATTTGTGAAATTTAATTAAAATTTGACCTTTTCTAAAAATAGTAATGAAAGAGATAAAATTAAAATTATATTACTCTATATTGATCCAACTGAGACAGGGTTTATTATTCACTATGTAGACCTAGGACACTATCATAAATAGGATTTTGGCTTTCATTTTTTGATTGGACAAGAGTGCCAAAAGTGGGTAGGAGTGGCACTGGTGCTATAGTCCTTGTTTGTCATTGTTGTCCTAAGGAAATAAGCTTTTTAGGTTTTATTTAATAGGTCTTTGTGATATTCTCTTTGAATTTCTAAAGCCTCATTATTAGTAATGCTTCCTATAGAGTTGATTTTATTCATTTATATTCCTTCAATACATTTGAACAAAACTTTGTAAAATAGGTAAAATAGGTTAGTTTGTGTAAGATGTAATGGATGTGATTCACACCTCGTGTATGGGCACACTTCCTACATACCAATACACCAAGGAGGGATCAAGCCATATGTAGTTCTCCTTTTAAGAATGCATGGTGCAATAGTGAATGAAAATGCAATAAATGCAAAAATTGGGTATGCTTGAGATGACTAGGGGTTGGTGTAAGGACTTGAATTAGTTTGAAAGTGTATAGGCTAGCTATATGCAGAGAATAGGGAATATTTATTGAGTGATCTTGCTTATATTCTTTCTTGTTTGAGTGATATTTACCAACCCTTTCCATATTATCTTTGAATGGGATTTTATAGGGATCTATTGGTCATGGATTGAATTTGCTCACATTAGGCTACAAGGACAAGGATGAGGAACCAGAATAAATTTACCATTGGGCTAGAAATGAGTTTGGATAATAGTGCCAAAAGTAAACAATAATGGCATCAGTGTTCCTATCCTATTTAGGTGCTATTGTCCTAGGTAGATGGGACCTGGGGAATTGATTGGTCATGAAAAGAGGGTCTTGGCTCAGCTAGGATCAGGTCCAAAAGGCTATAAATGATTGGTAATCAATGAAAACAATACTTTTATTGTCATGTAAGCAAGTAAGAGGGAGCTATGGGTTGGGTGTCATTATCCATTCTCAAGTTACCATTTTTTTCATTTTATATGACTACATTTGCCCTGCCTTTATTTTAGATATATAGCAAAGCAAAATACTAGGATAAAGGAAAAATAGAAAGTGTACTTAAACTTATCTACTAGGGTGAAGCCCATGAAGCTGTGTGACGTTGGGTGTGCATAAAGAGAAAATGTTATGAAGTGTAAATCTATAAGTGAAAACAAAAGTAGATAAATTATTAATAGATATTCTATATCTAAAATAAGAATTTACAAATCTAGGTAAGAGAGAAAGGAAGAGAAAAAAACAAATATGCCTCACTAGGTACATGAACTAATACAAAACCTATTGTGATGCTAAGTAATGTTGGATGATGTTGGATGTGTGTTATACTAAGAGTAATATCATGAATGGAGTTGAGTGCTCAATTCCCTAAAAGTGGCTCAAGAATGCAAAGGCTAGCCCTTTTGGCTCTATCATCACCCATTAAGTGAAGTTATGTGGTCATACATGTGTTGATTGATGTTTGGACTATGTGTTTAATCCCTCTAAATAGGTGGCTCAAGAATACAAAGGCTATCTAGTCCTTTGGCTCCATCATTACCCCATTAAGTGAAGTTATAAAATGATACTATTATGGAATGTGTGTCATATGAGATGGATTTTGAATCCCATAAATGTACTATGATCTGATAATGTTAGCATGGATAGCTGAATGTATGCTGGAAACTAGGCCACTCTTGGCCATTTCAAAAGATGGAGATTAGGATTATATCAAAGCCACTCTAAAACTAACAATTTAGTTTATGTGGAAGCCACTTGGGAACTTAGGAACTTGGAAGTTAGGCTTGTATGAAATCCATAAAAAACTTATGCCAACCACCTGTAGTTGGATTAAGGCATGAAACTACTGAGAATGTTTGGGTAATGTTGAACTTGGAAAGAAAGAAAATAAATATGCCATGCATATTGCCCCCAATCACTGGTATTTAAAACATGGATTCTAATCTAAAATTTTTACCAACTACCCTATCTAAAATTTGAAGTGAGATCCACCATGCCATGCATGAATCCCCCTTATCAATATTCTCTAAGAAAAACTATACTAAAATTGCTAACTCTAGTTTGAATTATAGTTGATAAAATGGTAACTAAACATACCTTTTTGTCTATTTTTGGGAATTTTGGTTTTTCTGATATTTGGATAGGAGCACTAAAAATGGACATTAGCACCACTAACACTATCATCTAGTCTCAACATTATTATCTTAGGCTAAATCTGATGACTATTCTAGATTTTTGACTATTTACCTGGTCTATTTTGATTAGTTTGGTGTTTGGTTGTTGTTTTGGGTGTTTTGAATGTTGTTATTTTGATTGTTAGGAGCTCTGATCTCTTTGGTAAAACCCCTATTTCTTGCCCCTTATTCTAAGGGTAGGAATGGATACCTTGTAATGACTACCCTCATAAGAAGGAGCCCTGCAACTCTGTTATGTTGCATGGATACATGATAAAGCAATGATAATCGATAAGATATCTTGAGATATAACATGGGTTATAGTGAGAGATTGTTAGATAAACAAGGGTATGCCTAGATAGATATAATAATTTAATAGCATGTGTAATGTATTGAATTTAAATTTAAAGTTTGGTTAGTTGTTAGTTGTTAGTTGGAGGGATGGAGCATGATGTCCATCATGGCATCCAAGAAAACATGAATAATGCATGATATATATCATGGCATTGTAAACAATCAAAATTAATCAAGCAACAAAAACACAAGTTAAGAATTAAGAAGCGTTCAAGATTTGCCAAGGGGCCAAACAAACAAGGGACATGGGCACATGTCACTCAAATTAGAAATCAAGCATACAAATCATGTTCAAATGACACATACATTTGAAACGAGTAAGTTAATCACATAGAGGAGCATAGGAAAAGGGCATTGCAAAATGTCCTAAGTCACACACATGAATATAAGCAAAGGACATTGGCAAATGTCCTAAAGCACATATCATAAATAATTAGGAACTAAGAAAATGCAAATAACCTAGCTATGTTAAGCAAGAAAAGAAAGCATGTAAGGAGCTAAAAGACACAATCACATCTAACTAATCAAAGCAAGAGTGAAAGTATGTAAGACATGTTAGTACAAGACTAGGTATATGCTAAGAAATACATAAGTATTATATACTAGTGAGTGTTGATATAGTAATCTATGTAAGCAAGTAAGTAATGTATGTCAACATGATAACTAAAGTGTGTGGTGTAGGAATACATAACCTGAATGGCATACTCATATAGAAGATTCCCCCAGTGGGTATGTATATCTACGTGTGTCTCGATGTAGAAGTAAGATAACCCATTAATGCATAGAGTGAAGCAATCAAAGAGTTAGATATCACTACACACACTCAAAAAATATCAAGTGAAGTATGGTAATGTAGAAAAATTGACAAACAATAGCATAGAACAAGTTTAAGTCTAACATAATAGTAGAAATTTAAAGCATGGATGATGCATACAATCAAAATATTTTTGGTGTTTTTGACATATTTGAATGTTTTTGTTTTTTAAAATGTTAAATTATTTTTGAATTTTTGAAATATTTTAAGTATGTACAATCAAACATAAGAAATTATATACAAGTAAACTAGGAAAGGATGATATTAACCGATGAGTCTCATGGGAGACTCCCTATCATGTTATCCTATATCAAAAAAATGAATCATGTGTGATTGTGAAGCATGATGGAATAGATGTGAATATGAATCTGAATATTCATATTCATTATTGTTATCTTGGAAATCATAATAACTTGTATTGTTCCACTCATCATTATCATCTTGATTTTGAACCAATGGAGTGCTAGTGTTGACTTTTGATGCATCTGGATCTTTTCATTTGATAAATTATGTTTGTGAATGAATTTTTGTAGGATGTTCAATAAATCCCAAAACTTGGTGACAAACATTATCAATGACTAGAATAGGAGTAGTGATGCCTTGAGTCTGCTTGCCCAACCCTTAACCTTGATAATCAAACTGTTGTAAATATTTTTGACCAAACCCATATTACTTTGAAAGTTGAGCCTCATTTTGGAGAGGTGTATTTGCATATTTTTCATGCTTTACCTATGATTTTGGTACTATTTTTTACTCTAATTTTGCTTCTTGATCCTTTTATTGTTTTGAGTTATGCCTTGGTAACCACTTTTGTATTGTTTCTAAATTTGACCCTTTGTGAATGTATCCCTATGTCACTATAAATTGATTGACTGATTTACCTTGTATAGGGTCCTCATTAGAAATTATATATAGTATATGTTTATTTAATTCTAAACATGAATATGTGTGATGTCCATGAATTTTATGATATGCACAATAATATCTGGATCTTCTCACTGGATGTAAAGGAGGTAGTTTGATCAACTTTGATTTAATCATTTTCCTTAGTACCTATCTTTAACTCTTTTTTTATCTTTGAATACTTTTTGAATCACTAGTTGTAGATTTACTTTGTTGTGATTCCTTTGTTTGATATGTAACATTTCTTGCAAGCAAATGACTAGGTGAAGGTACATAAACATGATTGGAACTAGGGTGCCTTTAAGGCTATTGAATTATGATCTAATTTTCCAATGTTGTGATTTTTTCATGTGATATCTGATTCTAAATTTGTAAATATGAAATTAACTTGCTCATACTAGTTATTTGATCCTTTAGAGTCTCACAAGTACAAATCCTAGTTGTTTTTGATTGAACATGTAAGCATATATGTTGAAGATGGTTTAAAGAAGCTATAGGCTGAATGTATGTATTAGGAACAACAATATAGGTTGCCTCACCTTTTGGAAGGGTGATATCATGGACCTAGTTAGAGGGAAAGTAGTTATCATCCTCTTACAGGAGAGGAGTAAAAGGAAACTATTTCCTATGCATAAGATATGATATTGAAACTTGACAAGTGGTTGTTAGCTTATGTAATGGATCCTCTAAGTAGAAACCATGTATGTGGGATAAAATGTATGTAATTGGAGTTATAATTTGTATAAAAATATGTTTATAGAGATAATTCCACATGAGATATATCAAGGAAGGGAGAGAGAGCATGTATTTATTCATTGATGTATAAAGAACTTTGACATGTGATATGACATTTCTAATGTGTTTAGCATGATAAACTTGAAATTTGTTCCATATGAGAGATAGAAAGCAAGTGATGGAAAGCATTAATTTTTTCATGAATGCATATAAAATTTTGACATGAATAATAAAATTTCTAACATGTTTATCATGATAAGCTTGAAAATGTTTCCACATGAGTGACAGAGAGTATGCAAAAGGAATATTGAAATTTTTTGCATGTTTGGCAATGAAGTTTGTAATATCATATCTTATTATGAAAATTAAGCATTAGAGGAAAATAATTAACCTTTTTGATAACATATGATATAATCCATCATTAATGTGCATAATAGAACCAATTATGGTCTCATTTTTATTTGCAAGAAATGTAAGAATTTGTAAATAAGTGAGATTCATTTTTGTAATTTGATTATAAATGTAAGGTAATACCTCAAGAAGAAAATATGAGATAGTACATGAAACTAGGGTTTTTATAATGATATTTTTGAAAAATACTGTGTAATTTTGAAAATGAAATTGGAAATTTGATTTAAATATGCATCTAAAAATTCATAAAATTATTGGAAATGCCTGATTGAATAGGACCTAGTATATGTAACTAGGGTTTTGAGAAAAATAATTTTTTTGAAATTAATATTGAATTTTGAAATTTTAATATATTTTATGATTTTAATATGCTAGTGAAAATTCAAAAAAATATTGGAAAATTACTAGAAAAATACTGGGACCTAGTATGGGCAACTAGGGTTTGAAAGAAAATTCAAAAATTTATAGGAAAACTCAGCAGGAATTTTTATAGGACTTGAAACTTGGCATGGAGTTGTAAATAGATACTATTTCCTTAAATATTCCCTTATTTTTTCATTACCATCTTTACACTATCCTAGACAAGGAGGTTTACATGATTTTAGGGCTACAAGGAAAATATGCCTAATGAGAGCTTGAGGAGCAAAATGGAGACTTGGGAGTTGTTCCACAAATTCAAATGTATTGATTCAAATCTGATAATATATTTGAAGTAAATCCATGGAGATAGAGTGACTTGATGAATCTAAACTCATGTTTTGAGCCACATGGACAAGGCTAGGCATGGGAGATGAAGGAGTTTTAAGACACCTAGGCATATGAATGATAATTGCTACTAAAATGTCAAACCAAAGGAGTTTATAAATGCATGATAGATGTGAAATGAGATGTTTTTACTCATATCATGATGAATTTATGATTTAAAATTTCATTTTTCATTTCTCATATGTAAATAAGGGTAGTTTTAAAGAGTTGTGTAAGGTATCAAGTTGATTTTTTAACTCCCATGCCACTTGGATGATGGAGCATCTTCAAAAGAGATCTATATGTCCTTAGGGACATATTTAAATAGTTTCTATCTCCATCTTAGTTTTAATTTCCATGTGGAAACTTGGTAGTCTTCTTCTTTTGTGCCCCCATCACTCTTCCTCAATTCTCTATATAAGTTGCCACTTTTGGCCTTGTAAGGTATCCAAATTTGGTACGGTGAAGCCATACTAATTTGAATACTAATTAATATTTTGAATAAACTATTTCAAACTAGTTTTAAGTTCTCAAAATCTTATTTAAGTGTGTGAAGTAGTTCATAGTTGAATGGCAAGTGATAGTTATCTCTCCTTGTGTTCATCTCACTCTTTCATGTTTTATGCAAGTAATCTAACTTCTAGAAGGTTTCATGAAGTGTAAATGGTTGTTGTGTGTCTCTTTAAGTGTGAATAATACTAATAGTGTCTTGTTGACCAAATTTTAATCCTACATGTCAAAATTGGGCACCCCTATATAAAAATTTGATCTTTAGATATTTTAGGGGTGAATATCATGTCATAGTGTGAGCTCAGATCTCTTCAATGTAATACGAATGCTATTAGATTTGATCAGTTTATTGTCTAGGTCCTTTTACCTTATTTGAGTCATTCTCATAGGTTTGAATAGAGTTTAGAGAATAGTTTCAAAGTGTCAGATCTTGCACATGCAGTAGTTGCAGTGGAAGCCGAATATGTGGATTTGTTCATCCTGGTTCAAGGATCCTATGTACTAAGTTGGAGGTCCTTCACCAAATCACAAATAAAGTTATTCATGTTCAAAGACTTTCTTTAAATAATTTCTAGACTTAGTCATTTGAGCTCGATTGTTCAACTTTAGGTTTTCCTATTATGTACAAATTCCTTCAGAGGAGGTGTTCCACACAAAACCCATCGCAAATGTACAAGTTTTCTTTCTTTCAAAGGTTTTATTTTTGGGTTTTTTGTTTAAGTGTTACAGATTGTCTCAAAAATTTTGTTTGAAATAATTTCCCTGAAGGATATCCTTTTCAAGCTAGGGGTCAGAAGTCTTTTGGGAAAATCATCTGCATAATTTGTCTGAAAGAATTGTTCAAATGAATAAGTTTCAAAAGGTACATTTCAAAAAATTTAAAGGGCATTTTCCTTTCAAAAGGTTCACTTGTAAGAACTTCAAAGAGTCATTTCCAAAATCCAAAGGGGCACTTGTAACTTTTCTGAAGGGCACTTTAATATTTTTGAAGGGGTCTTTCTCAAATTATCAAAGGATCATTTACAAGAAGCTGAAGGGGTCATTTTATAAAAGATGATGGTACTTTTTTATTTCCTCGAAGGGTATGTTTCCTTTTAGGAAAGGCATTTTTCAAATTGCTGAAGGTTCATTCTAGAGTTCTGAAGGTCCACTTCAAGAAACCTGAAGGAACATTTCAAAGAACCAAATGGTTCATTTTCAAAATCCAAAAGGTCATTTGATAGCCCAAATAAATTAATGCAAACAAAGGAGCCAAAAGAATTTGTTTAAGAATTTCTTTTGTAGAAATGGTCAAAAGCAAAAAAGTTGAAGGATTACTTTTAGGAAAAGGGGCCAACATAAATATTTTTGAAGGACATCTTTGAAGCCAAGTGCCCTAAATAATTTACCTAAAAGATATCTTGCAAGAAAAAGTATCCCATGTAGAGGTCCCAAAAGGGAAATTTTCATGATTCAGAGGGCACTTTCCATAGTTAAAGATCACTTGACAAAGTTTTGAAATAAGCTTAAGTCTGAGGAAAGTGTTATGAATGAATAAGGAAGGTGAAGGCCCCATAAACGCTAATTTCAAACTATATAAAATAGTTGTTGATGTCAAAAAACTTGGTGGGAACGTGAGAGAAAACATGGAGGTAATAAATGGTTGAATATTGAGCATCTAGTATAGATAAAGTGAGTAAAATGGAC
Organism: Torreya grandis; assembly: GCA_037957365.1. Taxonomy (NCBI): domain Eukaryota; kingdom Viridiplantae; phylum Streptophyta; class Pinopsida; order Cupressales; family Taxaceae; genus Torreya; species Torreya grandis. Next base: position 3,983,245 of record JARHVA010000742.1, on the reverse strand, counting down.
AGGTTGATGGTTTGAGTCATTGCTAGCAGTTGACCAAATCTAAGAGATTCCATGAAATCAACAAACATAGGTGTCTAAAGGATGGCTAGCAGTTAGGAAAAGCATTTTCTAAATTTTTCCATAAGTCCCATTTCCCTCAATAGTGCTATGTGTCAGCTCCTCTAGTTTTAGTTTTAAATGCTCATAGATGATTTTTGATAGAAATTATTTCTTGTGTTAATTCTAAGGGTCTTATACCACTTTTCACCATTCTTATGATTGGTTTCAAATAAGTATACTTCCTAACATGGCATAGCTCACCCCACCTCTCTTCCACATGTAATTATAATTGATTCTCACATATAGACACATGCCTAAGTGACTCTTGAACTTCCTTTGCTTAACCTCTCTCTCAAAAGCTATATATGCATTATTTTGGCTTGTTTTGGCAGCCTCTACTGGTTATTGGGAAAACTTTGGGAAGATTTATACTTTAAATACTCTTAAATAAATAATATAAGTTATTTTACCACTTAATTGTTGTACTATTAAGTATTGATTAAAATCATGTTGTTCTTGTTTAGTAAGAGGTCATCTTTCCTAACATGTCATCTTCAGTTACCTACCAAATGTGCAAAAAGAGTGTAGTTGTAGGTCTTTATTAGTATTATTTTCTTAGTGTATATATGATTTAGAAGTGTTCTATGACTATATTCCTTCTTGGAATCATCCGTTGCCCTCCTAAATTTTGAATGCCTTCTTGAATCTAACATGTGAAACATTGATGTGACAATACACAGGGAGTTGTGAGTTTTTGTGAGAGAAACTTTGATAGTCTTTAATTATAATATTGTTATTCAAATAGGAGGAGATAACCATTAGTGCATTACCTTTTTGGTTTCTCAATTATTTTACTGAACCCTTTTCATACATGAATTGATAGGTTAGAGAGTGCTTCAAAGAATTGCATCAAGGGAACTACCCCTACTAGAGATTCATCTCAATAATATTGTCACCCACAACAATAGATATTTTTCCATTGTGCCACTTAGATGAGGAGAGATGAGCATCTCCTCAAGGGTGAAAATCTAAGTGTCAATAGTTTTTGGCACACCCAGTGGGACTTCTAAGTCCTAGAAGATTGTTCAAGATTGGTGCTAGTCTTGACATATTTGAAGTGAAAGAAACATTTACATTGAGTACCTAGTGACTCCATTGAATAATTTAAGTCTTTGGTTAATGATCAATCCTTATTTCCATGCCAAAGGTAACCACTAGGTCTATTTCTAAAGGTGTACCTTTTGAATTTATGCAACTACCTCCATGTTTCACAAAAAGGTTTAGGTTTGTCAACACTCATCCTTACAAACGAGATTTTGTGTTTAAAGCTTATAATTTTGTGTTACTTTCCATTCCTAACATCCATAGTGATTATTCCAAGATGGATAGAAGATAAAATTTTGTGCCTTTCACTAGGGCATCTCCCTTGTATCTTTCCTAATATGATCAAATTATGGGAGCAACCCTCAAAAGTGTTCCATATTTTAGTGGGGATGGTCTTATTACTACCATTGAACATGTTAGGAATATAGAAAACTTTTTTAATATCCAAAAAATCACCCAATAAAATGTATCTATTAAGTTTTTGGCCTTGTCTTTTAAAGGAAAATTTTTGGATTGGTATGGGACCCTACTTATAAATTCTATTGCCTCATGGGATGAGTTGAGGGATCTATTAACTAATAGGTTTGGAGAAAAGAGTGATCACCTATCTCTAGCTAATAAATTAACCACAATAAATAGGGCGCCACATGAATTCATGCAAGACTTTAATATTAGGTTCCAAAAAACATGGGATAGGATCCCAGTTCTTGTGAGGCCTACACCAAACTCTGCATTTTTGTATTACCTAAAGGCATTAAATAGTGATGTTTCCATGATGATTCAATTTATGGGGGGAAATACATGGCCTGATGCCTATGAGATAGCTATAAATTTAGAAAATTATCTTTTCCAAGTAGGTAGGATAGCTCCTAGACCCCTAATGCCTTTTTTACCTGATTTACAACCTCCTAATAAAGTTATATTTCCTAAATTAACCCCTTTGCTAGTCATGAAAAATCTGCTATAGTACCTTCTAATGAAATCCATGAGGTAAAAATTTTGTTTCAAAGTGTTACAAATTAATTGGTTTCCCTTAAGAGGTAACAAGATCAAATTTATAGACCATATTAGCCTTATAACTAGTTTGGACAAACCAATAGACCTCCCTTTCAAAACAATATGCATGGACAAGGTCAAATCACCCAAGTTAGGCCTTATCAAAGATATTATCCAAATGCTTCCTCATCCTCCAAAGCCCTTATTCCCACCCAAAATAATCTATTTTAATAAAAACCATGTTACCCTTCTTTTGAGCAAAGTCAAGAATAAGTTGTTAATGCAAATGAGATGCATAGCCAAACCATGACAATGCAAGGAAATCAAGTACCACAAGTTCCAAGTTCTTATATGTCAATGCAACATGGGATGGAAGGTGGTCATGTCCAATATAATTATAATCTTATTAATCTTTTGGAGGGAGAGTTTTATGCCTTCAATTACTTGGCAAATTCAAACAACATCAATTCTAGTGTGGCTGCCAACACTGGATCAAAGAAGAGGGTTGTGGATGAAGTTCAAGGAACTAATCAAGGACCTATTTTCACCCCTAAATCATCTCCTATGGTAATTGGATCTAATATATCTCCTAAATTATAATAAAATTAGAGGATTCTAAACTATAGGCTAGCTCCTACACAAGCTACTTCACAAGGCATTGGTACTCTTAAAGATTTGCCTAAAGTCAACAATCCTCCTATCAATGTGGTGGGCCAAATGAAGAATATTTAGATGAATATCTCATTATGGGACTATTTTAAAGTGCCAGGGTATAAATATATTCTTCAAAAGGAACTACATGAGTGGGATAAACAAGCTGGCCCACTTAGACATGACAATGTGGTCTTAGTGAATGGAACCCAATCAATTGATGGTCAAGTAAATAAAAATGAAAAGACTCCATAATTTTATCTCTCTCTAATAATTGGTGATTTTTTTTACATGATTTCATTATAGATAGTGGGGCTATCACTTTAGTTATGCCTAAATGCATAGCTGATAAACTAGGCTTAAAGTATGAGTCAATGACTAAGGGAGTCTTGTAATTAGATGGATCACCAACCAAGACTTTGGGGATAGTAAAAAATGTGAATTTTATAATTAATTCTTGTCCTAATTTTCCTATTCCTCATGATGTGGTGGTGGTATATTTACCCCCATACTTTACCCTTTACTTGTTAAGAGATTTTATGGCTAAAATAAGTGGGTACTTGGCAACGAACTGGTCATACATGGTGTTTAGAACAAAATATGAAACTAACATGAAGATTGACTCAGAACCTATTCAAAAATATCACTTGGAACCATACTTACCTAAGGTGTAAAATGTTAACTATGCCATCATTGATGAAGAGGAGCTTCACATTGACCAATCTCCATCATCTTCCCTTGAGGGAGTTTCTGATTTGTTCTTAGATGAGTGGGGAAATGAACACTATGAGCATGATCCTTACAATTTTATTAAGAAATCTTGTCTTGGGTTATATTATATGCATGAGATAGACTATTTCATGCTCAATTTGATGAATTCAAATGAAGATGTGAATGGCTTGTGGTAGCTCTTATTTGATGGGTATAGAAGCAAGATTGGGGTAGGTGGTGGAGTAATGTTGGTTTCACCTTCTAAGGAGAGGTATTATTTAGCCTTTAGATTTTAGTTCTCATGCACTTGTAATGTGGTAGATTATTATTCCTTTATCCATGGCCTTGAATGGTCTAGAAAAAGAGGAGTTAAGGAACTACAAATGTATGGAGATAGTGAGCTTGTTATGAATCAAGTTAGAGGGCAGAATTTGACAAAAAAATCTTTACTTAAGTCATAAAAGCATAGAGTGTGGGATCTTGTCGAAGATATCAAAGCCTTCAACATCACTTCTATTTCAAGAGAAGATAACAAATATGCTGATAAGTTGGCAATAATTGGATCTTAGTTTGATGTCCCAAAAGGGATAAAAGAAGACAAGAACTAACCTCATCTAAAAGTAATTGTAAGGCCCTCTATACCAAATAATGTCACTAATTGGTAGGTGTTTGATAGTGATCATAAAATGGAACTTTTTCTATAAGAAGAAGATAATTTTTTTTCCAATAATCAGTCTAAACTATAACAATAATATGAGGGCAGATTATGCAATTGAAGTCTAACAAACTCCCTAAAGGCCTAGTCAGTCTTGAGAGCATATTCAATGATGATGACCAGCTGAAGAAAGAGAAGATAAGCATATCTACCAAGCAGGAAATATATGAGAAGGTTTAGATCTTAAAAGATAAAATTATTTCACTTTGGAAGGTATGTACTAGTAAAGAGAAGCATGATTTCATTGAGTTATGCAAAGAATTTTTTGATGTCTTTGCATGGGAGTATAGTGATTTAAAAGGTTTTGATCTAAATCTAGCTTGACATATTATAGAGTTAGGTTAGAATGCTAAGCCTATTAAGCAAAGGAAAATGCCGATCAATTCCAAGATTGATCCTCTCATGAGGAAAGAACTCACCAAACTGATTGAGTCCAAAATCATCTTTCCCATTAAGCAATCATCTTGGTTGGCAAACCTAGTTCCTATTAGGAAAAAGAATGGAGATATAAAATTGTGTGTTGATTTTAGGGACTTGAATAGAGTGTCTTTGAAGGATCATTACCAACTCCTTTCCATGGAACAAATCTTGCAAGTTGTGGCTGGTAGTGAAAGGTTTTCTCTCTTTGATGGGTATTCTAGGTATAATCAGATTTTGGTGCAAAAAAGTGACCAATATAAGACAGCCTTTACCACTAAATGAGGTAAATATGCTTATAGGAAAATGTCCTTTGGTTTGTCTAATGTTTGAGCTACTTTTCAACATGTAATGGATATGGCTTTTTAAGGATTAATCAATGACATTGTATTGGTATATATTGATGATGTGATAGTTTTCTCCAAGGAAGCAAAAGATCATTTGAATCACCTAAGGAAAATTTTTGAGAGGTGTAGAGAGTTTAGCATCTCTCTAAATCCAAATAAGTGTGTGTTTATTGTTCATGAAGGAAAAATTTTAGGCCACATTATTTCTAAGAAAGTTCTATCTATTCATCTCGAAAGGGTAAGTGCCATCTTGGCATTGTCTTTGCCTAAACATAAGAAAGGTTTGCAAAGTTTCTTTGGAAAGATAAATTTCATAAGGAGATTTATTATTGATTTTATAAACCTATTTTATCCTTTGACCTCCATGCTAAGGAAGGATGAGGTGTTCACTTGGACAAGAAAGAGGAAATAAATTTTTGAGGAGATCAAGCAAGCCATTACCCAAGCTCCTACCCTTGCAAGTCCAAACTTCTCCAAAGATTTCAACCTATATAATTTTTGGAATGAAGAGGTAATCTCTACCATACTTTCTCAAGCTAATGATGAAAATTTTGAGTAGCCTATTGCCTTCTTTATTCAAGGTTTAGAATGCTATGAGATAAGGTACACATATGTTGAGAAACAAGTGATTTCAGTTATAAGGAGTTTAAATAAGTTTAGGCATATGTTGTCTAACAACAATATTCACATTTTTATGCCTCATCCTAATTTGAAATACTTTATTTTGAGTAGATATTTGAATAAAAAGAGGTAAGATGGATCACAAGGGTGATGGAATATGATGTGGAGATCAAAACTACCAATTTAGTGAAAGGAAAAGGACTATGTGAGCATCTCGATTTAGAATTGAAAGAGAAAAAGGAAGTTTTTTTGGTACTTCATGATGACTCTATGACAACTGCACCTTCATCTATGAGAAGTTGGACACAAGACATGATCCATTTCCTTTAAACTAGTGAATGTCCACAAGGTCTTAATAGGGCCAAAAGAAGGTACTTTAGGCTACAATCTATTCCTTATGTACTTGTTGATGGAGTTATATTTAGAAATTAATTTTTAGGTGTGCTTTTAAGGTGTATTGATTTGGATCAGATTGACAAAGTATTATTTGAATTCCATGATGGACCAGCTGGTGGTCACTTTGCTCCAAGAACCACATCTGCTAAGATTATGAGGGCTAGTTACTTTTGGCTTAGCTTGTTTAAGGACACTCATACTTGGGTAAGGAAATGCCAAAAGTGTGATCTCTTAGATGGAAAACAAAATATAGCTACCTTGCCTCTTCATCCAATCCAATTTGAGCAACCCTTCATGCAATGAGGTTTGGATTTTATAGGCCTAATCAATCCACCTTTTAATGTCGGTCATAAGTGGGTGTTGACAACCACTAATTATTTTATAAGATGGGTGGAGGCTATAGCTCTTAAGGAGGAAAATGAAAAATCAGTCCTTGAATTTTATAAATGTATAGTAATAAGGTTTGGATCTCCTTCATTAAATAATCTCAAATAATGGCTTGGCTTTCCTAGGAACAAGAACAAGTGAATGTGATTTAAATCATGGTATTTATCTTAGTACCTCCTCCAACTACTACCCCAAAGGGAATGGACTATTTGAGTCCATAAATAAGAATATAATAATGATTATAAAGAGAATAATAGAGGAGAATCAAAGGACTTGGCACACCAAGTTGAAGACTGCCCTTTGGGCTAATATGATCACCCCAAAGAAAGCAATTAGGAATTCACCATATACACTTGTCTATGGAAGGGAAGCTATAATTCTTATCTCACTTGAGTTACCAAATTTAGATTTTACCTATCAACTATAATTGATGGACAATGATAACATGGAGGTTAGGTTATCTGACTTAATGGAGCTTGAGGAGGCAAGAAATCAAGTTATGCACACCATGATAACTCACCAAGAGCAAACAAGGAAGTATTGTGACAAGAAATACATGTCAAGGAGTTTCAAAGAAGGAGATATTATCCTAAAATGGGATGAAGATAGGGATAAGCCTGGAAGACACACAAAGTTTGATGCTTTATAGAGTAGCCTATATGTGATCACACAGTGTAAACAACACAATGCTTTCCAACTCTCAAAGTTGGATGGAGAAGAGATACATATCCTAGTCAATGGGATATATCTAAAGAATTATTACTAAGTTTCTTTTAATTTTTACATAGTTTCCTACTTTCTTTGTGTTCCCTAAGTGCTTATGCACAAGTGTGAGTTTTTCTTTGTCTTGTTTGTGTTGTTTTTGTATGGTCTTGTTGGTGTTGGTTGGTGTGTTTGCTTTGTGTTTTATTTTGGCATGACCTTGTTAGTCATCTTCAAGTATATATTGACTCCATGCCTAATGGAATATTTATGATACTAGTCTGGTCCATATAGCAGGCATACTACCCCTATGAGTCACCAATTTGTGACCAAATTTTGATCTTGTAGGTCAAAATTGGGCACCCCTATATAAAAATTTGATCTTTATATATTTTAGGGGTGAATATCATGTCATAGTGTGAGCTCATATCTCTTCAATGTAATATTAATGATATTATCTTTAATCAGTTTGTTGTATAGGTCCTTTTACCTTCTTTGAGTCATGCTAATAGGTTTAAACAGAGTTTAGAGAATAGTTTCAAAGTCTCAGATCTTGCACATGTAGTAGTTATAGAGGAAGTTTATCATGTGGATTTGTTCATCCTGGTTCAAGGTTCATGTGTACTAAGTTTGAGGTCCTTCATGGAAGCACAAGTAAATTTGTTCATGTTCAAAGACTTGCTTCGAAGCATTTCTAGACTTAGTCATTTGAGCTCAGTTGTTCAACTTCAGGTTTTCCTATTATGTATAAATTCCTTCAGAGGAGGTGTTCCACAAAAAACACATGGCAAATGTACAATTTTTATTTCTTTCAAAGTTTTTACTTTCAAGTTTTTTGCTCAAGTGTTTGAGATTGTCTCAGACATTTTGTTTGAAACAATTTCCTTGAAGGATATCCTTTTTGGGCTAGGGTTCAAAAGTCTTTCAAGAAAATCATCTATGAAATTTGTTTGAAAGAATTGTTCAAATGCAAAAGTTCTGAAAGGCACATTTTAAAAATTTTGAAGGGTATATTCCTTTCTAAAGTTTCATTTGCAAGAACTTCAAACAGTCATTTCCAAAAGCCAAAAGGACACTTGCAACTTTTCCAAACAGCACTTCAATCTTTCTGAAGGGATCTTTTTTAAATTGCTAAAGGGTCATTTTCAAGAAGTTGAATGGGTCATTTTAGAAAATTTGACAACACTTTTTGATTTCCTTGAAGGGTATGTTTCCTTTCAAGAAAGGTATTTTTCAAATTGTTGAAGGGTTATTCTAGAGTTTCGAACATCCACTTCAAAAAAATTGTAGGAACATTTCAAAGAACCAAATGGTCTATTTTCAAAATATGAAAGGTCATTCGATAACCCAAAGAAATTAATGTAGAAAAAGGAGCCAAAGGAATTTATTCAAGAAAATTGTCTGTAGAAATGATCAAAAGAAAAAAATCCAAAGGATTTCTTTCGAGAAAAGTGGCTGAGACAAATCTTTTTGAAGGACACCTTTAAAGCTGAGTGCCTCAAATAATTTCCCTGAAAGATATATTTCAAGCAAAAGTGTCCCATGTAGAGGTCTCAAAAGGGCACTTTTCATGATTTAGAGGGCACTTTCCATAGTTAAAGAGCACTTGACAAAGGTTTGAAAGAAGCTTAAGTCTAAGGAAAGTGTTCCAAATGAATAAGGAAGGTGAAGGCCATGTAAACGTCAATTTCAAACTATGAAAAATAGTCATTGATGTCAAAAGACTTGGAAATAACATGAGATCAAACATGGAGGTAAAAAATGGTTGAATCTTGAGCATCTGGTGTAGACAAAGTGAGCAAAATACATAGGTTGATGGTTTGAGTCATTGCTGGCAGCTGACCAAATCAAAGAGCTTCCATGAAATCAAAAAACACAGGTGTCCAAAGGATGGTTGGTAGTTAGGAAAAACATTTTATAACTATCACCATAAGTCCCATTTCTCGTAGTAGTTCTATATGTCGACTCCTCTATTTTTAGTTTTGAACGCTCATAGATGATTTTCGATAAAACCATTTCCTATGTCAATTATGAGGGTCTTATGCCACTTTTCACCATTCTTATAACTGGTTTAGAATAAGTAGACCTCTTGACATGGCATAGCTCACCCCACCTCTCTTCCACATGAAATTATAATTGATTCTCATATATGGACACATGTCTAAGTGACTCTTGAACTTCCTTTGGCTAATCTCTCTCTCAAAAGATATATATATATATATATATATATATATATATATATATGCATTCTTTTAGCTTGTTTTGGTAGCCTCCACTGGTTATTAGGAAAACTCTAGTTAGATTTGTAATTGAAAGACTCTTGAATAAATGATACAAGTTATTTTACCACTCACATGCTGTACTATTGACTATTGGTTCAAATCCTATTGTTCCTTTTTAGTGAGAGGTTATCTTTCCTAACATGTCATCTTCGGTTACCTACCAAATGCACAGAAAGAGTGTTGTTGTAGGTCCTTGTTAGTATTACTTTTTTAGTGTATAGATGTTTTAGAAGTAGTATATTTTTTTATTCCTTCTTGGAATCATCCATTTACCTCCTAAATTTTGAATGCCTTCTTGAATCTAACATGTGAATTGCTGATGTGACAATGCATAGGGAGTTATGAGTTTTGTGTGAGAGAAACTTTATCACTCTTTAAGTAGCATATTTTCAATCAAATAAGAAGATATAAACATTGGTGCATCACCTTTTTGGTTTCTTATTTATTTTCTTGAACATTTTTCATACATGAATTGATAGGTTAGAGAGTGCTTCAAATAATTACATCAAGCAAACTAGCCCTACTAAAAATTCATCTCAATAATATTATCACCCACATCAACAGAGATGTTTCCACTGTGCCACTTGGATGAGGAAAGTTGAGGGTCTCCTCAAGGGTGTAAATCCAAGTGTTAACATGTCCATGATCAAACCTTTTATTCATCTACCTTGAGAAATACATTGCATTCTACCTTCATGTTGAAACACTTTCATTAGGAGAACCTTGGGTGTTGAGATCAGTTTTGTGAATTACCTTTCATAGTGCATTTTCATGTAGGCTTGTATAATTAATCTTGGTACATCACCTCTATTATATTAGTGTTAATCTCCTTCTATCCCTTTTCCTTCAAATAAAGCAGGTTAATGGTTAGTTGTAGGTGTGGTCTAAGGGAGCTAGCCCTTCAATCTAGAGACTCATCTCTCCCATAGGTCAGCCACAACTTAAGAGATGTTTCCATGTTACATCAAATCTAAGGAGGCTGGATTATACCTCCTTAGGTTGAAAATTTTATTTATAAAAGTACATAATTCAATACAAAAATAGGTAGAGGCATGTCCTTATCCACCCCCACCACCACCATAGTTGGTTATTACACCTATTAAATATCAGTATACATAGATATTGGTTACAAATATGCAATATATTTATATACATCCAGTTCATAGGAGAGTATCTGAGTCTATTAGACAACCAACTATTCATCTCCCATCATATCAAAGAGTTATGCAGGGCTCACAAAGGCCATTATCTCTCATAGCATGTGATTAGTTTGTACCGCATATAATTCAATGTATTACATAATGAACACATGCAGTGAGACATTATCATACTATATAGTATATCCCATAGAATCATAGGCCTTCTAAATTTACCCATCATACATGGGATTATATGAGAAATTATCATGATAGTTACCATATAGCATGCAATTTATTATCAAATACTAATACTCCTAATTCTAGTAGCTTTCACTCACGATAGATGACCCTCACACCATGTGATATAGGCACTCCCCATAGTCTTCCCATTGATGGGATTACCTTTTAGCACTTTTCAAATTTCAAATATTTCAAAAATACAAAAATTAAATATTTCAAAAACTTAAAAATATTCAAAATATTCAAAAAAAATATTTTTTTTAATAAAATGTGAATCTTTGTCTTCTCATTTTAAGAGTGGAGAGAGGGCTACCTAATTATATTATACATGGGCATCACATCACATTCTGATTTGATATTTTCCCTTTCCCTTTCAATAATCACCCCTATAAAGGGTAAATAAGGGGTGTTAAAAGGTCCCCATACCTTTTATAACACTTTTGACCAGAGCTATGAATTGAATTAAAAAATAAATTTTAAATAAAGCTCATCATGGAACAATAGATTACATATTAAAAAAATCTCAAACAACATGCTTTCATTAAAACAACAAAGAATAGACAACACAAAACTAAATCCTTATCATAACTATAAAGAGACAAATGGTCCAAAGACTGAAGATCAAGAACCCTATAAGATTCTAGCATGAAAGCAAAGGGTAACAACCCTAAATTACCATAGCATGATATGATTAATATATTACACTATTTACATATATTATTTATCATGTGTTCAATAGATGACATTTATTTTCATACAAACATGTGTTTCATGGTATATGAGTGTGATGTAGGATAGATAGGTTACACATGGACATATAGATGTTGTATTTCCTATACCCAATATCCATATTAATACTATGGGCATCTTATTCCATATGCTTAATTATTATAGGTTATATCTTTCTATAACCTTATACCATGTTGAGTTACCTATATTACTTACACATGTCTTGTTAGTTACTCATATCTTACATGGTCCTACATTGATATTTCATTACACTATGATGTGACATTGATATATATGGATGGTGTAGACTATTATTTACTTGTTCTAGATTCATTGATGTTATTAATATCTTGCATGATATAATACTTTTTACTTGTCTATGGTGTGTGGCCCCTTGGCCTTGTTTACAACATATTTATGTCCCTTACATGTGGCCCTTGGCTTGTTTTTTGTGACGTGTTTATGTCTCTTATTTATGACATCTTTATGTCCCTATCATGTGGCCCTTGACCTTGTTTTTTGTGACACCTTCATATCCCTTATATGTATCCCTTGGCCTTATGTGTGACACTATTTCTTAATCTTGCTATGCTGGTTGAGATTGAGTGGTTCCATGATTCATATCATGCACTGTTACTATGAAATCTTATTCATTTATCTTTTCAATGATGATTATTATAATGTGTTTTGCTAATACACCTATCTAAACATAATACTTATATGTCCTACATTATATATGTTACATGCATGCCTCGATCAACATATATATTACTATGAGAACATACTCTCCATATATTCACATGATTATACATGATGTTATCTTTATACATGACATGATATAATTAACTTTTATTTTGAGATGAGTAACTTATAAGCCACGCCCCTCATCTCAAAATGGGGGCATTATAGTGGGTTTTCCATAGAGACATAATCCTCCATGAAAATAAAATTAGAGTATATATTTTGGATAATTATAATGGTTTACATATCATATGAGTTCATTTACAAGACAAATATTGACACACTAGTACTGATTATGGGGGCATATTCCATGCATATGCACTTACTTTATAAAAACTTGAGTACATGTTGATATACACTTGACTGCATATGTATGGGCATATGTACATAGTTTAATGGAAAAAAATTATAAGTTATCACATATACATACATTTGAGATACAGGTTCTCAGATTCAACATATAGATGCATAACATTCTATATTAGTAGATATAGATTTAGGTGGTATGATACTAGTTCATGAAAATATACACACTTTCATATTCATGATGCATGATACTTGTTTGTGTAAATAAATACTATGAAAATTTAAAATTGGCATAGTTTTATAGGGGCATGATATTGATTCATGCACATTTACACATTTTTCAATGAACACTATTATAATTGTTTATTTTCAAATATATTTTTAATCTATACCATGTAGTGAGCAACCTTAAATCTATAAATCCATCTATAGTGATTGATTCATGTTTTTAAAGGTAATGTACATTGAGGTTCGATGATGCTCAATGGCCATGGCATTACTTCTACAAACCCATCATGTGGTTCCCTAATTTATTAGATATGAGTAGTTATTTGGGTTAGTACATTACATACTTCTCCCCACATTTATGAGGGTTGGGGCATGTTATTTTCCAAATCCAAGGGCTTTCATAATTACAAAAAATTAGGGTTTGATCACCCTCAATTTATCCACGGTTTAATAAGAGGAGCCACTCTCCAATGCTTCAGTGAGAAGCACCTTTATCCAATGCTTCAACAAGGAAGCACCATCTCTAAAAATGTTACAAGGGCAACATGGTTTTCACCAAATCAAGGTGTACTCCTTCCTTGATCTTTAAATTTCATATTTTAATTTATAAGCATTGACTACCATATGTTTGATTTAGGTTTTGCTTTTGAGTGACCTACACAATTAGAGTTTCCTACCAAATATAAAGTGTGTTGTACACACTTATGTATACCTCTTCCTTTTAATCTAGCAATTCCATTACCATAATAAAAGAGGGGCATTTGTATATACTAAAATTTGGCATTAAGTAATGGATAATGATAACATTAACAAATATTTACCACACTCGACATGTGCACAAAAATACAATCCTAACCTGTCATTATCTCACACCTACTAACTACCTTATGAATTTGACCCTCTCTAATTTTTAATCAAAAACGTAGAGGAACATGCCATACCAACTTATTATGTCATATAGGTATTCCCAGATCTTCAAATCGCCATTCTTGTGATTAGGTCAATACCATAAAACTTGGCCAATATCATCAGTCAATACCAACCTAAAGTTCATTATAGTGACCCTCTCCCACAAGCAGCTATTTTTTAAATCTAAGACAATATTATGGGTCGACTCATCTACCTAGCATGTTAGTGGCATGAGAAACTACCTATATATATATATATATATATATATATATATATATATATATATATATATATATATATATATATATATGGGTCTCACTTTATAGGGGACTTGGAACTTATTTGGTACATATCTATACATTATTGCACATTTATCAAAATTCCCTTAGTCTTAACAAACATTGGGAGTATTCACAAGCTAGGTCTGAAGCATACTAAATCCAATTCAAAGCAAATATGGTTAAGTATCTAAGAAAAAACTTTAGTTGCATTCATATAGTGAAGGTGGAAAATTGCACAATCACACTAGGTGTGAGAACTACATGTGGCTTAATTTCCATCCTTAGAATGTCAAAAACATAGGCAACAATCAATCATCAATAGTGGTGATTAAGGTCATTTCAACCCATTACTCTTATTTTTTGTAAGTTTCTAGCCCTCATAAGCATACCTAGGGTTTCAAGGTGAAGGAGGCTAATTTTGGGGGTTGCCTACATCATCAAGGTTCAACATCGCACATATATATCTTTCAAAAATAGGTGAAGGTGATCATATGGTCACATACCCATTTTTCGGCATAGGTCATTACATATCACTTTTGGTTAGTATCAATATTTAATATTGACCCGTTCCTAACAAAATTGACCTTACATACACATAATCATAGTTCCAAAAGTTAAAAAATCATTGACATGGTTTAATCTATTTTCCACTCTCAGAAGTCAATCACAATCAGATAGTCAATCAAAAAAGCTAAGTACTTATCCCTTTGTGTACTTACTATATTTAGCATATGTTACTTGTCAAATCATTGCAATATGTTCCAAGCTTTTATTTTCATATTCATACTTAATGTTGGAATATGACCAACCCAGAAGCACACAATTGATTACCAAATTTAAGCAACTTAATATGTGGAAATTAACCAGAATCAACAAGTAACTAGAATCCAGAAATAACACAAGATATGAGAGACAATACACAACTTGTATTAATACTCATACAGAAAAGAATACAATAAAGAAGATGCCACTTCTTCTCCACCACCTCTTCAGAGGTTTCCCACACCTCTAGTGAACAGTACTTCTTTCCTCAAAGCTCTCTCTCTTAGGTCCCAACACCCAACTCAAACACAGATTTGGTGTTCACCTTACACCTGTGCTCCATGCACTCCACAAGTGCTCCACGCACTCCACAAGTACACAACTGTACTCCACAAGTACTCCACGTACTCCAAGTAGATCTCTCCTGATACTACTCCCTGTTGTGTTGCTGTCCTATCGATCTCCAAACTACAGATCAAGCTGGTTCTGCACACCTGTGAACCTTGACCTTGCACACACACACACCTGCATATCAATGATCTTACTTACCATGTAGATCTCCTATAGAAGCCATGCACACCTGATGACTAAGATCATACACTCCTGAAGAACTCTGCTGATTCTCCAATCCAACTCCCACCTTGGTACTGTGGCACTAGGAGGAACACACCATTGCTCTACCTCACACACCGAAAGAGCTTATAATTATGCTCTCTTACTTCCTAGCTACACTTTTACAATACAACCATGAGTCTATTATATAGATCTCATCCAAACAATAATTAGACTCCTAGTACAATAATTAGATCCGCAGCTCTTAGTCTATAATTAGCCCTAAGCATGCAAACACTTGGTTCGTCAACCAACTGCCCGTAATAAACTCGCAGTCGAACCACACAGGCGACCGATGCCGGTCCCTGTCCGCCTGGGGGTCGCCGACGTCGGCCGATCTCTGACCGACGCTGGTTGCTTTCCTGCTCCATCCTGCCGACGTCGGTTGGCCTGACCGACGCCGGTGTCCGTGGCACTCAGCAACCCTTCTGCACCCTCCTCCATGTCTGCATCAGTGAAGCTTTTAGCTCCACAACTTAACACTTAAATGTCATATTGAGTAATTTTAATTCACATAGTAGTTTCTATCTTAATCAGAATAAATAATCCATCTTAATCCAAATTAGAGTAAAACACTTGCCTTAAGATTATTATTATATTTATGAATATATTATATATTTGGGCATTTTGGCCTACCAATATCTCTTATGTTGTGTTGATCTACATTATACTCTACTTAATTATATTATTATATCTATGGATCATATCATTTTCTCTCTTCTATTCTATTATTTTTGACTCTTGATCATTTTTTATGGTGGTTGAAAGTGGTCAAATTCCTTAAGTGGGTCCTTTAGGCTCTGTTTCATTTTTGGTCTTTGTGTCAACCTATTTTATTGGTTTTTATCTATTTTCATGTCGACTTGTGTAAAAATAGATTGGATAAATTCTAATTTGAGAAGTCTATAGATACAAACCATTCTATGGAATTTCAATAAAACATAATGAAAACACATCACACAAGGCAAGTCTAATTCATATTATATTATTATCTTCACATCTTTCAAGTGTTTCTAATGTTTTTATTGTTTCATACTTATACCAAAAGAATCCTAAGAAAAATTTCATACTAGTCGCATGTGATTATGTTATGGAGAGAAGATTGACTCTTCTCTCACTTGGGTGGGGACAATCACACTCAACAGAACTACATTGAGCCTTGATTTTAAGCATGCATGATATGAGGTGATAACCCTCAAGGGGGATAGAGCTAACTTACTACACATTTCTTTGGCCTTTGGATGTTGTTAGGTGATCGAGACCAAATTAGGGTTACTTCAAGAAGATACAAGATTTGAAATTTGCCATGCTTATTCATGAATTTGAGAGAGACACCTACACATTTTTTATTATCGAAGGATTCTAGGAAGTTAAAAATTATGAGGATCAACATTTCCACATTCATAGTAGGTTTCCACATTATACATAAAGTGTCACTCTCAGTGAGCTATAAAAGTGGTCATCCACATAAACTACAATTTAAATTTTGGGAGGTCTTCTACATAGTTTCAGAACCTTTTTCTCTACATTTTGAGGCAATGTCATGGTCCAAGTGAGCTTGTTTTAGTTACTTATATTTATCCTCATCTCTCCTTTCATTTCCATTGATTTTTTATATTTCATGGTACTTGCATTCCCCCTAGTCATAAGAAGATTTAAATTATTATTTATTATTGTATTTAAGGAGATTTAACTTGTGCTATAATTTTACATAATTAAAATAGTTTTTTGAACACTTATATGCCGTTTTTGTAACACATATAGATGCAAGTTAGTAACAATCAATTGCCAACCTTTCACCAATGAATATTAACTTGTGGAATAATCTTCTATCCTATAAATGAATTATAGGATATCAACATAAGTTTAGGGAAAACATGTGATGGTTGTATTTTTTATGATGTAATCATCACTATTTTATTTTGATAGATGGCATTATTTTTTATGTCATATACTATTGCAAATCTACAACAACACCTTAACAATTTGAGCTTATTTTGTGATATTTGTGGTTTACAAGTGAACTTGAGTGTGCCTTTCAAAGGACCTCCCATAATTAATTTAGTGTGCCTTTTCTCCCATACAAATGTTCCTTTCAAAGGACCTCCCTTAAATATGTTCCTTGTTGTAGAAGAGAGATAATGTAAGGGGTGTATTGTACTTAATACACTTGAGAAACAATGTTTCTAGCTCTAATTTCCAAATGCCAAATCAAAATTGTATATATTTATAAGTTCAGTGTCAGTAATAATATTGTATGGTTATGATATTTAGGGACTTGGACTTTATAGTACCAATTGGGATAAGGTTAATAGAATTCTTATTTCAATGTTATAAAAAAAACTTGTAAGAAAAATGGTTAGTTCCACATGTAATTATTTTAGCTAATTTTGGCATCCATCCCCTTCATATTTTAGTTGTATTCTTCGAAGTGATGTTGGTTCATAGATTAAGATGTATGGTAGATACAACAATTGGGCATAATAGATATCCATTAAAGGCTCTTCAATCATTTATAAAGTTATGTGAATAATGGATAAAAAATACTTGGTATGCTCAATGTACGTCTTCCCTACAAGGAATTAGTATTGATATCATTCGTCTGCCTCCTAATAATTTTTTCGTTAATGCTCCTCACATGTTGATAACATATATTCATAGAGGCACCAAGGATGAGATCTACAAATCAAACATAAAGTCAACTTGGACATAACCATTGGAACCATTGTCAACAAACATGTTTCATATTTGTTTCACTACTTGGAACATTATCTTCAAATAGAAGATGGTTGCAAGTAGATCAGGTTCTCTTCTGGTTTAAAATTTATTTTGGGCCGATTGTGAGTATGCTCTTATCAACTTTGATTGGAGTCAGAGCACTTTATTCCACAACATGAACACATATGTAAACTTTCTAATAATGAACCGAAATCTGATGGGGAATCAAGAACAACAAACAGCTCTGATTCCACTTGTTAGGATCTTGCTCCTCAATAAGAGCACAATATGATTACCTTGTATTAGCAACTAAACATGTGGAATTAACCAGAAGCAATAAGTAACTAGAATTCACAAATGACACAGAATATGAGAGACAACACAAACTATATTAATACTCATCCAGAAAGAAAATACAATAAAGAAGATGCCACTTCTTCTTCCACCTCTCAGAGGCTTCCCACACCTCAAGGGCTCCCAGTAATTCTCAATCAAGAGTTCACTCTCCTACCAAAAACGGTCCCAACACACAACTCACACACATAATTGGTGTTTACCTCCAACCAGTCAGTAATAACCCTGTCAGTACACAAGTACTCAAAGTACTTCAAGTAGATCTCCCATAAGCTTGCAACAACCTGCAACTCAAATGATCTTACTTACCATGTAGATCTTCTCCATGAACTTGCAACAACCTGCAATTCAAATGATCTTACACTTGGAAGGATCTTTCTTGCCTTCCTCTATTTGCTCATCTGTGGAACTAGAAGGAGCTACACTTGCTCAACTCTAACTAGCACTCTGGCTATCTAGCACACTTTACAATACATGCCAATGGGTCTATAAATAGATCCCACACTTAAACAATAACTTAGATTTCTAATTTATAATAATTAGACACGCAACTCAAGACCAAAAATAGCCTTTTACATGCAAACACTCGGTTCAACGAACTAACTGTTCGTGCAAAGAACAGTTTTGGAACCGCACGGCGACCAATGTCGGTCCCTGTCTGCCTGGAGATGACCGACGTCGGCCGACCTCCTGTCGATACCGGTTGCCCTTCTGCACTGTAGATGACCGACGTCGATTACACTGCCGACGTCGGTATTCCTGGAACTCAGCAATCTCCTCCATGTCTGCATAGTTGAAGCTTTTAGCTCCACAACCTAACAGAATCAAAGGGGCATTTTATATTTAGATGCCCAATAATTATGATATTTGTCATAGGGTTTACTGCAGCTTTAAAGGAAATCAAGGTTCTCTATGTAATCTTATTCATTATAAAGATCAAATATGTATAATTCTATTTATGAAAGAGATGACCCAACATAGAGTTAGCCTCCTTAAAAATTATTAGTATGATATTTTGTTTCATGATTTAACTTGAAATTTCTTATTTTAATTTGAATTTTAAAAATACAAACAAAACTATCATTATATTTAATAATCATGAGAAAAAAATCTCTAACTTAACTCTTATATATATATTTTTTTCTTTTTTTTTTTGAATAACTTAACTTATTTGAAAGGTATTTTATACTCGTAAAATTATTAATATATTATAATTATATAATTGCCAATTGCCAATTGCCAATTAAATATATAAAATATATATATAGATTGATCGATTGAGCAGCTCCTAATATTTTTGACATTTTGCCCTAGCTAATTTGTTATGCCTTTTTGTGGACTTGCATGTCGACGTCGACCAAAGAGGAAGGTTCACCGCACGTTCCAAATATAACTTTTAATAATATGAATTAACTTGCAAGAGACGCAATAGACTTAAACCCCATTTGACTTTTAATACTTTGCTTGACTTTGCAAGTAACTCGTGCGAAAGAAGATGAAGCATATTTTTTCACTGTAAAAAATGATGCCCCCTTGCGTATACTGGTTGAACTCGAAAATGGCATATCAAAACTGGTTGAAAAACAAAAAGACGAAAAGTATTTTTCATCCCATTGGTATTTACTCAATATCATTAAGATAATAACATCACAGTGAAATTATTGATACAGTGAACTAGTTATTGCAAAGCGCGAAGAAAAAATCATCTTCGCTTGCTTTGTTTACATATTTGTTGAGATCTTGAAAAATAAATCCAAATCAGGCGGACTGAAAAAACTAGTAGAAGGCAACAGTACCGAGCGATGGCAGGTGATCCTGCGCTTTCTGGGCGCTGGAGGGCACGTCAACACCTCCGCTATTCTGTATTCCTTTGCCTTGGGCGTACAACACTCTTCAACACTGTTACCGTTACTGTTGCAGCTCTCTTCGTCGCTGGTAACGCCGCCGCCGTCCCCTGTGGGAATCGAACTCTCCACCTCGGGCAAGCATTTAGCAACTGCGGTCCGAAGGACGGGCAGGCTAAAAGCATCCCCGTTCACACTCACAACTAGACTTCGAGCTCTCTTCCGCCCGACGGTCGTAGTTTTCCAGGCACTAACTTGTTCAGCCGTACTAAAGCTTGAAGCCATTTCAGAGACGCGGAGAAGAAACTTGTGGAAGATCAAATAAAATGTGTATCTGAGACTGCTAAAGCACAAAGGGGTTTTTAAAAATAGCGTATAAAGAAAAAGGCAGAGCCTGTTTAAAGCGCCCGCCTTGTAGGCTTTAATTCGAATAAAACGTCTTCTTTAGCAGGTTTTTACCGAAAGAAAGATGCCAGCACGCAGTCCAGCCAAAAATAAGTAAAGCGGCGGAGAACCTTCGCTTTGTATGCTGTCGGTCACTTTTGCTACTTTTCACGCAGGAGTGGGGAGGAAGATCGAAGTTGGAGTCTGGGAGTATTGTGTATGATATAAAACAAGCTGTAAATGAAGCCCCCGCCGCTGAAATAAAAAAAAGAGCACGAGGATGTTTAGCAGGCCACGGACTTGTGCTGTGTTGTGCAGTGCAGTGCACGGGGTTTAGCTGAGCGCCGGAAGAGTAGTACTATTCTGAAACTAAAAGAGAAGGGCGGGCGGGGGAAAAAGGTTATGCTTTCTAGTTTTCTATTGTTTTAAGATAAAAATGGGGAAGAAAGGAGGCATTGAATGGAGTTGCAAAAGCGTTCAGGCGACGGCGGTGACGGACGGTTATGTCAGCGCCGCCAGAGATAAGAGAGCAGGGCACGGTTCGCGAGGCACTAGGCATCGGGTCCTCTTTTTTCTTACCGGTCGGTCCGCTCTAACATCCAGTCATTTAAGGCGTCCAGTCCGAGTCAGAGTCCGAGTCCGGGCCCGGGCCAACAACACTACCCCTCCGATGGGAAGGACTCATTATCCCATACTTGATAATAATCACGCCATGATCCATCCATGGTTACTCTATCATCATTTGTATCGTTCCTTACTCCACGGACATCATCATGCCTACAGTTTTTGGATTATTGGGGTAATAAAAATCACGTCTGTCTTGGATTCCCATCAACATTGTTCTTTTCTGGGAAACCAAAATTAAATGTCTTCCATCCATTCTACTTACAAAACGAGAGAAATTGATTTTTACGTCCGCTCCTTTTTATCGAGTATTCCCATGCGTTTAAGACTATGAAGATAGCATATACATAATATAGTGAACTATGATGTCCCCTAAATTCAGACATCATCAACGTTAAAAGAAAAACTCGCCCCTCTAAGGTGATTTAGATGTCACCAATTCAAGTAAATAAGATGGCTTGATTGGGATTTGATTGCATGTTTTTAAGATGTTAGTATATTTTGTTGATTATGAATTTAAATTGAGTATAATCGAAATAATTATTGATTTTTAATAGTTTTGGTTTATTGTTCGAGTATGTTTTTTTTGGTTATTTTTTTTCTTATAAAATTGGTTTTTATTTTAAATTTTAAATTACAAATTTCAAGTGTATGATTTTGATAGACTTTGTCAATCCTTTTTTTTTTTGGCTTTTTCAATCATTCGATATTAGGTTAGTCGTCAATAAGGGTCGAAATTAAATTCAAGTTGTCTACAAATACACAATCACCTTAATACATTTAGGGATCTAGTATTTATTGTTCCCATAAATCTATTAAATATCTATAAACATTCGAAGAAATCAAACAATTATTAAATCTTTTATTGTAACATTAAAATTCATGTTAACAATACATTATATTGTATCAGTTTTCTTCACTGAAAAATTAATACTATTATTAAATGTTGTTTTTGATATGCTATAATATTGAGTGGCCCAATAAATAACAAAGTAGCTCAATTATTATCTTGTATAAATTTGGACAAGCTCCTTTTTATTAGTATATGAAAATGCACATCATATTCTTTACTTAAGTTAGTTTCTATTTCATAAATTTGCACATTACACTATAAAATTTTGTTGATTTAGCATCACCATTTGAGTCAATTCCAAGATGATTTATAACTAAAGTTTGACTTCCCTTTTCCTAGCGCATGATTTTTGCTAACATAAAACGTGTCACACAAGCTAAAACAAACTCACAATTCTCATGTGGTATTTTTTATTGGGGATTTTAACGAAAAATTACGTCGATGTGTGCTAAACTAATCTACTTTGAGTCATAATTTGTAATTTATTGGATCCAAGATTTTTATTTTTTTCAATGGCAAGGAAAAAATTGTCAAGATTAGTGCTAGGTAATTTACGTCTGTTGTTCATTTCAATGAGTTTACTAGTGATGCAATCTACCTCAATATTTGTGTGTGTACACACATACACATAGAGAGGTGTGTGTGTGTGTGTGTGTGTGTGTGTGTGTGTGTGTGTGTGTGTGTGTGTGTGTGTGTGTGTGTGTGTGTGTGTGTGTGTGTGTGTGTGCGTGTGCGCGCGCGCGCATGCATGTATGTATATGCACACACCCACACACATATTCATTAAATTTTAAATACTTCAGTCAACAAAAAATACAATGCATTTAAATAATATAAAAATATAAATAAAAAAATATTATTTTTTAAAATAGAAAATAATTATTAAAATTATATGAAAATACTTTTAAATTAACTAATATTTTTTGAATATTAATAATTAAAATAAAATATATAATATTTTTTTTATCACAATTAAAAGACAATTTATACACACACATACATATTACTTAACAAAAAATTCAAACAAACCCATCCATCATTTACATTAAATAAAAGACTATTCTACATAAAATATGCAATACAAATATAGTAAAAAAACATAGTTCAATTCATTGAACAATAGTATATAAAATATTTATTGGTAGAAAATGATCCCAACACATAAAATCATATATATTTTTATATAATATCCATCTTTCGTCTTGTCCTTGTCCTTATCTTCCTCATTATATGTAGTTGCACTTGAAACACCACTATAGCCACCACCACCACCACCATCAATATCATTATCAACATCCTTATCATTATCTTATTTGTTATCATTGTCATATGTATCTTCATTTGAATGTCTTTTCATTCCCTAAAAAAAAGATTTTATAAGTTAAGTTTACAAGAAAAAATCATTGTAATTGAACTACATTAATATTAAAAACAATATATATGAGTTGGTCTACTATGGGAGGTTCATGATGTTCTCTAATAACAAAAAGAAAAAGAAAAATTAAGCTACTACAAATTATAAATAAATGTTATAAATAAATGCAGTGTAATATCAAATATATAAACCCTAATTATCCTTACAAACTATTCTTGAAATTCTAAACTTTGTATCCAATTTGTTATCAAATTAATAATTACTTGGATGCCTTCTAAAATATTGATGTGTCCTAGGAGTGTTTCCCAACCTTCATCCATTACCACATGGATGTGATCATGATGTGGTAAGATTTGAAAGTTGGGTTATTGAAAAAATAAAAAGTAACATTAGTACAATTAGAATTATATTATAATGAATTAAAAAGTGACTAAAGAAAAACTATTTGCAATAATCAACTTACATATATCATAGTGACGTATAGCTAAAAATTATTCTTTTTTTAAGTATTGAATGTTTTCTGTAGTTGGTTTACATTTGAATACCATATATTAGAAACATATAAAAAAATATTATTTATTCAACAATAACACAACATAAATTTAAATTAAGTAATTCAAAATTGAAAAATAGAAAGGATCAATAAAATTAAAAATTATACCAACATTCTTTTCATGCCATGCATAACATGTTTCTTTAAAAACCCTCTTTATGTTTCCTTGAGATACCCACATTTTTTTCTTTCTTTGCAGTCCTCTTTTAGTTACCCTTCTATTTTGTAATAAAAATAATAATAACCTTATTTACTGTAATATTTGGTGTACATATTTTTTCAATAGGATTTATGGTTTATTTTTTAATTTTATAAGGTGCATCACTCAACCTTCTTAAAACATCTCCCATATCATTGAAAACCTATTTTCGCTACTACATGAAGTGCACTTTGAGCCATAAATTATATCAATTTTGTGTCATTTCCATTTTATCATTTAATTTTTTTGTATGTGATGTTAAATAAACATAAAGGTGGCATTCATTTTAGCACCATCTTTTTGCCATCAAAAAAATATTTTTCCTATCTATATAATACAAATATAAGGAATGTTGCAAGCTCATTTTATTCTTAGTACAATAATTTACAATTTGGGTGGAAAATAAGAGTTCTCAAATTTATAAAGAAAGGTAAAAGATTGATTTTTGAGACAATAAGGCGAGGGAATTTTTTTATCATGATTTTTTTAAGAATAAAAATTTATTTGTTTCAATGTTTACAAATATAAATAGTTAAATGGAGATATCATTTTAGTGTAACCTTATTTTTTAAAAATTAATTAGTATGTTTTCTTATAGACATCAATTAGGTATATGTTATTCAATTTACAAATATCTTCTTCTATACTGATGTCTAATTCACAAGAACAAAACTCTTTATCAGCGAGAATCCTTGCAACACACGAATTTGTATGTAATCCTAATATTATATAAATTTTAAATTTTGTGTTAATAGTTATTTTATTTTTTTCGTCATAGAATTCAGAGGAAATTGGAATTTTGGAAAGGTAATATCCTTTATTCTATACTGATGTCTAATTCACAAGAACAAAACTCTTTATCAATGAGAATCCTTGCAACAT
Source organism: Torreya grandis (assembly GCA_037957365.1). Taxonomy (NCBI): domain Eukaryota; kingdom Viridiplantae; phylum Streptophyta; class Pinopsida; order Cupressales; family Taxaceae; genus Torreya; species Torreya grandis. The sequence goes on along the minus strand of JARHVA010000742.1, from coordinate 3,958,144 downwards.
ATGAATTTGTATGTAATCCTAATTTTATATAAATTTTAAATTTTGTGTTAATTTTCATTTTAATTTTTCATGATAGAATTCAGAGGAAATTGGAATCTTGGAAAGACAATATCCTCTCTTAGGTAGGGAAACTACAACTAGTCAAAAACCCCTTCAAAGCATCCATGTTTACATGACATCCCTATTTAACATTCCTAAAAAAATTATAGATCGAGTGGAACAAATCCAGAAAAGGTTTCCATGGTCAGGTGCTGAGGAAAGAACATAATTCATCTTATGGCTTGGGATAAAGTCTGCATGCCCAAAGGTAAGAGAGATATTGGTCTTAGAAGAATTAAAAGGATGAACCTGTTTAACCATAATTTGGATAAATATCTTATTTAGTGGTTAGGGTTAAGGATATACAAATGATAGGACACAAGGGTAAATATCAGATCTACAATAGGCCAATTAATATGATAAACTTAGAAGTATCATATACCAAATTTATAAAGTTGAGATAGGCTATTAATAGAAAATATATCTATGTTATATATAAAAATGATATTAAATAAAGTACTTATTTATTAATGATGCTAATACAATGATAAATCTAGTATAGGTGGGAAGTAGGTAGGAAGACAGTTCTAGAATAGTTGTTAGATTCTAGATCTGGTGTCTCTGGCTCTCTAGACACTTGCATCAACCTAGGATATTATGTTAATACAAGTGTCCAATATCAATGCTAGTGTCATGTATATAATACTCAATGAAAAAGGATGTAACCACTTGGATGTTTATGGGTTTGGCTTCACTTTCATTTTGGTTCATTCAAATTTGGGTCATAGATAGTTGCTCCTAGTGAAATGATAAAGCCCTAACTTTGCATCTTCAATGTGACCTTGGGAAAAATGGGTTGGTGGGCACATGATGTTGAGCTGACCTAAAATGACTTGCTATCAAAGGGCATTACCTACATAGCCAATACTCTAGAAGAGGGACTTAGACTCATGTAGTTCTTCCCTATGTGTTGGCTTATGTATGAATCATGCAATGTGTGTACAATAAGTACAATAATGACCTAGCTTATAACCTGTCAAATATGAAATTATGACACTCCTTTGGTAATTTAAACCTATATCTAGGATATTTATTTGACTATTATTATAATAGGGTAGAATATGAAATCTTTTGGTAACTTGGGTGCTCTTTTGGTCTGATTATAGGTGAGGAATGAATGAGGGTTGATATTGTCTTCATACTTATCATATCAAGAGACAACTCACATTAAATCACTTAGGTTGACCATCGTAATATATTTCATTTTCAAATTGGATGAATTTTAGGGAACTAAACACTTGCATTGGGTTAGGATAGTAATGTTGACACTACTGTCTAACTCAATTGTTAGTGTTCAAGGAGAAGGAGAGTAGGCATAGGCTTAGGACTTGAAGAGGTGTAAAATAAGTATATTTTAAGAATTTTGGGTAATATTAGATTTTTTGTTATCAATATAAGGTTTGTTGGACTAAGAGATAGGCCAAGGGGCATAATATAGAGCAGATGTGAGACTTGTAGAAGTACGACATGTATAAAACTACGAAGAACAACTAGGGTCATGAGTTTTCCAAGTGTATAAGATTGAGGTGATACATAATCACAAAATACCATCTACATTTTCACACCCCCCCTTAATCTAGTAATGAAATTTCTAGTTTAAAGGAAAGGAATAAGTACCTAGGTGTGTCTACACACCTTTTATTTTCTTGAGTTGAATTTGAGTAATTTATTAGAGATAGGTTTGAGTGTTTTATTGGTGACTGACCTACAACCAAGAGCATGTTATAATGTATAATCAGTGTATATAATCTAGGTTAAAATTACTTAAAATAGATTTAAATTGAAAGAGTGAGGTTTAGGAGTACACTTGTGTGTCAATGTAACCTTTTTGCCTATTAGAAAGTAGTTTTTGCAAAACATGTATCATTTTAAGGCTATGAAAATGAGATTAGGATAAATATAGATACATTTTTAAAGTGAATTTATCTAGAGAGAGAGAGAGAGAGAGAGAGAGAGAGAGAGAGAGAGAGAGAGAGAGAGAGATGTGACAAGTTGGAGTAAAAGTGAGTTGTCACTTGGTAGTTGAGATTAGCTCAATTGTGAAACCCAATGATACTTGTAATTTGGTGAGTTTGAATAATCAATTCCACACTAAAAACTTGGTAAGATTGAGTGATTAAATCACCTTAACTATACCAAAAGGTAAACCAACTACTGTAATATATTGGCTTGCTAAAGTTTGTAAAAATCTGATGGGTACCAGTACATGCAATAGTTTTAGAATCTAAATTTGATTTGGATTTTGTAATATTATTCACATGTTGCATAACATATGCACCTTAGATTTGTCTTATACTGAAACTATGTGTAACAATGGTACATTGTATATAATTCTACCATAAATGTGTATCAAAACCATATAACTATGTGCTTTGGTTAGTTCATAAAACTATGTAAGTGTGGAGGACATGCTTCCAAAGCATGCCCCCACTATATATTTAATAAATTTGTAATTGATATAAGTACCAATGTAGAGGACATGTTTCCAAAACATGCCCCCACTGTAAACTAGAGATGTTGAATATTGAGTAGGTGTGGAGAACATGTTTCCAAATCATGCCCCCAATAAATTTGAAAACTATGTGGAAGCCATGTCATCAAGACATTCCCCCACTAAATCTACAAACTAGTGTAAGTACCATATATTGTGTGAGAGTAGAGAACATACTTCCAAAGCATGCCCATACTGTAATCTATAAGTTATGAAAAATGTGGAAGTCATGTCAGCATGGCATGCACCCACTAATATTGACCCCTTTGAGGTGAGGGAAAGATAGTACCCGGTAGTTATCTCACCTTAAAGGGTAAGATAACTATAAATCTATGAACATAACTATGTAGCATATAAAAAGAAACATGTCTATGTAGATGTAACATTGAAGCACATAAAACCAATGTGATCACATGTAGGCTTAAGATGCATGATAAAGATCATGGAAACATCTAGATATTAACAATACAATATCAATAAGAGAACAATCACACACACACGAGCACTCAAAAATAAGTCAAAAGGCAATGGTCCAAGGAAACTGCAAATAAGGGGCATGTTCAAATACCACAAAATTGAATGGACACAACTTAGGAAAATGTCCATAAAAGTAAAGAATGACATATTCAAATGTTGAAGAATGCAATGACATATTCAAATTCCCAAGAAATCAAATGGATCATATTCAAATTCTTAAAAAATCATGATAATAACAAGAAAAAACACTCAAGGAAGTGTGTAAAGGAAAAGCATAAAGAACCAACATAAACATGTCATAGTGGCCCATGGGTTGAATGTTTTATAAAAAAATGTCAAGTACATAACATACCAAGTTCCCTTGGTAATGTATAATCATGGGTAATAGTCATGTATGAGCGCATATGTAAGCTCAAACATGATAATGTAGAGTGATCATCGAATAATATAACATATGTGTATCAAGATCATAGAAGATGGATGCCCCCAACATCCTAATGATGTGAGTAGAGGGAAGGCCAAACACCCATAAGTGTATTATGTATCTATGTATGCATGTGTATGTGTATGTAGGAGTAAAATAATATTCTAGTCTTCAACATGAAATTAACACATGAATACCAAGGGGCCAATATAACATTTAGGAGCCAAAAATGTTTTTGGATTTTTGAATGTTTTGATTTTTTTAGTATTTTTTATTATGAGTAAATATCATCCTATGATCTCATCCAAAGGATGATCATATGTGTAGACACTTAGTTTTGGTCATTTTTATGCCTAAATTGGGACTCAACTCAATTTCTAGAAAATAACACATTCTAAGTCTAGAAATCAATTGAATTGACCAATTTTGTCTGCATAAGGGATTTAATCACCTAGAAACATGATGAGGCTAGCTTATTTGGTGTATCATCCTGTATGTATCACTAACCTAGTTTAGTTCTAACCATAGTCAAATTATGGCTTGGTAATTTGACACTTTTGGTCTATCAAGCTATTAATCCATAATATTTAAAACAATTGCCAAAATCCAAAAAGTACTAAGCAAGATTAATTACATTGAAAATCCTAATTGACTTGCCTAAATAGATATTCTAAATTAAATTAATAAGTTTCATTTACTAAAAAAGAATTTTTAGCCAAATATGAAGTCAAAGGTCAAATGAGTTAATAAAGTGATTTATTATCTCCTAAATATTAAAAAATATGAGTCACACCTCAAAAATATTTAAAGTTAGTTTTCATACCTCACAAATATCTGAAATCATGGTGTCAAGATTTCATGAGTGCTTTGACCCAACCTAGGGTTAGACTACTCAACCTAGGTTAATTTAGACTCAACCTAAGTTAGAATTTAACCTAACCTCCCTAGGGTTAGAGTTATTTCTTTGAGATATAAATATAAATTCCCACACCATATGCCAAAAAGCTTTTGTGTGTAAGGTTATTATATTGGAATACCTTCTTGAAGCCTTTGAGAGTAGTGTTATAATGCTTAATTTGTGCCAAACTTCACACCAAGCCACAAGTGACTATTTGAGAGATGCTACCACCATAGAAGATCATTTCTATAAGAATCAAATAATCATAGGTTGAGCATGAACATCCTTGTGCCAACAAGTAAGCATCAAATTAGATAAAGGAGGTAGTAAATTTGTATTGTATTCATCTCTATTTTGTGATCTTTCTTATTGTGTTATGCTCTCCCTAGTTTTTATACAAGAGTGTTTAGTCCAAGTGTATTGTTATTCTTGATGTTTTTTCATTTGGAATAACAAGGGACTAATATACATATTGTTTACTCTTCAAACACCTAAGGTACATAATGGCATGCCAAGTGGGACCAATCATCCCATATGGCCAACGATATTAATATTTAATGCTAGATGTACAATCACTGAGAAGGGGGTGAATCAGTGATAAAAGATATTCAATCTAATTCAAAACTCTTCAAACCCTTAATCATTCAACACATACATTTATGAAGCATACAAATCATTCATAACAATGAATAAGAAATATAATGCAAGATTAAGCACATATCATAAAGATTATGTGGGAAACCCTCATGGGGGATAAAAACCACTCTCAATCTTGCAAACACATGGACTAATTTTCCTATAAGTTGATAAAAAACATGAGACTTTAGTGAAGCACCCACTTCATAAGGAGCACAAGCCCCTAAGGATGGACAAGCACCTCTTGCCCTATATTTTGAGCACCCACAATAACACCTATGAAATAAACATCTCTTTATCTATAATTTCCTACCAATATGATAGATATATAGTGAATATCAACTCTCTATAACCCTAAACACTCTCTCTAGCCTTCACACCCTCTTAATGTAACCAAAACCACTTTTTGGATCACTCTACACTTCTTCACACATACTTAATAAAAAAACCTACAACAACTCTATTATGACATCATAATTATGACCTATAGGTCATACACACAATCTTTAGTCTACTCGACTCTTCAATCCATCCATAATGCATAGTCACTCAATTAGCCCTTTAGGCCTTCTCACTCAAATAACCTCTTTTCAACTCATTAGGTCTATTGACCTATGTATTCAACTAAAGTACCTTATCAAAAAAACATACTTAGATATCCTTCTACCTTTGATGGTTATAAATGACCTATTATAGCTCCTCAAAATGAGCTCTTTCCTTTGTTTAAATCCCTAAATTGTCTAACAAGCCAAACAAGGCAATTTGGCCTTCTCTTTATACCAAACACTCACTTAAGCAATTCTCCTTGTCAGCCAAATTACATTACATAATTAAAAAACACACAAATATAAATTAGGACATGTTACATATCCTACCTAACCCCTCATAAGTTGACCATAACATTCATGGGTCACCTTTAAGTAGCTACACCTTTCAATTAGGCCTTAGTAGCCCTTATAAGTCTCATAAAGATGAATTCACCCATTTTTCACTTCATCAATCACATTAGGAACAAAATAACACTTAAAAATGCATAATCCCACTCCAAATTACCCCTTATACACCTTCAAGTGATTACATCAATCACTACACTCTTCTGCATATGTAGAGCCTACTCAAACATTAGCCTTGTACACAAGAACATCATGAATGAATAAATAGTCAACTTCTAAGCATTTTTTCATACTAAATATGGATGGGTAAAAACTCCAAAATCCATAAATATTGTCCTCATGGAGTCTAAAACACTATCCAATAGTCAATTCACCTTGAAACATTAAAACACCATCAATACAAACATAATCATCCTTCTTGGGTCACTTGCAGAAGATGGCCAAACCCATAGTCAAATTTAGAGATCAATAACTAAAATTGTACAAATAGTCAAACCTTAAAATCAATTTTTATGGATATTACTTAGAGTCCTTTACAAATTTTATTTTTATACCATCTTCAAATTCATCTCACATCAAAAGTTATAGCCAAAATAGTGGGAATTAGGTTTCCTTTATTAATTCAAATATTTGAATACTAACATTCACTTTTTAATGCAAAAGCTTCAAACACATGTCTTCATCTCGTATCCCCTATAAACTTGATCAAATTCACGCTATCTATCTCCTCAAGAGTATCCTAGCTTTAAATTTGTGCTCACCATTAATATTTGACCTAGGCTTTTGAGATTATGATACTTGGTAGCCCTACATACCTTCTATGTACCCTACTTTTAGTCTCCATTTAGTTAATGCTCTTATGCCACTTGACAACCACATGTGCCTTTTATATACCTTGCTATCAGTATATATTCATTTAATTCTCTTATTCCACTTTGTATCCTTATGTGCCTTATATGCTTATTGACTTGATTCACACCATCGATCTCCATCTTTATTATTGAACACATGTCATCGATCTTTGATTTGCATGATGAAATGCTCACCATTGATCTACTGTTAATGCACTATGATTGTGACACATAACACCATTGTATTCAGTCTTAGGATCCTTTGACTTATTAACTTCATGCTCATCATTATATTTCCATCTCCATGATTAAACACTCACCATTAGATCTCCATCTACATGATTTAACTCTCATAATTATATCTCTATCTGCAAGATTGAATGCTTGTTGCATATCCTTGATATTACAAATTTGGCTAAGTATGGAAATTAGTAAAATCTGCCTAAGAGAACAATTTTGCACTTCCATAAATTTTTCTATACATCATGTCAAGACCTAAAACTTGGATCACATGATCTCCTCTCATAAGTGAATCCATCCATATACCGAACTACTCCTAAGACCTTTACATGTGTGAATGATGACATCATCAATTTGCTTACATAGCCTTATCTTCCAAGATGACTAGGAGAACCTAGACATTCATATGAATACTTTGATTAATTCCTTTCACTTCCATAAGCACTCCAAGCCCTCATAACAACCCATAGGGTATTTGTAACATGACCACACCATCAATAACATCCATAAATTGCCTCACTAAGTTAAACACTAAAGCACATTGAAGCATACTTTTTCATTGTCATTATAACACACATGACACCTCATCAACATCCTTGGCCACTTTGGAGACATCATTGATAACTCTCTAATAATATCCCCCTTTGTCATTGATGTCAACACCAATCACAAAGCTTATGCTCACACACTCTCTCTCTTCAATCACTTTCTCCCCCTTTGACACAATGACAAAGTGGGAACCATATGATCTTGAGGACCTAAAAAGACTTAAAGGACCAAAAAAAAGAAAGGACCACCTCTGAGAGATGATTCAAACTCCCCCTAACACTATGCATACCACTTTTTAACTTGAGCTTCTCAAACATGATTCAAACACAACACTCTTCTTGACCATACACAACTCTATGAAGATAAAACATACATGAACACCAAAAAATACTTAAAATCACCTTGAAAAAATTAAGAGGGACTCCCCTAAGTCACCTGAGCTTAGGCACCCTTTGAGCACCTTCAAACCACCACAAACCATGAAAAAACAACACAATTATCTTCATACCTTCTCTCTTAAGCCACCTCCATGATCACCAAAATAATGATCAAACTAATCTTCAAATGGGAAAGATTCAAAAAATCAACCAAGAAACTCATTCATTGACAATCATACCTTTGTCATTTGTATAAAATGACCAAAAACATCTTTAATTATCACTAGCCTTGCCTAGAGGCCTAGTAACCCTACCTAAATTTTACAACACCCATAAATCTCTGTGTAGATACCTTCAAGATTTGAAATTTCATATCTGAAGTACACTCATATGCCCCCTCATCCATACCAAAAATCACCATCTAACTCTACCTCTAAACCATAACTATTTTATAAATTGACCAGCTTCCAATCAATGCCAGCTCTTGAAACTTCTTCCACATCTTGAGGTCACTAATACACCCTTTTAGATCAAAATTTTGAGCTTAGATTCCTTTAGGAACACATACTTCCTTCAAATAGGTTTTAGACCTACATACCCTTAAGCATAAATTGGGAGACCCAAGAGCACACAAAAAGCTTTGACTTGCACACAAAAGATCTTCAAAGCATGAAACCTCCTTTCTTGTTTTGACACCTAAAAACCTCCATATCCTACTTGTAGATCATGCACACACAATAGTCACCATGATAAAACACCAAAAACTAACCATGACATCATTATAACATCAACAAGACACCTCATACACTTTAACATATCAAGCTCAACTATTCTCATCTCTCTCTTGCTTTCAAGGACCCTAAAACCACCAATTTTGCAATATGAGTTCTCACTAGGAAATGAACACTAACCAAAATGGTCAAATAAGATAAGTGACCACAAAAGACTCCTTTGACTGAACTAGCACATGAAACCACCTAGAATGCACTTATACACATCCTCCTCATAATCCATATCAACCTTGCCTTCATTCTTCAACATTTGACCTACTAGACCAAGCATCTAAAAATGATAGAAACATACCTTTAGGACTAAAAGTCCCTAAAAACACCTTGAACACACATTTCACCACAACCATTGAAGCAAGCTCATGAACTTTTTGCTCCCCCTTAACCAAAAACCTTCTCATATGATACTATTCAATAGACTTTAATGAACAACTTTGCATACTTGAAGTCAATATCTTGAAATGAATAACTTAGAACCATAAGAACACTATGAATACCTTCATGGATTCTACACCATGGTAAAAATACTTTGTATGACCATATGAGGTCATCAATACATCATTGGATCACTCAACACAACAAAGCAACTCATGAAATGACATTTTTAACCTTATCAAATACACACTCAGAACCCTATAATGAAAACTTAGAATTATAGCATCTTCAGATCTTTGAACCTTCTTATAGAATCTAAAAAATGACATCATACCTCTCTATGACCTTATAAGGTCAACATGTCATCAATATATCATTACAACTCATGATACTACCTTCAAAAAACACTATAACAAACTTCATCAGGATTACAAGCTTCTTGGGAAGCTATAATAGATACTCATCCATAGAAATTCTAAAAACACTCACCAAGTATTTACACTATGATAACTTTCTCCATAGAAACAACTTCAAGCCTTGAAACAAAAGACATCAACTCTATTCTTGAATAACACAAGATTTATAGACAAAACTTCTTCTCTCAAGAACCACTAATCTGATCTTGTAACTCTCCTTAAAGAATTATCATTCAAAAACATGAACATGACCAATAAGTTGACTCTCTCTCAAGATATAAATGCTGAAAATCTTTACAAGCTTTCATTCTTCAACAATCAAAGATACAAAAAATAGGAATGCACAATCACAACTAGGTTACATACCTTTCTTATCATGCAACATCAAACAAAACCCAACTAGCATCCATTATGCTTCCTCTTACTTATAAGTGTCTCCTTGAAGCCTAGAGAGAGACACCCCTTGACATAGAGAGACTAAAAGTCTCAAAACTTAGGATACTCCCATATCTCTATACTCTCATTTGACTTGAAATCTTGTCTCAACATCAAATTAACTTGGATTGGGTCCTTAACTTCATTCTTTACTTTAACTGTCTTATCAACACATGATAATAATAGAAAATCTTAATTTTCCTTCATGTCTATCATGGTAAACAAACCATCTTTGGTCTCAAACTAATCTCTCTTAACATACTTAGGTCTCCAAATCCATGTTTGACCTCTTCCTTGCATTCTAGGAGCTCCATACACTTTCTTATGACTTGAGAACCTAACAACCTTACTTGAACATAATTTTTTAATGTGACCAACATGATGACAATAGAAAAAAATAACATTATTCATATATTTTTCTTGATGATGAGTAAGAACTCCCTTTGACAAGTTTCCTTATTTTTTCATTCTTTTGCTAAGTGACCAAACTAATTTCAAGCATAACATTGAACCTAAAATTAATGCTTCATTGTAATGATCTATTTTTCTAGACTTATTTAATTGGTTTTCATATTATCATTCATCTTATCTTGCTTATGCTTCACATATTCCTTTTCTAGCTTGTCCAACTTATTTATGAGTTGTTCATGCTCTACTCTGAAGGAATCAAGATTGGTCTTTAGCTCATCATGCTCACTTTGATTTGAACTCACATTGGCATTAGCTTCTTCTAGTTGAGTCTTGAGATGTATGCATTCTTATTCTCTTACCTTTAGGTTACCATTTGAAACTTCTAACTAATTTATGAGATATTTGATGATCTTCTTATCCTTCTTGCCCTATTTGACTAGGTCACTATTCAAGACACACACTTGTTCCTTAAGATCCTTCACCATGGATTTCAAATCATGATTCATCTTCTTTTGATACTTTAAATTATCCAAGGATCTAACATACTCAACTTTAAGATTCACCTCAGCATCAATGATCATTTCAGCCTCTCCTTCTTCTAAATCATTCAAACATTCTTCATCACACATGATGCCTTCTTCCTTTGAACAACTTTACTCTTTAGCCAAGAGTAGAACTATTGGCCATTTTGGCGCACATACCAAGCTTCTTAGTAAAATATAAAATGTGAGATAAGTCCCTAATGGAGCAAAGATCAAGTGGCTTAGAAATGGGCCAAAAAATTCAAATGGAGGGTTTGAGTGAGTTCTCACAATGATTTAAGCATTCATAAACATGAACCAATTTGCACAAATCTTAAGAATTCATTAGAACCTTAAAATATTGATCAAAGGATGAATTTGGTGAAGTTTAAGAACATACCATCACTAGGACATTACAGAGAGATGAACAAACCAATTCACTTCTGTATTTTATAAATACACCTTAGGAAGCCTCATGAGCCAAAGAATTACAATGCCATGAAGTCCTTTGTGCCAAAATTATCCTCTAAAAATTTCATGCCTTGGCGAGTTCTCTAGTTCGAGTTATAAGTGTTCAATGTTAGAATTATAGAATGGAATGTTCATGCTAACACCAAATTTAAGCCCTGGTAAGTAATCATTTGGATATAAAAATCCTTAGAAGGTCATGTAAACATCATTGATGGTCATGTGAACATATTTAATAGTTAGGCAAACATATTTGATGGTTGCATAAATGTCAAAATAATCACTAGGGTTTAAATTATGATAGGCTCATGAACATATTTGATGGGCTCATGAATGTATTTGATGGTCATGTAGATGTCAAATTTAAGACATAACAATGAACCATTGGTGTTTAAATTTGATGGTCACATGAATGTCAAATACGTTCACACAAACATCAAATGATGGGTACCTAAACATCAATTTTGAGCTCATGAGTTAGTCATTTAGTTTTAAATGGTGGGTCCTAGGTAAATCAAAGGCTCATGTTGCATCATACATCTTGATCCAATGATGCGAGCTCGAGTCAACATGTCAAATGATCTTCATGGTAGAAAATCAATGGACCAAATTCATTCATACCAAGGAGATCAATGATATGCAAGAGGTTAAAATGTCAAGATCTGATAGCAAGGATCTATGATACCAATTGGAATAAAGATAGATAGGAGAATTTTAAATGGTCTGAGTCAATTTTCAATGGACAAAGTCAACCCAAAGGGTAGTTTTTTGACCAAATAAAATAGGTCCTATAGAGATCATCCCACCACCATTAGAGCTTGGATAAACACCATTACAAGGGACATGTTGATACATTCAGGTTAAAGGACATAAAGGGAATACCATTAAATCTTAATACAAACCTTTGGTTCATAGGGTTATGGCATGTAGGGTTTATTCTATGATTATGTTCACCATTTTTTAGAAGGACCTATGCATATGGTGAATTCTTTGTTCTTGCAGAGATAGAATATGTCTAGTTAGACCTAATATAATAAAAAAAGGGGATATATAGTCTATAGGTCTATATTAATATGATAGTTATAGGAAAACTAATAATCTTAGATTGGTTTTTCATCTATAGAATAGACCTATGATCTAGATATGGAGATGGAACATATATGTGATTAATGAAAAGGGTCTTATCTATCGACATGGATATATCATTGACAAATAGGTACTAACCATCGTGCATCACATGACATTGTTAGTTTCAAGATTTGAGGATTTGATCCTCATAAACAAGTCAAGTGGGCTTAGAGTCCAAAGATGAATAACTGATGGTTGGGAAAGCAGTCAGGGCATTAATTCTGCTCAAAAAAATGTTATCATCATGCATAACAATCCCTTGTCTTCTAGTGGATCTCTTAGCCTATGAGAGGAGCTCGAGGATTATAAGAAAAAGTAAGGGTTAGCTTGTTGGAAGAAGGCATGTGTACAAAAGAAACCAATGAACTATCATCACATTTTTTGATGACTAAGACCTTTTCTCCACTCTCCAACGCATGTTCCCATCTTTCCCTTTCCCTTTATATTATATATAGAGGCTTTGGATCCTAAAAAATGACCCCTATATTCCCTCTATTGGGCATGACTAGACTCTGCCAAGATTGATTTTGTAACCTCTTGAGATGAATATAAGACTATTTTCATATTTCATTATTCTAGTATAGTGTGTATATGTTAGTTTGATTTGCATATGTGGTAGAAATATCTCCCTTGTCAAGTTCTAATCTCACGTAGTTACTAGTTTATCTTGTTATGCAGGTAATGTTTAGTGTTCAAATATATTTTGATCAAAGCCCACATGTGGATACTTTGACTGGTTAGTGTCTTGTATTAGACCTCTCCATCACTTCCCTCAACTTCTAATCATTTGGTGAACCTTTACATGAAATACTGATGTATGATAGATATTTGGAGTCCTAGATCTAGTCTTTTACTTATCTTATTAGTATTTTATAGGAGCTTAAATGGAGTGGATCAGGCATCTTTTAGGTGCATCACCATTGTTAGCTTAGGTTTCTTATTCAAGTTATCTCTTTCTCCCTTTTCCTGGGTCATTAGTAGGTTTTAGTAATGGAAATGGGCTAAAATGATGCATCAAAGGAGCTAGCCTCATTAAAAGTCCTAGAGGTTTGACCCTATTATAGGATACCCATATCCTAGGTTTAGTCTCATGTTGAGCTAGATTTGGGTTAGGGACTTAAACAATCCCTTGCCTAGATAGGGTGCAATCTACACCACCAATAGTTTTGACACTCCTAGTGGGACCTACTACATTATTCATTGGTGATAAGTTTTGGTGTTATCTTCATCTAATTAGCATTTGGAGGCACATATGCAAACATCAATGGTGAATCCAAGCTTTTAATTGGTTACAACAATCTAAGTAAGCCTTCAAGCAAGTTTTATCTTTATCTAATCTCTTTTATGAGTCTTTATGGCTAGGTTTGGGGAAGAATTCTATCCTTATTAGGTTGGTGAGCCATATCATCAACCAAATGAAGCCTATTGGCCTTATTATGACCCCTACTAGTATTCCAATCATTCCTATTATCCCTACAATGAGCCTATCTATCCTTCATATCAACCTACTTACCCCTCTAGCCAGCCTTATCAAAACTATGTTTCTACTACCACATCTTTGTTGGCATTCAAGACAAATATGCTAAAATTAGAAGAGATGATGATAAAATGGGAAAGAGAGCTTGATGTGATCCCTTTCCATCTCATAGAAAATATGAGGAAGTCATTTCAAATATTGATTGGTAAGTGGATGCTAGTTGGAGAAGAGGTCCAATATGGTGTTATCAATGATGATTTGTATGAAATGAATAATTTAATCTAATGGTGGATAGATACATTAGTGAGGTGGGAAAATTAGGATAACCAATCCAAACAGCCTCAACCTTCCATCCCACCCTCCCTTGAGAAGGAACCCATCTTGAGGGAAACAAGTGAAGAGGAAAGATCTCAAGTCATAGCTGATCAAGAAGATTTCATGACTATGAGGAAGAAATCATGATAGGGATTCCCCTTGGTGAACATAAGAGTAATTCAACCTTACTGAATGAAGAGAAACATATTGAAGATTCTTCTATAGCTATGCATAAGATGGAGTGTACTATCAAGGAAGAAGGGGTTCAAAATGAAATATGGCAACAACCGTACCATGTCTTTATGAACTAGGTAGAGGTTCTAAAATAGTCTATACCTCCTCCATAACATGAAGGTGAAATTTTGAATTAGGTTAAAGAATTTGACCAGTCTCAAGATGAATTATCTATTGAAGGCAATATTGATATATTCAAAGATGAATAAGAATGGTCAGATCAAGAGTCATGAGGCTATGACACCTTGAATCATGGATGGGCTGGTGAAATTTCATGTGAGTTATTTCAAGGTAAGCATAATAAATATGGTGTTAAGGTTGGAATCATCCAAATTGATTAAGAAGACACTACCTCTTGGGATGAACTAGAGCTATTTTGCTTATAACAAGATAGTTAGCCTTCATGTACAAAAGTTTCATCAGGTGAGAAGGTTGTAAGTTCTCCTATAGTCTAGCACCAAACAAGTCTTGAACTAGAGGAGGAGTATGTCTATATTGGAGACATATTAATCCCATTTCATCTATTGGAGATGATTCTAAAAGGATTGGCAATCATGAAACAGTTGAGTTTAACAAAGTAAAGTTCTAAAAGGTAGCCTATTTCACATCTTTGCTCATCACATAAAGTGACTTAAGAAGTTTTCCTTTTGATCCAGGGGGATAAATTTTAAAAGGGTCTTTAAATATTAGAATAGTTTTCATGCTTTTCTTTAAGTGCCTTTGTGCACATTCATTTAGTAGGTTATTTTCTATTTTTCTTTTCTACAAGTGCTTGTGTGCACTTTCTTTTCTTTCTTTTGTTTTTGTAGTCCTCATTTGATTTAAGAGAGGTTAGAGAAAGATTTACATCCAGTTCTAAATCTATATCAATATGTTAAACTAGAGAGGAGACTCCATACCCAACGGACTAGACAAGGTAGCATGGTCTAGGTTCTCAAGCATAACAAGCATGCTTCCCTATGAGTCACCATAAATGTTGGTCATTTTGGCCCACATACCAAGCTTCTTACCTCCATAAAAAAGGTGAACTGAGTCTCTAATGGATCAAAGATCAAGTGGCTTAGAAATGGGTCCAAAAATACAAATGGAGGGTCTGAGTAGGTTCTCATAATGATTTAAGCATTCATAAGCATGAACCAAGTTGCACAAATCTTAAGAATTCATTAAAACCTTGAAAGATTGATCAAAGGATAAATTTGGCAAATTTTAAGGCCAAACCATCACTAGAATGTCACGAAGAGATGAACATACAAGTTCACTTGTGAATTTTATAAATGCACCTTAGGAAGATTTTTGAGCCAAATAATTGTAGTGATATGAAATTATTTGTACCAAAATCATTCTCTAAAAATTTCATGCCTTGGTGAGTTCTCTATCTCAAGTTATATGTGTTCAAATTTAAACTTGTAGAATGGAACATTTCTGTTAATGTAAAATTTAAGCCCCAATAAGTAATCGTTTGGATTTAAAAATATTTAGACAGTCATGTGGACATCATTGATGATTGTATGAATGTATTTGATGGTCATGCAAATGTATTTGATGGTCATGTGGATCTAATGATAAAATCTTAGCAAAAATATAATTGGGGTTTCAATTATGATAGGTTCACAAATGTATTTGATGGGCTCATGAACATATTTGATGGTTGTGCAGACATGAAATTTAAGATATAGAAATGAACCACTGGGGTTTAAATTTGATGGCCATGTAAATGTCAAATACGTTCATGCAAATGTCAAATGATAGGCATGCAAATGCCAATTTTTATCTCAAGAGTTAGCCATTTGGTTTCAAATGGTGGGTATTAGGTAAATCAAAGGCTCACATTGCATCATACATCTTGATCCAATGGTGCGAGCTCAAGTCAACAGGTCAAAGGATATTCATGGAAAGAAATCAATGGGTTGCATTCATTCATACCAAGGAGATCAATGGTGTGCATGAGGTCAAAAGGTCAAGATCTGATAGTAAGGATCTATGGGACCAATAGGAATAAAGATAACTAGGATAATTTTGATTGGTTTGAGTTAGTTTGTGATGGACAAAGTCAAACTAAAGGAATTTTTTTAACCAAAGCAAATAGGTCTTATAGAGATCATCCTATCACCATTAAATCTTGTCTAAGCACCATTACAAGGGACACATTGATGTAGTCAAGTTAAAGGACATAAAGGGACCCTTATGAAAGCTTAATATAGGCCTCTGGTTCATAGGTTTATGGCATATAGGGTTTATTTTATAACTATGTTTGCCATTTTTTAGAAGGACCTATGCATATGGTAAATTATCAGTTTTTATAGAGATAAAATGGGTCTATTTGGACCTAATATAATAAAAAATAAGGGGATATATAGTCTATAGGTCTTTACTAATATGATAGCTATAGGAAAATCAATAATCTTAGTTTGATTTTCTATTTATATAATGGACCTATGATATGGATACGGAGATGGAACAGATATGTGATTAATGTAAATGGCATATTCTATCAACATGGCTCTATCATTGAAAAATAGGCACTAACCATTGTTCATGGCATAATACTATCAGTTTCAAGATTTAAGGATTTGATCCTAATGAACAAGTCAAGTGGGCTTAGAGTCCCAAGATGAATAACTGATGGTTGGTAAAGTAGTTAGGGCATTGATTCTGCTCAAACAAACTCTGTCATCATGCATAACAAGCCTTTGTCTTCTAGTGGATCTCTCAGCCAATGAGAGGAGCTTAAGGATTATATGAACAAGTAAGGGTTAACTTATTAGAAGAAGACACACATAAAAAAGGAACTAATGAACTATCATCATTTTTCTTGATGATTAGGACCCTTTTTCCACTCACTAATGCATGTTCCCATCTCTCTCTTTCCCTTTCTGCTATATATAGAGGCTTTGGAGCTTGAAAAATGATCCCTCTATTCCCTCTCTTGGGCATGACTAGACTCTACCAAGATTGATCTTGTAACCTCTTGAGATGAATATAAGACTATTTTTATATTTCATTATTCTAGTATAGTGTGTACATGTCAATTTGATTTACATATGTGGTAGAAATCTCTCCCGTATCAAGTCTTGATCTCACCTAGTTACTAGTTCATCTTGTTATGCAAGTCATGTTTAGTGTTTAAATATATTTTGATCAAAGCCTATATGTGGATACTTTGACTAGTTAGTGTCTTGTATTAGACCTCTCCATCACTTCCCCCAAATTTTGATCATTTAGTAAACCTTTGCATGAAATACTGATGTATGATAGATATTTGGAGTCCTAGATCTAGTCTTTTACTTGTCTTATTAGTGTTTAATATGATCTCAAATAGAGTGGATCAACCATATTTTAGTTACATCACCATTATTATCTCAGGTTTCCTTTTCAAGTTATCTCTCTCTCCCTTTTCCTTAGCCATTAGTAGGTTTTAGTAATGGAAAAGGGATAAAATGATGAATCAGAGGAGCTATCCTCATTAAAAATCCTAGAGGTATGACCTTGTTATATGATACCCATAACCTAGGGTTAGTCCCATGTTGAGCTAGATTTGGGTTAGGGACCTAAACAATCCCTGCCCAACTAGGGTGTAATTTAGACCATCAACATTTTTGGCATGCTTGGTAAGACCTAATGAATTATTAATTAGTGATGAGTTTTGGTGTTCTCTTTATCCAATCAGACTTTAGAGGCACATCTGCAAACATCAATGATGAATCCAAGCTTTCAACTAGTTATAACAGTCTAGGTAAGCCTTCAAGCAAATTTTATCTTTATTTGGTCTCTTTTATAATTCTTTATGGCTAGGTTTTTGGAAAAATTCTATCCTAATTAGGTTGGTGATCCATATTGTTGTCCCCAAAGTCTGTCAC
Source organism: Torreya grandis (assembly GCA_037957365.1). Classification (NCBI taxonomy): domain Eukaryota; kingdom Viridiplantae; phylum Streptophyta; class Pinopsida; order Cupressales; family Taxaceae; genus Torreya; species Torreya grandis. Next base: position 3,939,784 of record JARHVA010000742.1, on the reverse strand, counting down.
TCATTTTTGGGATAACACATGAACTATTTTTGGTCCTACAAGCCAAAAATTCTCTCTTCCCTTCAAATAAATTGTTATGAGCTTGCAAATCCTTCATTTTTCAAGCTTTTTTAGAAATCTACAGACTCTGTAGGCTTGAATTTATGGACTTTGTAGGCTTGAATCTATGGGCTCTACAAGCTTGAATCTATGAACTCTACAGGCAGGAAACTACAGACTCTATAGATAGGTTTCTATGGACTCTATGAGCTTGATTTCTACAGACTCTTTCAAGGTTAGAGAAAAATTAGAGAAAACTATGGACTTAGTTTCTATGGACTCTGTAGGTTCATTTCTATAGACTCAGTTTCTATGGACTCCACATGCAGGAAACTATGGACTTTATAGATAGGTTTCTACGGACTCCAAGAGCTTGATTTCTATGGAATCTTTCAAGGTTAGAGAAAACTTAGAGAAAACTATAGACTTAGTTTCTACAAACTCTACAAGTTCATTTATATAGACTTAGTTTCTATGGACTCCATAGGCAGGAAACTATGGACTCTGCATATAGGTTTCTATGAACTCTACGAGCTTGATTTCTACAAACTCTTTCAAGGTTAGAGAAAACTTAGAGAAAACTACAGACTTAGTTTATATGGACTCTACAGGTTCATTTCTATAGACTCAGTTTCTATAGACTTCAAGGCCTCAAAACTATGGACTCTACAAGTGGACCTATGGACTCTGCAGGTAGAAAATCTATGAACTCATTTCTACGGACTCCTCCAGTTCTACGAACTTGAATCTATAGACTCTGCAAGTTAGTTTATATGGACTCTATAGGTTAGTTTCTTCAAACTTTGTAGGAAAGAAATAGGCTAAACACTTAGCCTTTTTTCAATTGAGAAGTTCAAAGGAAGGTCTTCCAAGAGCCTGAAGGACAAGTGCCCTTGCAAAGGGCACTTAGCAGCCAAAATGGACCCTTGTGACTTTTCTGAAAGGCAACCTTGGAGGTCAAACAACCCTTGTAGAGGGCAGGCGATGAGCGAGTTGGACCGTTTCAAAGGCTGAGTGAACAAAGGAATTCCTTCAGAAGGATTTCCCATGGCAAAGTTGTCAAGGAAATTCCTTTGGACAAAATGTCTGATGGAATTCCTTTGGACATTTGTCCAAAGGAATAAACCCAACCGAAGAGAAAAGCCCATTAAAAAATGGTCAAGGTGAAAAGAGACATGAAGGACCATTTCATTCAGACAAAATGTCTGAAGAAATTCCTTCAGACATTTTGTCTAAAGGAATTAATCCAAGGACTCTCTGAGAGAAAGAAGCCCGAAGGCCATCTAAAGACTGCCCGAAGGGTAGAAACCCTTGTGGGGGGGCTCTCCCCGAGTAAAATAAGACCTTTCTCAAGACCCTAAAGGGTAGGTCCCCTCCAAAAAAGGATCAAATGATAAATCTGAAGGAATTGTGAAGGAAGATGATGGGCCCACAAATGTCAAAGTTAAACACCATGAACTAGCCATTGGGATCTAGATGTTTGGTGATGTCCCTGTAGCTATCAAATTTAGGGTAACAAACTAGCCATTGGTTTCCTAATGATGATGAGTTTGAAGATGTCAAACTCATGGAAATGAAATAGCCATTGATCTTTGAAAGCTTGAACACAGACTTGAATGCATTCAAAGGACAAAATGCCAAAGGGAAGAACCACTAAGAGAAGGAGCTGAAAGAGCCAACAAAGTTGAGAATATAGTCCTGAGGGCTTAGATTCCAAGAAAAGACAAAACCAATAAGAGACAAAGAGGGAAATATCTATGCAGTAGTTATTTTGATAGCTGGAACAGTTTATAAAGTAGATTTTTGAGCTTGCAAACATTGAAGGCACAACTTGTTGGTCTCCTTTGGAGTAAAGACAAAATGGATAGCTGCACAGATGTTAGAGGGGGCAGACCAAATGATCTAGACCCAAGAGAAGACATATGAGATGAAATGACATGCCATAATTAAGACATCTACCCTATTTTCAATATAGTCCTTTGACAAACCTAGAAATGCATTAAAGGCATTAACTGCCACATGAGCTATCCCATGGGAAAGAGTGCCAAGCCTTGCTTGGTGGCTATACATTGTAATTTATCTCATTAGGGAAGGGGATCTTTTTCATTTTTATAGAAGCAAAACTCTACCCAATTGAAAGGTGAATACTGAGACTTTGAGCTCAGATTATTGATCATTTTATTTTATTTGAATGAGAAAGCAAGACACTTGCAGACTTTGTGCTATTATATCTTTTGCCATTTTATGAGATTGTTCTTATGTTTGTCTTCTAGACGCATTCTTGTTTATTTAATTTAATAGGTAGAACTAGTGGAAGTGAGAAGGAAGATGTCCTGAGGTCAGTTACTTTCAGACTTTGTGTTGTTATAATTGTCTTTAGTGTGTGTTTTTAGTTTCTTTCTGTGTTGAGGATTCTAAGATGACTTTATGTCCCCATTATACTTTGTGTTTTACTCTTTAGGCAGTTGAGGTGGAAACTTTGTGTTCTATTTCATCCTGCTAGTTACTGCGCCCTTTTTGTTACTAGTTACTTATTACCCACCAGAAAGAACTCTAGTTATTTGCTATAAGACCACTTCTGAAAGAAGAGAAGTGCCTTCACTGTTTCCACCTAGATTTTCTCCTTTGTTTATGAACATCATATCTAAAAAAAAAAAATGATGGATGGTGTATCCTGCCCTTAAGTGTTATTTTCTACTTATATCTATAGTATATAGCTCTTGCATATTTTTAGGGAACCTCCCCTAGATGAGAGGAGAGATTTGTCCACCTCTGATGTAGTAAACATGCACACTAGGCTGACCAATCTCCTTTTCTATGGATGATAAGACCTATTTTTCTCATTAGTTAGTTGATTGAAAAAATATTCACCCAACAGTCTTTTTGGCGACTCTGCTGGGGAAGGACAAGCAGTTTGAAGCCTCAAGCTTCAAGTTGAAGCAAGACCAATCCTTTTCTATATTTGTTTCACAGTATGGTAACTCCACGCTATACCAGAAGCCAAAGAGTTCAAGGTGTTGTTGACCCTATCTTTGAGTTGGTGCAGCAAGGAAATTTTGACTTATTCCCTCCCCAACTTCAAGTTCAATGATCCATGAGTGTTCTTCCTACCTATACCAGGTCACCAACACAAGGCAGAGCTTCCTTTTCTATTGTTAGCAGAGTGTTTCCCATACATACACCACCCAGATTTGTTATCCCCCTTTTTCATAATCAAATCATGGTAGTTCAAGGCCCCTAGGGTAACTCTTTTGGTTCACTCAATCTAACTCCACCTCTACATGAAATTCCACATAACTCAAGGAATAATTTCCCCAAATTCTTTGCTGATGGGAGAGTTCATCCTGACAAATGCATTGCAGCCTTCAGCATAGCCTGTGGCATAATAGGAGTAGAATTTGAAGATGTGGCAATCAAGCTTTTTATGGAAACACTACAAGGTGCTATTGTAGACTGGTTCTACCATTTACAAGCTAGATCAGTGATTGACTGGGACACACTCAAAGCTAAATTCGAAGCCAGGTTCAAGCTTGTAAAAGATGCACATGCCTGGCTAGCCCAACTCACATAGATGAAGAAGGAACCTCATGAACCTATGAGGGATTTCATATCAAAGTTTGATAAGCTGAGGAATAGAATTCTTATAATTGCTCAGCCAACACCTAAAAACCTCAAATGCTTCTTCATCAACTCATAGCTACTTGAAGTGAGTTTTCTACTGAGTCATGCTGGCCACATAGACTTTGAAGTTGCTCAAGACTTGGCTACTGAGGTAGAGGATGACTTTATCTTGGTAGGAAAGATAAGGAGAGATCCAAATAGAGGTAAATCTTCTTCTTCCTCTTAATACTCACCTTCAGCCACCACTGATCTGATGGTGCAGAAGCTAGGAAATGAGTTGGTGGCTCTTAGAAAGCAAATGGTGAAAATAATGTCATTTAATCCTTCATACAAAGATACACCAAGGAAGACATTCCCTAATTAGTCTTACCAAGGTAATGCTACTAGAAACCAAGGGTAAGTGAATCATCTTCCTCCTCCATAGAGGAACCTTGCCCTTGAAGTGCCTCCAACCAACTCAGCAGTTGGATATCTAGAAACAAAACATGATTCCTCTTTCCAACCTGAGTTTGATCAAGAAAATGATGTTGATCTCTTCATGAAAGACCAAGAAGAATTAGTTGGTGACTCCAACATTAATTTCCTAAATTATTAGGATGAACCCAAAAGTGAAGGTAAAGTAGCTGAAGGATCATATGTTGTTTTCACATGGTCTAAGAACCAGTCATCCCAACAAGATGATAAAGAAAAGATAGAGGAGCAATCTCAACCTATAATTTAAATTGCTAAGTGGGAACCACCCTATCTTTCTAGCCTAATGACCAGGTGATTACTAAAAAAGTAAGTGCTCCTTGCCTTCACCTTCAACTTCAAATTTGTAGACCAATCTTGCCCCTTCAAAAAACCAAAAAGATGAACTCCCATCCTATATGCCTAGTTCATTTCTAGCATTTGATATAATTGACCATATGAAAAAAACCAAAATTCAAATGTCTGAATTTGAATTTTTCCAATCCAATCCTAATCAGTTGGATAAATTGGTTCAATGCATAAAGAACCAAACCATCCCAACAAGACAAGAAGCTAAGAAGGTAACTCATGATCCCTCAAGGAACAGGTCTATCCCAAATAACCTTGTCATTACTCCTCCTACTACCCCTAAGAAAATAATGCCTTTCTATGTTTCCTTGTTGATAAATGGTCACAAGCTGAGCTATTGTATCATTGATTTTGGAGCTTCAGACAATGTCATGCCTGCCAAAGTGGCAGAATCCCTTGGTCTCACATTAACCAAGACATTAGAGAGATGTTTCTCCATGGAGGACAAATAAGTACCACTGCTGGGACAAATCAAAGATGCTCAATTTGTATTTTCAGCCTTTCTAAATAAAAGAATCAAGATGACCGTCTTGGTGGCCAACGTCCCAGCATCATATGGCATCCTTCTTGGCCAATTTTTTTGTAAAGATGTTGGTGGTGAATTGAGCATGGATCTATCTAAAGTAAGAATCCTAGTCAAAGGCATTATGCAAAGATTGCTTCCCAAAAAGGAAGCAAAATATGTGGTCACCCAAACATCAACACCTAAAGCTCAAATTCTATTTGAGTCTTTAGGCATGGGTAACTACTTTCTGTCCATGGAAGAAGTTCATGAAGCACTTGATGAAGCTCCTAAAGGTGACAACCTAAAGATTAGTTCAGCTAGAATAATAGAAGAATTGGTAGAGTGCAATGCAAGTGTGGAAGGATCTCCACCTCTAAATGAAGAAGAACCCAATGAAAAAGTAATGTCTGATGAGGTATGGATTCTAGAATTTGATGGCAGCTACTCCTCTATCAGTTTAGGAGCTAAGGTTGTGTTGTTATCTCCTAAAGGAGATATTTTTACTTCATCTTACAAATTATAATTTAGCAATACCAATAATACAACTGAGTATGAATCGCTATTGCTTGGATTGAGGGATACTCATGACAAAGGCATCAAGATCCTTCATGCTAAAGGAGATGCTAAACTAGTGGTTTATCAGGTGAGAAACCTATATCAAACCAAGAATGAGAGACTGTGCCACTACCATAATTTAGTTTGGGATCAACTTGAATGCTTTGATGCTTTCAACATCTCTGCCATACCCAAGGAATTTAATGACAGCGCTGATGTGTTGGCAATTTCAACAACTCTATTGGTTCCTCACTCAGACTTCAAAGGAGATAAGTACATTATTGAGTTGGTCTTTTGACCAAGCATACTTAATAATTCTAGTCATTTATAGGTGTTCAATAATGATATCCAAATCAATGCCTTCTTGGAACAAAAAGACAGCTTTGAATGGCTGCACTTCAAAGGTAGTGAACCTCGAAAGCTTGAACCAGCCCCTAAATCAAGTGCAAATGCATGTGAATATTTCCTAAAGCTGAAAGGGAATAAAATACCAAAAGGGCTGGTTTCCCTTAAGAAGATATTTGACAAACATGATAGATTCATCAAATAGTAGTAAACAGATTCAAGCTCCTCCCAGGAGTTTGATCAGGTAAATCTAGGTACCAAGGATGATCCCAAGATGGTGAACATTGGGAAATGCTACACTCCTAAGGAGAGGTTCAAGTTCACTACTTTGCTCAGCCAGTACATGGATGTCTTAGCATAATCCTATGATGATTTGAAGTCACTTAGGCCTGATGAAATTTGCCATGACATTCCTCTCAAAAGTGATTCGACACCTTACAGGAAAAAATCTAGGTAGTACAATCTAAAGATATCAAGTACTATTCTGTCTGAGATACAAAAAATACTAAATGATAGAATAATATTCCCAATCCATCATTCCACATGGATTACAAATATAGTGCCTGTAAGGAAGAAGAATGACAAAATTTGCCTTTGTGTGGATTTTAGTAACTTGAATAAGTCATCCTTGAAGGATAACTATCCTTTTCCAATCATGGATCAAGTTCTTCAGACAGTGACTAGTTCGAAGATGTTATCAATGCTGGATGGCTTCTTGAGATACAATCAAGTTGAAGTTGGTGAAGTAGATCAGCATAAGACTATGTTCACCACACCTTGGGGCATGTTTGCATATAGAAGGATGCCTTTTGGCTTGATAAATGCTGGCACCACCTTTCAAAGAGAAATGGACCTTGATTTCAAGGATGAGATGGGTAAGTTCATTATAGTTTATCTTGATGACTCGAACATATTTTCTAAGCATCGCTCAGATCATATATGCCATCTGTAACAAGTGCTAGAATGCTATCGCCAGAATGGCATTTCTTTGAATTCTAAGAAGTCTATTTTTGGGGTAACTAAAGGAAAGCTTCTTAGACACATTGTGTCCAAAGAAGGCATAAAGATTGACTCAAACAGAGTCAAGTCCATCTAAGAGCTCACTTTGCCCACAAGTAAGACTACAGTTCACTCTTTCTTTGGAAAGGTGAATTTCTTATGAAGGTTCATTCCTGAGTTTGCTGAGAAGACTCGACATATTGTAAATATGAAGGGAAAGGCCACTTTTAGTTGGACTGAAGAAGGTAAATTGGCATTCCAAGATATCAAGATTATTATTTCCCATGCCCCAATTCTGGTTTGTCTAGACTATAACAAGGATTTCACAATATACAGCTATGCTTCTGAACACATGCTTTTAGCAATTTTGGTTCAACAAAACCAAGAAGGTGTGGAATCTCCTATTTCTTTCATGATCTATCTTCTTAAAGCTCATGAGCTAAATTACTCAAACATGGAGAAGCATGCCTATGTAGTGGTAAAGGTGGTTAAGCATTTCCACTTCTACAACCTAAATTCATACCTTACTGCCTTAGTTCTTGATACCATAGTTAAATCCATATTAACTCAACAAGAGTTTGGGATGAAAAGAGGCAATTGGATTGCAAAAATACAAGAGTTTGATCTAGTCATCAAACCAATGAAGCTGGTGCAGGGAAAAGGCCTATGCCAATTGATTTCTAATAACAAGTTAGAAGGAATAGAGCATGAAGAATTAGAAGAAGAAGATACACTAATAGTCCTCTTTATATCCACTACAAATGAGTGGTATTTAGATATTGCTCATTTCCTTACTTATGGTGAGTGTCTTGCTCACCTGTCTTATAAAGAAAGAAGGACTGTCAAGTTAAAAGCTACAAATTTTGTCCTCTGAGACAATGGCCTGTATAAGAGGAGCCTTGATGGAGTTTTCCTTCACTACATGGATAAAGAGCAGCAGAACCAACTTTTGAAATGTTTCCACAGTTTGGCCTATGGGAGACATTTTTTTGCTCCTATGACTGCCCATAAGATTCTACAAGCTAGGTACTACTAGCCCAATCTATTTCAAGATGCATATAAATGGGTAAGAATGTGTGAACTATGCCAATAGTTTATTGGAAGACCCAAGTTAGCTACCTTACCTCTCAAGCTAGTGGTGATAGAATAGCCATTTCAGCAATGGGGCATCAATTTCATTGGTTCTGTAAACCCATCTTCAAGTGCTAGACATGATTATGTCTTCATAACCACAAATTACTTCACTAAGTGGGTGGAAGCTATCCCAACTAAGCATGCTACTTCAGAAGTAGTGTGTAGTTTCCTCAAGGAGAACATTATTTCTAGGTTTGAGGTCCCAACCAAGATTGTCATTGACAATGTAGCTTGTTTCACTTCTCAGGAGATCACTCAATTCTATTTTACTATGGGATTACACTCTCCCACTCTTATGATTAATTTTCACAAGGGAATGGACAAGTTGAATCAAGCAACAAGAACCTAGTGACTATCATCAAGAAGTTGGTAGATGATAGCCAAAGGACATGGCATGAAGCATTGGTTGATGCTTTATGGGTAAATAGGATTACACCAAAGAGAGAAATTGGTATTTCTCCCTTTTAACTTCTTTATGGTCTTAATGCTAAAATACCAATCACCTTGGAATTTCTAGGATTGAAATTGGCTAAGGCAATTGAAGGTCAAATGTATGAAATCTCCCTTGATAAGAGGATCATGTGCTTGACTAAGCTAGATGAGCAGAGAACTATGGTGGTGGACCAAATTTTTGCACACCAAAGTTTGGTGAAGAAGCTCTTTGATCATAAAGCAAAAGAATATAATTTCTAGATTGGAGATCAAGTCCTGTTATGGGACAAGAGGAGAGAACCAAAGGGGATGCATGGGAAGTTTGATTCCCTTCAGAGAGGCCCATTTATTATCCATCATCTCAATTGTGAAAATAGATTTCTATTGAAGTACCAAGATGGCATGATTTTTTCTCTACCTCACAATGGATACCATCTGAAGCACTTCAAATTTGTGAAGTATCAGATAAGTTCACATGTACATATGTATATTTGTATAGCCTTTGTTTTTGTTGTGTGTTGTTCATTTTCATTTTTTGGAGCCTTTCATTTTTGGGTAGCATGAATCCATATCCCAATGGCACACTTCAAGGCACTGGAGATTTTGGTTTCTACTCCCCTTAGATGTTTCAAAATTTTAACTAAGGGAAGTTTCCCAACTGGAGCCAGCTGTTGTCCCCAAAATCTGTCACTCATTTTTGGGACAACACATGAAATATTTTTGGTCCTATAAGCCAAAAATTCTCTCTTCCCTTCTCATAAATTTTTATGAGCCTACAAATCCTTCATTTTTCAAGCTTTTTTAGAAATCTACAGACTCTATAGGCTTGAATCTATGGACTCTACAAGCTTGAATCTACAGACTCTGCAGGCTTGAATCTATGAACTCTATAGGCAAGAAAATATGGAATTTGTAGATAGGTTTCTATGGACTCTATGAGCTTGATTTCTATGGACTCTTTAAGGGTTAGAGAAAACTTAGATAAAACTATGGACTTAGTTTCTAAAGACTGTGCAGGTTCATTTCTACAGACTTTGTGAGCTTGATTTCTATGGACTCTTTCAAGGTTAGAGAAAAATTAGAGAAAACTATGAACTTAGTTTCTTCAGACTCTATAGGTTCATTTCTATAAACTCAGTTTCTATGGACTCCATAGGCAGGAAACTACAGACTCTACAGATAGGTTTCTATAGACTCTGCGAGCTTGATTTCTATGGACTATTTCAAGGTTAGAGAAAACTTAGAGAAAATTATAGACTTAGTTTCTATAGACTCTGTAGGTTCATTTCTATAGATTCAATTTCTATGAACTTCAAGGCCTCAAAACTATGGACTCTACAAGTGGAACTATGGACTTTGCAAGTAGAAAATCTATGAACTCATTTCTACAGACTCCCCCAGTTCTATGAACTTGAATCTACAGACTCTACAGGTTAGTTTCTATAGACTCTACAAGTTAGTTTCTATAGAATATGTAGGAAAGAAATAGGTTCAACACTTAGCCTTTTTTCAATCAAGAAGTTTGAAGGAAGGTCTTCCAAGAGCCCAAAGGACAAGTGCCCTTGCGAAGGGCACTTAGCATCCAAAATGGACCCTTGTGACTTTTTTGAAAGGCAATCTTAGAGGTCAGATAGCCCTTGCAGAGGGTAGGTGATGAGTGAGTTGGACCATTTCAAAGGCTGAGAGAACAAAGGAATTCCTTCAGAAGGATTTCCCATGGCAAAGTTGTTAAGGTAATTCCTTTAGACAAAATGTTTGAAGGAATCCCTTCAGACATTTGTCTGAAGGAATAAACCTGACTGAAGAGAAAAGCCCATGAAAAAATGGCCCAGGAGAAAAGAGACACGAAGGACCATTTCCTTTAGACAAAATGTCTGAAGCAATTCATTCAGTCATTTTGTCTAAAAGAATTAACCCAAGGACTCTCTGGGAGAAAGAAGCCCAAAGACCATCCGAAGACTGCTCGAAGGGCAGGAACCCTTGTGGGGAGGGGGCTTTCCCGAAGTGAAATAGACCTTTCTCAAGACCCTAAAGGATATGTCCCCTTTGAAAAAGGATCAGATGACAAAGCTAAAGGAATTTCTAAGGAAGATGACGGGCCCACAGACGTCAAAGTTAAACACCATGAACTAGCTATTGGGATCTAAACATCTGGTGATGTCCCTGCAGTCATCAAATTTAGGGAAACTATCCATTGGTTTCCTAATGATGACAGGTCTAAAGATGTCAAATTCATGGAAATAAAATAGCTATTGATCTTTAAAATCTTGAATGTAGACCCAAATGCATGCAAAGGCCAAAATGCCAAATGGAAGAACCAATGTAAGAAGGAGCTAAAAGAGCTAGCAAAGCCAAGAATATAGCTCCAAGGGCTCAAATTCTAGGAAAAGACAAAACCAGGAAGAGAAAAAGAAGGAAATATCTATGCAGTAGTTATTCAGGTAGCTAGAACAATCTGCAAAGTAGATTTTTGAGCTTGCAAACATTGAAGGCGCACCCTATTGGTCTCCTTTAGAGTAAAGCAAAATTGATAGTTACGTAGATGTTAGAGGGGATGACCAGATGATCCAGACCCAGGAGAAGACATATGAGATGAAATGACAAACCATAGTTAAGATAGCTACCCTATTTTCAACATAGTCCTTTGACAAACTTGGAAATGCATTGAAGGAATTGACTGCCACACGAGCTGTCTCATGGGAAAGAGTGCCAAGCCTTTCTTGGTGGCTATACATTGTAATTTCTCTCATTAGGGAAGGGGATCTTTTTCATTTTTATAGAAGCAAAAATTTGCCTAATTGAAAGGTGAATATTGAGACTTTAAGCTCAGATTATTGATCATTTTATTTTATTTGAATGAGAAAGCAAGACACTTATAGACTTTTTGCTATTATATCTTGTGCCATTTTAGGAGATTGTTCTTATGTTTGTCTTCTAGATGCATTTTTGTTTATTTAATTTAACAGGTAGAACTAGTGGAAGTGAGAAGGAAGATGTCCTGAGGTCAGTTACTTTTAGACTTTGTGATATTATAATTGTCTTCAGTGTGTGTTTTTAGTTTCTTTTTGTGTTGAGGATTCTAGGACGACTTTATGCCCCCATTATCCTTTGTGTTTTACTCTTTAGGCAGATGAGGTGGAAACTTTGTGTTCTGTTTCATCCTACTAGTTACTGTACCCTTTTTGTTACCAGTTACTTGTTACCCACCAGAAAGAACTCCAGCTGTTTGCTGTAAGACCACTTCTAAAAGAAGAGAAGTGTCTTCAACATTTCCACCTAGATTTTCTCCTTTATCTGTGAACAACATCTCCAAAAAAAAAAGAGATGGATGGTGTATCCTACCCCTGAGTGTTATTTTTTGCTTATATCTATAGTATATAGCTCTTGCATATTTATACGAAACCTCCCCTTGATGAGAGGAGAGATTTGTCCACCTCTGATGTGGTAAACCTACACACTGGGCCAATCGATCTCCTTTTCTATGGATGATAAGACCTATTTTGCTCATCAATTAGTTGATTGAAAAAATATTCACCCAACACATATCATAAACCAAATGAAGCCTACCAGCCTTATTATGATCCCTACTAGCAATCTAATCATTCCTTTCATCCTTGCAATGAGCCTATATATCATTCATATCAACCTACTTACCCCTCTATCCAACCTTGTCAAAACTATGTTTTTGATACCACGTTCTTGATGGCATTAAATCCAAATATGTTAAAATTAGAAGAGGTGATGAAAAAATGGGATAGAGATCTTGATGTGATCCCTGTCCATATCATAGAGAAGATGAGGAAGTTAGTTCAAATGTTGACATGTAAGTGGATGCTAAATAGAGAAGAGGTATACTATGGTGCTATCAATGATGATTTGTATAAAATGAAAAATTTAATCCAATAGTGGATAGATATATTAGTGAGGTGGGAAAATTAGGAGAACCAATCCAACCAACCTCAACCTTCCATCCCACCCTCCCTTGAGAAGGAACCCATCTTGAGGGAAACAAGTGAAGAGGAAAGATCCCAAGTCATAGATGATCAAGGAGATGTCATGAGTGACTATAAGGAATAAATTACCATAGGGACTCCCCTTGGTGAACACAAGATCAATTCAACCTTATTGAATAAAGAGAAACATTTTGAAGATTATTATGTAGTTGTGCATGGGGTGGAGTGTATTATCAAGGAGGAAGGGGATCTAAATGAAATATGTACACATATATACCATGAATTCATAGACTAGGTAGATGTTATAAACCAACCTATGGCTCCTCTAGAACATGAAGGTGAAATTTACAATTAGGTTAAAGAATATGACTAGTCTCAAGATGAATTATCCATTGAAGGCAATATTGATGTCTTTAAAAATGAAGAAAAATGGTTAGATCAAGAGTCATGAGGCTATGACATCTTGAATCATGGATGGATTGGTGAACTTCTATGTGAGTTATTTCAAGGTAAGCATCTCATGGATGGTGTTACAATTGACATTTTCCCAAGTGATCAAGAAGAATATGCCTCTTGGGATGAGCTAGATCTATTTTGCTTAGAACAAGATAGTTAGCCTTCACACAAAAAAGTGCCATCAGGTGAGAAGGTTTCAAGTGCTCCTATAGAATAACACCAAATAAGTCTTGAACTAGAGGAGTATGCCTATATTGGAGACATATTTATCCCATTTCATTTATTGGAGAACATTCCAAAAGGATTGAAAATCATGAAACAATCGAGTTTAATAAAGCAAAGGTCTAAAAGGTAGCTTATTTCACATATTTGCTCATCACATAAAGGTGACTTAAGAAGTTTTCATTTTGATCTAGGAGGATTAATTTTAAAAGGGTCTTGTATATACTAGAATAATTTTCATGATTTTGTATAAATTCCTTTGTGCACACTTGTTTAGTAGGTTAGTTATTATTTTTATTTTCTCTAAGTGCTTGCATGCACTTGCCTTTCTTTGTTTTATTTCTGTGGTCCTTATTTTTTTAAGAGAGGTTAGATCAAGATTGGTAGCTAGTTCCAACTCCAAATCAATATGTTAAACTAGAGAGGAGACTCCATTCCTAATGGAATAGATAAGGTAGCATGGTTTGGGTTCTCAAGCATAACAAGCATGTTTCCCTATGAGTCACCAAAAATATTAGCTATTTTGGCCCACATACCAAATTTCTTTCCCAAATGAAAAAGGTGAGCTGAGTCCCTAATAGAGAAAAGATCAAGTGGCGTAGAAATGGGTCCATAAATGTAAATGGAGGGTCTAAGTGGGCTCTCATAATGATTCAAGCATTCATAATCATAAACCAGGTTACACAAATATTAAGAATTCATCAGAACCTTGAAAGATTGATCAAAGGATGAATTTGGCAAAGTTTAAGGCCATACCATCACCAAGATGTCATGGGGAGATGTACGAACCAGTTCAATTGTGCATTTTATAAATGCACCTCAATAAGCCTCTCAAGCAAAGGATTACAATGCCATGAAATTCTTTGTGCCAAAATCATCCTCTAAAAATTTCATGCTGTAACGAGTTATCTATCTTGAGTTATAAGTGTTTAAAGTTAGACTTACAGAATGGAAGATTTGCACTAACATCAAATTTAAGCCTTGAAAAGTAATAGTTTGGATTAGAAAATCCTTAGATGGTTGCATGGACATCATTGATGGTCATGCAAATATATTTGATAGTCAATGTACATATTTTACAATCACACAGATGTCAAAATAAAATCTCAAAAAAATATCATTGGGGTTTAAATTTTGATGGGCTCATGAATGTATTTGATGGGCTCGCTAATGTATTTGATGGTTGCACAAACATAAAATTTAAGACATAGCAATAAACTATTAGGGTTTAAATTTTATGGTCATGTGGACATCAAATACGTTCACGTGAATGCCAAATATGGGCATGAAGATGTCAATTTTAAGCTCATGAGTTAGCTATTTGGTTTTAAATGGTAGGTACCAAGTAAATTAAAGGCTTGCAGTGCATCATACATCTTGATCCAATGGTGCACGATCAATTCAACATGTCAAAGGATCTTCATGGTAGGAAATTAGTGTACTACATTCATTAGTACTAAAGAGATCAATGGTGTATAGGATATTATAAAGATCTACAAGACCAATATGAATAAAGACAAATATGATCATTTTGATTGGTCTGAGTTAGTTTTTGATAGACAAAGTCAAATCAAAGGGAATTTTTTTGACCAAATAAAATAGGTCTTATAGAGATCATCTCATCTCCATTATAACTTGGATAGGCACCATTACAAGGGACACATTGATGTAGTCAGGTTAAAGGAAATAAAGGGATCACCATTAAAGCTTAATATGGACCTCTAGTTCATAGGTTTATGGCATGTAGGGTTCATTCTATGATTATGTTTACCAGTTTTTAGAAAAATGACCTATGTATATGGTGAATTTTTGGTTCTTGTGGAGATAATGGGTCTATTTAGACCTAATATGATCAAGAAAAGGGGCTATACGGTCTATAGGTCTATATTAATAGGATAGCTATAGGAAAACCGATAATCTTAGATTAGTTTTCTAATTATAGAATAGACCTATGATCCAAGTATGGAGATGGAACAAATATGTGATTAATTTAAAGGATATAATCTATCAATGTGGATGTATCATCAATAAAAGGGTACTAACCACCATTCTTGGCATGGCATTATCAGTTTCAAGATTCAAGGATTTTATCCTCATGAACAAGTCAAGTGGGCTTAGAGTCCCAAGATGAATAATTGATGGTTGGGAAAGTAGTTGGGGCATTAATTATATTAAAATAGACTTTGTCATCATGCATAACAAGCCCTTATATTCTAGTGTATCTCTTAGCCAATGAGAGGATCTTGAGGATTATAGGAACAAGTAAGGGTTATCTTGTTAGAAGAAGGTACATGTACAAAAGGAAGCAATGAATTGTCATCACATTTCTTGATGATTAGGACCCTTTATCCACTTTCTAACACATGTTACTATCTTTATTTTTTAATTTTTTACTATATATAGAGGCCTTGGAGCTTGAAAAATGATCCTTCTATTCCCTCTATTAGGCATGACTAGACTCTACCAAGATTGAGCTTGCAACCTCTTGATATGAATATAAGACTATTTTCAGATTTCATTGTTTTGGTATAGTGTGTACATTTCAATTTGATTTGCATATGTGGTAGAAATATCTCCCTTGTCAAGTCCTAATCTCATATAGTTACTAGTTCATCTTGTTATGCAGGTCATGTTTAGTGCTAAAAAATATTTTGATCAAAGCCCACATGCAGATAATTTGACTAGTTAATGTCTTGCATTAGACATATACATCACTTCCCTTAGCTTCTAATCATTTGGTAAACCTCTAATTTAAATAATTATGTATGATAGATATTTGTAATCCTAGATCTAGTCGTTTTCTTGTCTCATTAGTGTTTAATAGGAGCTCAAATGGAGTGGATCAACCATCTTTTAGGTGCATCACCATTGTTATCTTAGGTTTCCCTTCCAAGTTATCTCTCTCCCTTTTTACAAGTCATTAATAGGTTTTATTAGTATAAATGGATTAAAATGATGCATCAGAGGAGCCATCCTCATTAAAAATCCTATAGTTTTGACCTTGTTATAAGATACCCACAACCTAGGGTCAGCCCCATATTGATCTAGATTTGGGTTAGGGACATGAACAATCACTTTCCCAGCTAGGGTTAAATCTATACCTCTAATAAGAACACCATTTTCAACTTGACTATAGTCATCATCATTTGAAATATTATTAACCAAGAATTTAGTTAACTTAAATTGACCTCCAAACTTCAATCTCATTGCTCTTGCATAGTTCACTTATTCTATGAAAAATTCATCATCATCATTTTTATTATCAAAAATAGATGAATCTCTTTGAACTTCACAAATATCCATATTATACCTTGGATCACCTTTAAGTGGTTAAACTTATAAAGAAGGTCCTACTCTAATACCAATTATTAGATGTACAATCACTAAGAGGGGGGGAATTAGTGATGCAAGATATTAAATTCAATTTTAAACTCTTCAAACCCTTAATAATTCAACACACACATTCATGAAGCATACACATCATTCATAATAATTAATAAGAAAGATAATGTATGATTAAGCATACAACACAAGGATTATGTGGGAAACCCTCATGGGGGATAAAATCCACTCTCAATCCTACAAACACATAGACTAATTATCCTATAAGCTGATCACAAACATGAGACTTTAGTTAAGCATTGAATTTATAAGGAGCACCAGTCTGTAAGGATAGACAAACACCTCTTTCCCTAGATGTTGAGCACCCAAAACAACACCTATGAAATGAACATCTCCTGATTTATGATTACCTACTAATCTGATAGAGTTATAATGAATATCAACTTTCTACAACCCTACACACTATTTCTAGTCTTCACACCCTCTTAATGCATCCAAAACCACCTTTTGGATCACTCTACACTTATTTGTACATATTCAATTATAAAACATGTAAAAAATCTATTATAACATAAGAATTATGACCCATAAGTTATGCACATAATCCTTAACCTGTGATGCTCTTTAATCCATTCACTAGGCACACTCACTCAATAAGATCTTTAGGCCTTCTCACTCAAATATCATGTTTTAGAACATTAGGTTGATTGACCTATATATTAACTTATAGTACCTTATCAAAAAAACATACTCAGATCTCCTTCTAACTTTGATGGTCCTCAATGACCTACTGCATCTCCTCAAAATGAGCTCTTTCATTCGCTTAATCCCCAAATTGTCTAATAAGCCAAACAAGCCAATTTGGCCTTCTCTTTATACCACACACTCACTCAAGCAAATATCCCTATCAGCCAAAACACATTACATAATTGGAATAACATAAAATATTAATTAGGATACATTACATAACCGAAATAACCCCTCATATGTTTACCATAACATCCATGGGTCACCCTTAAGTAGCTACACCTTTCAATTAGGCCTTAATAGCCCTTATAGGTCTCATGGAGACTTATTCACCCATTTAGCACTTCATCGAGAAAATTAGGAACACAAGACCACTTATAAATGCATAGGAACACTCCACATGATGAATACGACATCTTTAAGTGATTACATCCATTACTACACTCCTATGAATATGCATAACTTGCTCAAACATTAGCTTTGCACAAAAGAACATCATGAATGAAAAACAATCAACTTATAAGAATTTTTTCGTATTGAATATGGATTGGTCAAAACTCCAAAATCCATGTAGATGGTCCTAATGGAGTATAAAACATTCTCTAATATTTCAATTCACCTTGAAACATCAAAACACAATCAATACAAACACAAACATCCTTCTTGGGTTACTTACAGAAGATGGTCAAACCCACAATCAATTTTTAAGCTCAATAACTAAAATTGTACAGATAGTCAAACCTTCTAATAAATTTTTATGGATATCCCTTGGATTTATTTAAAACTTTTATTATTATACTATCAACAAATTCATCTCACATTAAAATTTATAGCCAAAATAATAGGGATTAGTTTTCCTTTATTAATTCAAATATTTGAATTTCAATAGTCACTTTTTAATGCAAAAGCTTTAGACATGTGTCTTCATCTTGTGACCCCTATAAAGTTGATCAAATTCACTCCATCTATCTCCTTAAGAGTCTCTTAGCCTTGACTTTGTGCTCACTAAATCTTTGATATGAGATTCCAAGATTTTGACACTTGACAACCCTATGTGCCTTCTATATACCTTGTTGTCAGTGTCCATTCAATTAACACTTTTATGCCACTTGAAAACCCTATGTGCCTTCTATTTACCCTAATATCAGTCTCTATTCAATTAATACTCTTATTCTACTTGGAATCCCCATGTGACTTCTGTGCTTATTGACTTATTAACTTGATTTATACCATTGATATCCATTTCATGGTTAAATGTATGTCATCAATCTTTGATTTACACGATGAAACTCTTGATATTAATCTACTACCAATTAACCATGACTATGACACATGTCACCATTAAATTTAGTCTTAAGATCCATTAACCTATCAAATTCATGCTCATTGTTAGATATCCATCTGCATGATTGAATGCTCAATATTAGATCTTCATCTACATGATTGAATGCTCTCTATTAGATATCCATTTGCATGATTGAACACTCACCATAGATCCTTAATATTGCAAATTTGGCTATGGAAACTAGTGAAATATACCTGGGAAACTAATTTTTCACTTCCCTAACTTTTTATATACATCATGTTAAGACCTAAAATTTTGACCACATGATATCCACTCATAGAGGAATCCATTCATATACCAAACTACTCCTAAGAAATTTACATGTGTGAATGCTAACATCATCATCAATATGACTAAATGAACTTAGACATTCATATGACTGCTATGATGAATTCCTTTCACTTTCAAAATCACTTCAAGCACTCATAATACCCCATAAGGTCTCTAAAACATGACCACACCATCAATAACATCCATCAACTACCTCACTAAGTCAAACACTAAAGAACCATACAAAAACACTAAATCACATTGAATCACACTTTATCATTATCATTATAACACACATGACACCTCATCAACATCCTTGGCCACATTAGAGACATCATAGACAACTCTCTAACAATATCCCTTTAGTTTTTCAAACAAATGCATTTAAATCTTCAATTTTAGAGTTCTAGTTTTGAAATTCATATCTATTTTTAACAAGGTTACAGGGATTGACAATGATTGTATCAAATGATTGATGATTTAAAAATTGGAAAAAATATCTTTAGTGATCAATGATGCTAGCTACATAAAAATAGAACAAGCTAGGAACATAACAAAAATTAATTTTTCTTGCTTTCATTTTTGTGCTTAACAATTTTTTTATTTCCTTTGTAACCTTTTTCTTGCAGAGCCATGCGAAGTTTGAGTTTTAAACTTGTTTATCAACCATTTTTATTTTGAAACACATTTGCGTATGTGTGGTTATAGGAAACATCGATGATCTAATAAAATTGATGTCAATTTCAAGAATTCACATCAATCTCTAATGTAATTGGTGATGATTTCTCTGAGACAAAAAATAGAAACTTGAGATCTTAGAATGAATTGTTATTTACTTAATTACTTTTTGGACTCTAAGTAGAAAAACCCATTAACATTTTGTAGGACCTAAGGTGGATAAGGATAAATTTAAGCATTATTAAAATCTCACATACATTTTTTTAGTGCTTAAAATCCCCTTAGTTTTATTTGTCTTTTAGTTACTTTTAAAGTTTTTTTTACAAGTGAAAACAAGGCCAAGGGGCCAAAATTTCAATCACACTTCGATTTTGGTGATATTAAAAGGAACATACATCTTAGTTAGAGATCTTAATATATTTTTCACTTTGAATTTTTTTTTATTAGCTAAATTTCAAAGTTCATTAGACTAGTTTCTTTTATTGTGGTAAATTATAAGCTATTACATGTATGCTCTCCCTCCATCCCCTTTAGTGAACTCAAGTGACCAAAAATAGTTAGTTTATTATCATTGTATATAAAGTTGTATAAAATTAGTTAGTTAGCTTATCTCCTCAAGCTCTGAGTGATTTGGGTGACCCCTAAATGACCTCTAAAGTCTTTCCATTTTCATTTATTTCTTTTTATGTATTTAGCTTGTGGGCAGGAGTTCATTGCCTCCCCATGTGTTCTTTGTAGACATCCAATTCCTATAACTATTATGCTAAAATTGTAAATCTAAATGATATTCTATAATAATGCACAATCTAGACCAAAATCATCATAACACTAAAAATTATTTGAACTTATCATGTATAGGTGCCGATTTGTGCTCATGTATCCCTAAATGGGGCAATGAATTTTATGTGATCATTATCTTTTCTCAAATCAATTTGAGTCAAATTTTATCCATGAAAAATGACATCCTCGACCACTAAAATCTTCTAATTCATCCATACACATCATGTGCATGTGTCAGTTTGCTTCTATAATACCCTAACTTGGGTATTACCCTATACACAATTGACATCTTCTGATTATACTCCACTCAAATTATTACTCAGTAAAATGACATTTTTGACCAAATTGATTAAACATGCAAAAAATTTCCAAAGAATTTTAGAAAACTAATTAAGGTTATTTAAGCAAATTAAAACCAAATTATAAGCCCAAGTGGAAATTCCATGAAAGTTGTTGAATATCTATTTACTAGAAATTAATTATTTAATTCTACATCATCCCATGATATCATCATAGGGTTGTCATCCATAAGCCATTAATGGGATAAATATCAAGATTAACCTCTCTCATGCCTCATCAATGCCCCATTCTTCCAAATATTTATGACAATATTTATTTCTTGTCCCTCTAAAATTGAATCGATCCATGGCCACACATCTTGATCTCAAGATGGATGGTCATGGTTGATCTTAAACATTTAAAAAAATATATAAATGAGTGAGCCAAGACCATTTTTTTAAGCTTGAATTGTGTGAACTTATTATGGAAAAATACTTTCAAACAAGCTTCAATTGAGTAAATAATATTGTTAGAGAAAGCTTTACTCATTCACCCAATTAGGCCAAATGGAAGAACCTAAGCCATTGGTGAACTAAGAAATGATGGAGGCTCATGCTACACCTCATTGATGAAAACTTGGAGCACTAGATCTAGGTAAAATCATGTTTATTGATTTTTTTTGAAGGAGGGATGCTACTTGAAAGGTATTTCATCATCTTAAATTTATAATTAGATTCTTGAATTCATTAGCACTGCCCCTTAGATGAATTAATATTAACACATTAGATCTTTATGCTTATTTTGAGATTTTTTAACTAACACATCAGTTAACTTGTTTCATAATCCTATTATACATTATGGCATGCCTAGTGGGAATGCATATCTCACACATCATTTTATCCCTTCTAATTAAGCACTCAGACCCTCATTTGAGACTATTTTATTCCTCTTTTTCTCTAATTTTCATGTTTTATGACTTCTATACTAAACAACAAAATCAACTTGTGATCGATGAATTTATCTTAAACATAAATGAGAATACCCTGTGGAATGGTGGGATCACCTTGAGAAACAATGAGATCTCCCACACAAATGAAAAACTTAACTTTTGTGTTTTTTGTTTCTATTTGTGTGTTTTTATAGAGTAAGAAAATTGACCTAACGATTGGTGGGTTTGACTTATGGAATGATGGGGTTGCCTAAATATCAATGATATCATTCTAGACCAAAACATGTAGGTAACTATTGTGTTTTTCATTTTTTACCATTTTAATGAGTTCACCCTATTTATCAGTGAGATCACACTGCTAATTGGTGATATCATCTTACTAATTGGTGGGATCAATAGATAGTGTGTTTGCTTCTTTATGTGATAACAAAATCATCTTGTTAAATGGTGATATTGCTCTATATAATGGTGATATCACTCTACATAATGGTGAAAATGCCCTATGTTAATTTCTAGAGAGTTGAAAAAGTTAAGTTTAAGTTTATTTTGATATCATACACCCCTTTTATAGATTTCAACTCTTTATTTTGCATAATTAAGAAAATTTATATTTTAAAATAACCAAAGACAATTTTCACTTCATATTTCATTTGGTGTTCTAAAATGAACTCAAACTTTAGATAAGTGCTCTTAAGAGTTTTCAATATTTAATTATTGTTTGTTGTATTTTTTTTTTTGTAAACCAAATGTAGCGTGTATGATATCCTTCATCCCCTTTAGGGAACTTGGGTGATCCCAAAAAGACCCTAGAGTGATAAATTTTTTATTTCTTGCATCTTGGCTTGTGTGTGGGAGTTCATAGCCTTCCCATGATTTCTCTATGGAAGTGTTGACCTGAGAATTCATCTCCCAACATAGTTTTAACCCCACTCCATGGTGGGGTAGACAAATTGAGGTTGAATTATTAGGATGCTTATTTTAGTAGTTAAACAAGCTTCATTAATAAAACCTACCTTAGAACAAATGTTTAACCTATACATTACACTACACTAAGCAATTAATGGATGTAGTGTTTATGAAAAAGATAAGACCTTTTCACAACAAGTTGATTAAATCAGATCCAAATGATGCATTATGACCTAGTGTTAATCACACATATGGGACCATTTAGATCGTGTGATACTTATAGTTTTTAGATAAACCCCATTTGACATGGAGTACTATTGGTGCAGGGTGAGTAACTCAAAGTTCCATGTCATCATATGATCTCTTAAGAAAAGAGGAGGCCTAAAAACCCTAATTTTTATGTGCATCTAAATTTATCATATTTACAACTTATTTCCTTTAAAAAATGAGTATATAGACAAAATCCAAGATTAGGAATCCACCTTGTCAGTTTCTATTATAGGACGTGCACTTTGGTGTTTTTATTGTTCTTGTTTGAGTCTAAAAATTATTTGTATAAACCAAAATGCATCAAAAACCAAACACTTGTTATACATCATTTATTTTAAACAAAGATACATTACACTATTCAAATCCAAAGCACATTTAGCCTTGCTCAAAAAATAATCAAATCATTTATGTTTGTGTTTCTAAAATAATGTTGTTACATTATTTGTTTGAGCCTAGACTATTTACGACTTGAAAAATTTAAAGTCCTTTTAAATACAAATTTGAAATTTACCTTTTTAAGTTCTAATACAAAACATTATTGGTATACACTAGAGTCTTGCCTACAATTTGGGCTTTGGTGTTTCAAATTTCGTGCCTGGTTTGAGTAACTTGGGTGAAATTTTCCATATGGTTTAAAGGTAATTTTTCTAAACACTTATCTATTTTATTCTTATTTTGAACTTAGGTCATCTTGAATTCACTCATTCTCTAAGTTCCTGGACCATTTTACCTTATTTTCCATGTGGCACTGTTGTGCTACCCATTTATATTTGGATTTATGCTTAGGAGTTCTTATGCTAGTTCACATATTGATCTTCTTAGTTCACATATTAATCTTCTTAATCTAAAAGGTCTTCTTATATATTATTTAGATACAACTCATCATAGTTGTGCCTATATTTTTTATAGTATTGACATACTTTAAACCTAAGATTTATTATGTTAGCTTATACTCTAGGCTCCAAGATTGTTTTACCCTCTTCTAAATTGATGATTTAAATCATCCAAGGTTGAGTAATATCATAACACATTTCTTATAAATATGTGGCACTACAACATTTCATTTCTAATTATTGATCTAGTTCTACTTTGTGTTTGTTTGATTGAAGAGTCTAAAACACCTTGTAAATGTTTATGAACCACATTCCACATCTTAGCAAATGTAGAATACCATCTTCAATCAAGACATAAAGGTAAACTTGTAGTGGGGTCTCTTATGGCCCTAATTATGAGGAATAACATTATTATGATGGAAAAGAACACTCTATTGTGTTTGATGATATCCTAATGATAATAGGATATGAATAGGGTTATTACGAACACTAACCTTTAGAAGACAAAGATGAATCCTTTTTGAGGTTGATAGAATCAAATGAAAAATTTCCACTAAATTTACTAATAGAATAATTACACACACTTGTTTGAGTAGAGGATCAATAGCTAAAGAAACATCTCACTCATGTTACAAAAACTAACGTTTCTTACACTAGTAAAGGAAAATAATAACTTGTAGAGTCCTCCCCAACTGATGAGGATCTTAATACTAAGATTCAAGAAAATCAATCAATGGTACAGGGATCAACTTGTTACATACCTAAAAACTTATTTAGATGTGATTTCAATTTATAATACCACCTTTAAAGATCAAGAATATATGATATACCAAACACAACATACCTTAATTGATCCTACATCTATGATAGACCCTAGAGTTTCTCTTGAATAAAATAAACCTATAGATGCTTTGTAACACATTTCACATGATATGGGGCATACTTTTTTCAACCATCAGGAGACTCTTACCCCTATACAACTACAAGGAATGAAAGACTCATCATATATTGGGGGTGTTTAAAAAAAAACTTTAGCAAGTTCATCTCAACCACCATGCCTTTTGGTGAACTAACAATAAACACCCCAAAATCAGAAGTATTATTATAGCTCATAGTGATAGATTCTAGGGGCTCTATATCAACCACCTAAGAATCAGTAACAAACCTACTCAAATCAAAGAGTAAACCAAAACCAAATTTATGGAAATAGGGTTCATATCCTTAACAAGTCCATGCAGGGGGGTACATTCCACCCCAAAAAAATTATATTCCACCAAAATATACACCAAACATGTAGGAGTGGAATTCAATGAAAGAAATAGTCTCAAGGCTTGAGACAAACAACCAAATTAAGAAATATATGTCTGATGAGATATGACCTTATTCATTTAAATTAATTATTCTCCAGGTCCCATTTCTACCTCATTTCAAGGCAACCAAGTTTTATAAATACAAAGGGAAGGGGGAACCTTGAGAGCACATTCAATCCTTTTTTGTATTATGCCAAGAGGTAGCCTATACCAATGTTTATTTTCTCTACTTTTTTCCACATAGTTTGGTTGGTTAAGCTCTAGATTGGCTCTTCAAATTGCCTAAAGAATCAGTGACAGATTGGAACAATCTATTAGATAAATTTGTCAACCATTTTACTTCACTATTATTTCATTGATTTTTCCTTTCATTAAAAAAGGAAGAAACTTAAAAGAGGGGTGTGGTTTAAAAGAACCTAGTTTCATTATGTGCTCATAATCCAGTCGATTGTAAATACTCCTCTTTGGCTTGGGAGGATGGCCTAAAAATAAGAAAAAAACTAGAAATGGGTGGATTATTAAGATATATGGGTGGTTTTCTTGGAGAAATCTAGATCCAAGAAGCACTATACTTCCTTGGAGGCTACCAATCCACTCTTTAAATAATTAAGTTCTAAAAAATGGAAATAAGTGCTTGCATGAAATAATATAAAGTGTTGAAATCAATGCAATAAATGCTTTAAAGGGAAATAAGTGATTTTAATTAAAATAATAATAAATTATTGAAAATTAATGCCAAAATGTTCAAAATATTTTAGAAAATAGTTTAGACCTTTATGACGTAACAAAAACCAAAACACAAAATTGAGTGGAGATTGATAGGTAGGAAATGCTTGCTATTTTTGGAAAATAAAACACACAGTGATTGGTGCTAGTTACTGTGCAATTAGTGTTGGTTAAGGCAACTACTATCAGTCAAGGGATGATTAATGTTGGTCTCTATTGGTTCTAGTTTGGGTGAAAATAGGTGTTGGGTGATTTTTAAGAAGGCTTGTATGGATTGTTTTTGGGTTAGGAAATGGTCATGAAGGCGAATTGGCTTCTCAGATGTATTAAACTTGGAGTTTAGATATTCAAGTGATTGAGATGGCCTATGGGTGTTTTGGTGGGATATGGAGTGTTTGGAGTTATAAGAATCCAACATAAAGGGGAATATGGGAGAAATGGGGAAATGGGGAAATGGGTGCAAGTAATAAAACAACTAATTTTTTTAATTAAACTTGTACTAAGTACAAATACTTAGCTCTAGAGTTTGTTGGCTTGGAGAAGTGATGAGGTTGGGTGTAAGCTACTTGGGTTCCTAGAGTAATGTGAGTAGAGTAATGGTGCTTGAGCTCTTTGTGGTGAGTTTTTGGGGTACTTTGATAGCTTTGGTTTGGTGTGCTAGTTCACCTAGAATCTTTGATTCACTTGAGAGTTAAGTTTCTCACACAAAAGATGATTTCAACCTCTCGAGGTAGGATGTTTTGGTTACGTTAAGTAACATACATTGATCTTAGTCAAAAAATGTTGATCGAGGGGTGATCAATGTTGGTCAAGGATAAATAGTCAAAATTTACTAATTTTGGCTATTTACACTTAAGGATGGTTGTTAAAACCAACAAAGATGGTCTGAGGTTATTTAAGGCCTTATTGGGATGTATGAAAAATAAGTCTAGGGGGTTAGGGAATTAAATGCCTAGGTCATAAATAGTCCTAAGGTTAGATGTCAATCAATTAACCATGGGTTTAGGTGGAGACGTGTAAAATAGGCCTATTTAATTTAATTAACTAATTAAATTAGCCAAATGGGCTAAGTAGGTGTGTTTGAGGATTTTAATAATTAATCCTAACCCAAGGGGTCTAAGGGGGCCAAGGGGTGTTATAAGATGACTAAAACCATGTGATTTTATAGCGTCTACATTTTGCCCCTTTTTATTGTGTAGGTTACATCCTCAGGATGCAAAATAAAAATAATAAGTGTAGTGGAAAGTTGGATGCCCCAAGTATGGGAGGAGGTGTTCCTCCTCAAACTAGGATGTGATGAAGTGAAAAAAGAGTTAGGTCCAGGGTTGAAAAATGTGTATGTGTGGAAAATATGGGTTAGATGGGATGAAGTGGAAAACAAGGATGCATTGAGGAAGATAAGTGACAAGTGAACCAGGTTACTACATTAGGTATAATGGATATGGGTGCACTTATAAATGCAAGTCTCCATGATAAGGTGTTTAGGTTCATAGGGGGCCAAAAGTGGGGTGATACTAAGAAAATGGAAGTGGTTATAGTTGACAGATCTATAATTAGGCATATCATAAGACACCTAAAAGTTTTACACAAAAGCTGTGAATGTATGAAATGTTTTGGAGCATGGAAAGGTGGGAAAAAGGGATAAATGTAAGGAAGTTAAAGTTTTTTCATCACAAAAATGATACAAATAAGTTATAGAGGAGCTAAAGGGAATCCCTAATGGGTTGGGTGGTTGTTGTAAAAGAGGTCCCATGGGGTGAAAATGGAAAGGAGGGGTTTAAAAAACCCTAAATGGTTTGATCGATGCCGATCAGGGTCAATCAATGTCAGTCACCCTAACCTCACTAGTGATCGACATCGATCATTGAGCAAACCCTAAAAAAGGTTGTTTGTGACCTATAAGGTCAAAAAAGTTTCTATTTTTGTCATTTTGCTTTTGTATGTCATTGTGCTATTGCTTATCTTATTTTGAAAATGATATGTGGTAAAAGAAATTAGAGTGGAGCTTTGGAGTATAGTTGACACTAGTTTAGAGTGGAGTGTGACTGAATGGATAGTGTATGAGGTGGGCTAGGATGTAATAAGTAGAAGGATGGGGAAGGGGTGGAGGTCAAGGGGTGATGGTATAATGAGATCCACCATAGCGATACACATGTAATGAGGTAGGTAATCTGGCTGTTTAATTACTATTAAATTTTTGGTTTATTATTAAATTTAGGAGGGCATTTTGGGAATGGATGGTTTGAAATGTTATAGGGTGGGGAATGTGCTTGGTTAATTAGGAAATGAAATGTGTTAAGTTTATTGTAGTTGGAAAAATGGTAAGGGGAAGGGAGGAAATTAGGTTTTTGTAGGTGACTTAGTGTTATTGGGAGATAATTAGGGTTTTTGGGCATTAGGTATATTACATAGTGACCAACATCTATCATCTTCAACTAGCATCAATCAATAAGGAATCAATGCCAGTTAAGATAAGGAATGATATTGATCTATGACACCCAATCAATATCAATTGAGGTTTTATCAATAGTAGTTACATAAAGAACTAGCATTGGTTGAGACTCAACCATCATTGGTCCTTAAGTAAAGGCTAACTAGGGAAAAGGTAATATTTAATAAGGTAGAGTGAATGGTCAAGTAGCATATAGTTTGAGTAGGTCCTACCTTAACAGTGTAAGATAAAGGCTTAGGGGTATTTAGTAGATGTAGCCATAGTAATAAGGTAGACTAAAGGGTTAGTTGATGTCATAATATAGCTAAAATGTTTTTATAGGGCTAGAAGGTGTAGGGTAAACTAAATCATTTATCTAAACTTGTAGGCAAGGGTGATGCTGATGATGTAAGACCAAGTACTACCACTCATAGAGGATATACACAAAGACATGACTAGAGAGAATTGGGATCACATAATGGTAGTGGGCTTAGGGGGCATGTGGTATTATCAATGCATACCATGAAATGTAGTGATGATGGTAGCCATCATAAAGAGATGGGACCTGGCTTCAAAAACCTTCATGTTTTTAACTATAGAGATGACCATCCTATTAGAGGACATTCATAAAATTTTTAGACTACTTATTTAGGGTTGAGTGGTAGAGATAATCTAGAGTGATGAGTAGGTTGCCTACATAGACTAGTTATTTGTAGAGGATTTTATAGAGGCAAGATGACATGTAGGGGGTTTTTATTTTAGGGATTTTTACCACATGGATATGGATGGGAGATGGCTCATGACCATGATGATGATAGCCATCATGTGTTATACACTCCCAGACTTGAGTTGGGGCCAATTTCCTTAGGATTTATTAGGTGTGATGGTGGACGTGATTAAGGATCATATAGTCTTTACATGGGCCCCAACACTATTGGTGTAGATCTATCAGGAGTTATGGGGATATCAAGTACACAAAAGCTATGGTATGAGTGTATTTTTTGTATTGAACTATTGGGCATATGAGCATATCACCATCTTATGACCAGTTAGATTATTATGGCACACATGGGATTAGGCCAAGTTTAGAGTCAAATTTATGAGATGGAGGGTAGACATAGCACTACCACGAGTAGGGGTAGAGGGGTGGGACTTGAATTGGTTCAGATAATGATTATATGCACTTTTAGATGGGGAGGTTATTTGGAAACCTTATATAACATTTCCACCATGGAAAAGGATCCACATAAATCTATTTTCCTTACATAGTTTTAGGTGGATACATAGTAGGTGATAATAAGAGGTAGAGCTAATCCCTTTTGATTGGGTGAGGAGATAGTTTGGTTTGATATAGGGGGTCCTTGGGACATTCCCTAGATATGGGAGGAGGATGCAGAGGCACCATTACCTCCACTAAAGCTAATTGAGGACAAGATTTTGTATGAGGAGATACTAGTTGTTGTAGGTGTAGATGATTCTAGGGTCACACATGAGTACATCATGTGATGGTAGGGATAATATTCCATGGATTTTGGAGGGGATGGGGGATAGGGTCCATCTAGAGGTGTAGGTGGATAGAAATAGGTTGTGGATGTG
Organism: Torreya grandis; assembly: GCA_037957365.1. Classification (NCBI taxonomy): domain Eukaryota; kingdom Viridiplantae; phylum Streptophyta; class Pinopsida; order Cupressales; family Taxaceae; genus Torreya; species Torreya grandis. Next base: position 3,910,242 of record JARHVA010000742.1, on the reverse strand, counting down.
GAGATGGAGGTGGAGGGTAATTATATGGATGTATATTATCTATATAGACATATAGTTATAGACAAGAGGGACAAGCGAGAGTAGCATTGGCTGCATCAGCACTAGATTCCATGAATTTAGAGAGGGACCTAGCATAAGGTTAGTTGGTAGTTAAGAATTAGGAGAGAGATACTCTCTATAGATAGGTGGATATCATCACTCAAGAAAGATACTAGGTACGAGGATAGGTAGTGACCCTCATATAAGAGAGGGATCATGCATGAGTGTAACTGGTCACTATTTCCTAGGAGAGGGATATAACATAGGGTCAGCTAGGGACTATCATGCAAAATAGGGATGGGTTATAGGCACATATGACCTTGATATCAGTAGAGAGAGACAATCTGAAGTAGATAGGATGATGAGCCTCTACAAGACCATCTTAGATGATTCTCATGTCTAGATATGTGGTCATAATAGAGGAGCTAAGGTATTATGAGGCACTTGTCTTCATCCAACTTCTAGATGTACCTTGATATGCCAAGTATGTAGCAGATTGGGTTATGGGAGGGAAGCTTAGCAACATGATTCCTAGTGATTGGGTAACATCTTTAGGTGTTCAAATAGGTCCTAGAGATGGATAGGATCTAGGGTAGTAGTACCCCTACACCATATATCTGATTGGACTTTTTATTGTATTATTATTATTTTGATTCTAGCCTATGAGTCGATGTAATGAGAGGTACATATCATTTTGAGAGGCATGGACATTGATAGATATGTTTCATTTGATTTGAGTTATGATGTTGTGATCATGATGTATGTTGTTTATGGTTATGGTTAATTTATGCTCATGTGATTATGCATTGTATGATGTTTATATGTGGTGATTGATTTAGCATTATTAACATTAGTAGGTATATGATTAATTAGATGTTTGACATTTAAATTAATGAATCTATGTGATCCCATATTTAGATAGATATGTGATGGACAACATAATGGTATGACTCATTTATCTAACTTAGAAATGTGATAAAAAGTTATAATGTATGAAACTGATAGAATTTATTTGATTTATGTGATGATAATCATAATTTCTTAGATAAATGAGATGCTAATGAATTAACATGAGATGGTGATTTAAAATAAAATGTTTTCATGATTAAAAACACCTAAATTAGTGATATGAAATGTAAATGACAATCACTAAATAAAACACACAATTGTTTTAAATGTTATGATTGTATTTATTTGGATGAGAGTTGATTTTAAAGTGTTTAAAACTAATCTTAACATATAGGCTAAGTTTGGATAATAATACTATATAACAAAAGAGAATAAAGTTAAAAAAATCAAAAGACAAACATCTTAATGCATATATCAACAAGTAGATATAAAACGGAAGGAAGCGCTATGCTCTTTCATTGGTGAGGACCAAAATTTAGAAGGTGGATCAGTTTATGAACATAAGCCCATTGCATGCTTCACATTAGCATTCATTGGTTTGTTAAGAAGTTTCTTGATCACATAGTGTCAAGTAAGCTCGAAATCCCTTATTTTATGGAGGGTAAAAAGGGAGAGTGATGATAAAGGAACCTTCTTATGGGGCTAGCTTGCCCTTTCTGTAAGTTGCTAAAGAGCTAGTATAAACATGTCTATGTCTTATTTGGTGTAGATTGATTGATGCGATAAGTCTACTATTTTGAATTTTATGAAAACTAATTATAGATTCCAAATTTCTTTTTGATTTTGTGGAATTTTGACAATGGTTCTATTAATGTTTTGAGAGGTTGGGGAAGCTGATTAATGTGAGAAGCTTCCATGAAATTACTTGTTTTGATAGATGTTGGACTTAGCTATCCTTCAAGGGAGTGGTCTAAGCTTCTAAATTGTTTTAGGCTTTGATAGTTATCCTTCAAGGGAGTAGTCTATCTTATGTTAAGAAATGTTTTATCAACTGTCCTTCAAGGGAGTAGTCTACAATGCTAGAGATGACCCATAAGATGGATTATTATTATTATTATTATTTTTTAGACATAGACTTGCTTATATTAGCTTAAGGATTACCTTTATGAAGGAAAAAATGTAGCACAATAAGGTTAAATAGTGGGTGAGAGGATGATTTAAGAGACAACCATGGGATTACATCTTATTAGAGATGAAAGGTATCCATGAAAATCATGCCTTGTGTAGAACTGTGGTACCCATATTTAGGATTGAGGATAAAATGGTGATGGATAATCACATGATTCTATGCTTTAATAAGTTGTCCTCAAAGTAAGGGGATGAAGGTAATAATATTGTAAAATAAGGGATGAGTTTAAGTTAAATAGAAGGTGAGTTTGAACTTGTTTTAACAAAAGAATGGATGTAGATGTAAAACATTGAGGGGTTCAAGTTCTATTTTCCATTCAAGAGATGATAACCGATAAGCTTCCGACCCATAATTATTTATTATGATATAAGGTCCAAGCCAATTAAAAGTAAACTTACCCTACTTGTTTATTTACATATTGGTTATATGTTGATTTTCCTTTAAGATGAGGTCTTTGATATTGAATTCTTGCTCTTTTAGGTGCTTGTTATAAGTGCACTTGATTCATTCTTGATAGACACAAATATGGATAAATAGGGATAGATGATGTTCATCAAGAAGCTCAAGTTGGGCTAAACATTCTTGAAAATAATCACTGTTAAAAATAATATCCTTTAGGGATATACAAAGAGAGGGAATTTAAACTTTAAAGGGCAAGACAACCTCTACTCCAAATACAAGATCGAAAGGGGTAGTACCTATAGGGGTTCAAATTCTAGTTTGATATGCCCATAAGGTGAAAGGAATATGTAAGTGCCAATCTTGATTTGATGCATTAACTATTTTAGTTAGATTTTATTAAGTGTTTTATTAAAATCTTTAGCCTATCTATTATCTTGTGGATGATAAGGTGATGATAAGATTAAATTAATACCAAATGCATCACAAAAACTTTGTACATTTTTATTTCTAAAGAATTTCCATTTTCGATGATGATTTTATGAGGAACATCAAAGTGAGAGATAATGTGATGGTTAATGAAGTCGACAATCTTATCGGCTTTGGTTAAAATGAGGGGAATAGCCTCCACCCATTTGGTGAAATAATATGTCACAGTGATGAGAGATTGATGTCACTACAAATAATGAGGGTTAATTTCACCAATGAGATATAATCCCCATTATGAGAAGGTCCATACATCCTTAGAGACTTCAAGACCATGACTAGGAATGTGATGTAAATTAGCATGTTGCTGATACTTTACACAGTTTTTATGTAATCACAATAGTCTTGGTTAAGGGTAGGCCAATAATAGCCAAGGCAAAGGATACACTTAGCAATAGATATACCACTAAAGTGTCCTACACAAATTCCATCATGCATTTTGTTGATAGCCTGAGAGATTTCATGACTATGTAGGCATCTAAAGAGAAGATCGTCAAAGCCTTACTTATTAAAAATTCCCCCTAGTATGGTATAATGAGAGGTACTATGTATAAATTCTCTTTGGCCATTTATAGAGAGATTGGAAGGAAAGATGGCTATGTTTAGATAGTCAAAGATTTCCTTATCCCAAATATCGGATTGGGCCTCTTCCACATGAAAAATGGAAAGAATGCACAATTTGGTGTAAGAGGGATCATTAAGGTGATGGATAATGATAAAGAGTTTAGAATCATAAGGTGTAGATAGGATTTATGAATCAAGAGAAGCCATGTTATTGGTGAAATTATTAGTAGAATGCAAGGTGGCTTGAATAAGGTAATGTTCAAATGATGTCAAGAGTATATCCACTAGCTATTTGTATTTTTGTACAACATCATTTTTACATTAATAAGAACCATTTATTTGGTTGACCACAAATTGGGAGTCACCAATTTTTTTTATTGATTTGAATCCCAAAGACAAATCTATTTGAAGACCTATAACTAGAGCTTTATACTTAGCCATGTTATTGGTGCAGTCAAAATCAAGCTTAAAGGATAAAAGAAGGGGCTCATCATTAAGGGGAATAAGGATGATATCAACTCCCCTACCACATTCAATATTTGATCCATAAAATAACATGGTAATATGATAGAGGAATATTCTTGAGAGAGAGTTGTGATGGACTCATTAGGAAATTCAAGATGAGGAGGTTGATTTCCTGCTAAATGTGCTTCAGCCAATTGGTCAGCAATAACCAATTGGTCAGCAATAATTTTCCCTTTGATTGAATTTTACTAGAGGAACTTAAGGTTGAAATTATCTAAAATCATGATCTATCTATCCATATGGTGATTTTGATATGGTTTAGAATGCATGTACTTGAGTGGGTTGGTATTAGTTATGATGAAGGTTTTATGGTTAAGAAGGTAGTGATAGAGTTTGAAAGCCACAAAGACCAAGGTAAGGCACAATTACTTGGTATGGGTATATCAAGTTTAATACTCTGTAAGTGTTCAAATTATATAGTATACTACTTTTTATTTATGCTACTCATCATGATGTGTAACCATGGCCCCTAAGGAATGGTTTGTGGTAGAAATGTAGAGGTAGAAGGGAAAGTCCTCTTTTGGAGGGCCAAGAATAGGTAGGGAAAGAATGTATTATTTAACTAAGTCAAAGGCCTTTTGACAGTCTTTGTTTCACTTAAATGTGACATCCTTCTTATTAAGGTGATGGAAAGGATGACATCTATCAAATATTTGAGAGATGAAGTGGAAAATGGATTGGAGCTTCCCCTATAAACTATGAATTTACTTGAGGTTGGTTAGAGGAGGCGTGCTAAGGATTGCCTTAAATTTAGCAATATCTACATCTATTCCATGGAGAGAGATGATAAATCCAAGAATATTACCTGATAAGACCCCAAAGATATAATTCTTAATGTTAAGGTAGACATGGAAGTGGATAAGGAGTTAGAAGATAACCTTAACGATTTCTAAATGATCTTTATGACATTTAGAATTTCTAAGGAGGTCATCTACATAGTCCTGTATAGTTTTATGAATAAGGTCATGAAAGATATAGGTCATGGCACATTGGTAGGTTATACCAAGATTATTTAAACCAAAAGGCATGACACTATAGTAGAACATTTCCCATGGGGTGAAAAAGGTAATTTTATATTGATCTTCTAGGGCAATCAAGATCTAATTATAGCCAAACAATTCATCCATAAGAGATAGCATCTCATAGCCTATAGTAAGATTAATAAGTTGGTAAATGATTATCAAAGGGAAGTAATCCTTTGGAAAATAAATCTTAAGATTGTGAAAGTCAACACAAATATGAAGTCCCCCTATTACTTTGGTGACAAGAATGACATTTGAAAGCCATTGGGGATAATCAATGGGTTTGATGAAGTTGATATATAAGAGGCACTGAAGCTCTTCTTTGACAAGAAGGGATATATGATGGTGCATCCTTCAAAGCTTTTACCTAATAGGCTTAGAATCAAGGGTGGTAATGATGTTATAAATGACTATGGAAGGGTTGAGTCCTGACATATCACTGTAATACCAAGCAAATGCTATGCTATGATCTTGTAGAAAGGAAGAGAAATCATCACACTCTAAGGAATCTAAAGATTGGTCTATTTTGACTATATGGGGGCTATCCTAAGTCCCTAAGTTGAAGTCAATAGTATCTTCATTAAACATGATTGAAGTCTTAAGAGGAAGGGATTTGTGAATGGAATAATATTCAACACCAAGATAGATGAGAATAGAATCATCATCTTGACACTGAATAATATTAATGGTAGGAGAATCATCTTCTACCATCTCAAGATGAGTTAGAGGAATGGTCATGATTTCCCCATCCTTTTGATAAGTCAGGTGTTCCAAATTGATCATATTTATAAAAAAAATGTAGAGGGAATAATATCAAGATCCTCAAATTTCAAAGGAGAAAGGGGTTGGTGAGGATGGAAATTCTTCTTCAATGATGGTGATGGGGGGGGTGGGTTGGTTGGATCTTATGGTAAAATGATTTTGAGACCAAATTATTCATGAAGTTTATATGTTTTTCATAGTAACAACTCATATGGCCCATGTTCATATTAACCTAGACCAAATCCCTTCCAAGCACACTGACGGAGGTATGTCTTGGCAAACTCTGGTTTATCTAAGTAAGAGAAATTAGAGGCGAATGATTTAGTAGAAAATAAGGTAGTAGAGGTGGAAAGTGGTTGATCAAGTCCCCCATGAAAATATTGTTTTGGAAATTGGGAGGCCTAAAGGGAATGATGGTTCCAATGTTAGAATCATAGCTAGGATGGTGGTCAAGATTCCCATACTCTTGGGTAGTAGGGAAGAAATTTAAGGTCAATAGGTGATACTCCCCAAGAAAAAGATGTTAGAATGTTAATTCCAAGGGTTCTTCATGGGGATTTGGGAGGAAGGTGTGGATGAGATGGTGGAATATTGGTTGATGGAAGAAGGGGATGCATCCTTGATGGGTATATGAACATCATTAGGTTGATAAGTCATATTGCATGACTTGAAAGGACTAGGGTTAACTAGTATGATAGATTTGACCCTCGTGCTTAAAATTGATACACTGATGTAAGGTGGATGGCACAAAACCAATGAAATATATCCAAGGGTGTCTAAGAAAAATGTTATATTAGAACTTTAATTCTACCACATATAAGAGCTTAGGAAGAGTGTGAGGTACCAAACAAATATGGAAGATGACCATCCCTAAGTTTATGTCCATGGTATCATTGAAAAATTAGAGTACCACTATAGTTTCAAACATGATGTTCTCTGGTATTTTCAATTGGTCATACACATGAGAATAAATGATATTTATGATGGATCCCCCATCAATCATAAGCCTCTTGATATTTTTTTGGTTGATGTGGGTGGTAATGAAAAGGTGAAGATCTTGATCATCTGGATGAATAGGGGGTATCTCTGAATCCTAGAAGGTGATGATGGTAGATCGATGAAGGGCCCCAATCAAGGTTTTTAGAGGTCATGAATATTTAGGTTGAACCTCTATGAATTATAAGGCCTCCATCATGGCTTGATGGTATTAGGGTGAGGTATTCATTAACTCATACAACGTCATATTCATTGTTGTTTAGTGAAGTTATTTTAGAATTGTCTTTTATATTGATTTAGAGGGGTTGGATTGGGGTACACCTAAGATATAAATCTTGGGCTTAGGTGAAGGTGTTTAGGTTTGGTTAGGGGTTTTGGTGGTGGAAGAAAGGTATGTCCATGGGATGGATACCTTTGCTTTCCATTTATCCTTTTGGGCTTATGATCAAGTGACCACATGAATGGCATGTATTTGGAAATGATTTGGGCTAGTGGGCTACTTTGATTCATCCACACTCTAAGATACAAGATTAGGGGTAGGTAGACATGGGGTGGTTACTTTTGGATTTTGGCATGATGGTAGGCTCATGAGAGGTTCATTGGTTAACAAATCATCCTAATCACATTCTTTTTGGATGATGACTTGGAGAGATTTAAAGTTTTTTGTATCATGTCTACTCATCCTATGGTATAAGCAAATTAGATTGTCATTAAACTAAGATGTCCTACAACTAAGGAGATCAAATGGTTTGATAGGGGGTAAGACAAAGCAGGAATAGTTCAATTTTTTTTTTAATATGGTCGAATAAGACTCTAGAAAGAGTGGCAAGGGTATGGAGGTTTTGGATTTGATAGTTGGGGTGGAAGCCTTCTTAGGGGTAGGCTTGATAATTAGAGTTTTTAGTGGTGGAATGTTCTTGGTGGGTGGTTTTGGAGTAGATGGTTTGGAAGTTAATGGCTTGCTAAAAATAGGTAGAGGTGTAGATAGAAGGAGAGGTTGGGTTTTTGGTTTCTTTGAGAGGCATGGCCTATTAATCAAGGTGGAGGGGTGAGGTCCCAAGATAGAAGAGGGATGTGGTCCTAGAATAAAAGGTAAAGTGGAAATGGGAGGTAAGGTTTTGGATTTTATAATCCTAGATGGTTTAACCTTATTTTTGGCTTGACTTGTGGTTTCTTAGGTGGGTTTGGTGGTGTCAAATCCAAATTCAATGGAGGATGGGTAAGATTAGAAGTGGGGAGGACACCTAGGTTCTTGATGGGATTTATTAGTATAATATAAGGTATTTTGATTGCTTTAGAGGGAGTTGGGTTGGATGGTTTATCCAAGGTTTGGGAGGTAGTAACTTTTGTTGGTTCGATTGGGGTGATGGTAGTTTTAATAATGGAAGTTAAAGGTTAGGTAGATAAGGGTGAGGTTGATGACTCCTTAGTTGGATAGGGGAGCCTAAGATGATGCCAAAATGTGGCCCAATGGGATAAAAACTCTAAGTTTTAGACTAACCTAGAAAAGGGATTCTAGATGGACTTAGTTCCTTTGGTGTTGGACTTGAAGGATAAACCAAATGGTATAGAAAGTGGGATGACCATGTTTTCCTTTTCCTCTATCAAAGGTTCTAAGGCCTTAGTGGATGATTCTTTCATAGAAGGAGTAGGTGAAGCAATCCTTTCTTTAGATATGATTTTGAAAGGGTGGATATCTCTATGATGGAAGAAAAATGGATAGAAGTAATAGTTTCCTCATTTGATATGTTGTTTAAAGGAGAGGTTGGTGATTCCACTACCTCAATATGTGGAGAAGGGATGCTAGTTTTTTCCTTTTTTTCATTTTCCAAAGAAATGAAAGGTGACTCCACTACTTCAATAAGTGGAGAAGAGGTGGTAGTTTTGGACATCAGTTCACTAACTATAAGTTCTTTGATTTTAGGGACATGGGGAAAGTTCATAGAAGGAGAGCATAATTGTCAGAAATCAAATAACATGAATGCCAAAATGATTTAAGATGTTTTTGGGGATCTTAATTGATTTGAAACTTTGAAAATTTTGGAAGTTCCCACTATGTGAGGTATGGTCAGATTGGGATGGATGGGTGGATTGGCTCATTGAAAATTTAGTCATATGATAAAAGGTTGTGGGCACCAGATATGGATGACTCTAGATTGGTCATCTTATCCATCAACATCTTGATAAGATTAGTTTATAGTGGTGCACCCATATAATTATAAGGTATATTTCATTGGGGTTGTGAAGGTGAAACATATGGGTAACTAGTATAGGGTTGGGAAGATGCCACATATTGGTAAGTGGGCATGGAAGGTTGGGAATAAGGTGGAGGCATATACCCTTGTGGGTTTGGGTTATACCCTAGCTTTTATGGAATAAACATTGGTTGAGTAATAGGCATGGTTGGATTGGTGGGTAGTTACCTTAGTGTTAATGGGTGGAAACATAGAGGGTATGGAAACTATAAATTTTTTCAAAGGAGTGGAGGATGGTGGGTTGTGAATAGAAAGTGGTATGGAAGCAACACTAGTTGAAGGCATCCCTATGGTAAGTGGTGTATGGGTTACCAAAGGTTGAGTTGTTCTTACATTGGAAGGGTTGTTGGTTGGGGTAAAACATGTTTAGGTATTAGTTGATGGAAGGGATTGGTTTTAGGTGGTAGTGTTGGAAGGGTTATTAGTGGAGGAAGAGCCTTGGTTTATCATAGGTTGGGTGGATATAGTGGCTATCAAGGTCTCACCCATAAAGTAAGTTGGCATGGCATAGGGAGGCTCAATGGAGGGAACTGAAGCATGGGTACAGTTAGTCATGGTAGAAAGGTAGTGTTGGAGAGATGTGAGATTGTTATTAAGAAGGGTGGTAAAATCCATATCTTCTTAGGTAATATATTGAGGCATTCTAGGACTTCCAAAGTGATTGGGGGAACTCTATGCATCTAGAGTGTGCTCCATGGATGAGGAAGAAGAAGGGTGGTTAGGAGGTGGATCTTGGATTAGTTGATTTATAATTTGTTTTCTTGTCAAAACCATAAAAATAAATATGAAATAAGGGTGAAAGCAATCTCACACACTAAAAAGATAAGTAAAAAAATTAAAAGATTCAAGGAAAATAACCATACACTAAGAGTATGTTTAAGTCCTATAATTCTTTTTATCTCTCTTTGGGCTTATGCCTCAATTTAAGGAGTTATGAGACTCAACTTGGGTTTGTAGAGTGGAAACTAGAAGAGCAAGTCTAAAGATGTTTTCAGGTCATTCAAGGCTCTCAAAAATCTATATTAGAATTTGGTATGTGGTTTGATATTGGGGCCTACCCCCTCACTTCACACACCATGGAAATAAGGGTGTCAAGTGCTTAGCCAAAATATACCAAATTTCTAAAGATTATACTTAGCTAAAAAATTGAGTTTTGGTTTCTCCCCTTAGTAGTGAAGTCCAAGTGGGATAGCGAAGGGAGAGGTTTACCACTAGGTGATGAAATCCTAATCAAACATTATGTCACTATTTGATGTTTGATTTGAATGAGTGATTTTGCATCGTGTGTGTGACAAAAAGTGATTTGATATGATTAATTTCTCCATTTAAATTAAAATATGTGAACTAAACAAGCAAAAAAGTAATTGATGCAAGTTATTTTTAAACCCAAAGGAAAATTTTGATTTCTTTTTAATGAATACAAGAACAACTATGATGCACCTAAATATGGTATGAAGATGCAAGTCATAATCCTAGGATGAGTGCTTTTTGATTTTTAGAAATGAATGAAAAATGAATTTTTTTTCTTTTTATAAGAATGCAAAGAAGACTAAAACTTGCTTTGGAAAAAAAGACTTGAAACTAAAATTTTCAATAAAGAAAATAAAGAAAGAGTGTTTAATTTTCAAAAATGAAATTTGTAAAGGATGAAAATTTCACTAATGCAACTAAATGTCCTAAACAACAATGAACCCAAGAAAATATTTGGGGTCCCACTAGGCATGCCAAAATATTTCACTATTTTTTCATTTATTTTTCTTTTTCTCAAAAATATGAAGAAAATTAAAAGAGGGGTGTGGTTTAGAAGAACCTAGTTTTTTTGTGCATTTTTGATCCAATCAAATGTAGATACTCCTCTTTGGCTTGGGAGGATGACCTAAAAGTAAAAGGAAAACTAGAAAAGGGTGGATTAGTAAGATATATGGGTGGATTGCCTAGTGAAATATAGATCCAAGAAGCACTAGACTTCCTTGGAGGTTGTCAATCCACTCTTTAAACAAGTAAGTTATAAAAAATGGTAATAGATGCTTGCATGAAACAATAGAAAATGATGAAATCAATGCAAGAAATGCTTTGAATGGAAACATGTGATTTTTATAAAAAAATAATAACTTATTAGAAACTAGTTCTAAAATGTTGAAACCTATTTCAAAAAATAGTTTAGATTTATGTGATGTAACAGAAACCAAAAAAAAGAATTTGGGTAGAGGTTGATAAATGGGAAATGCTCATTTTTTTTGGAAAATAAAACACACAGTGATCGGTGCTAGTCACTGTGCAACTGATGCTGATTAAGGCAACCACTACTAGTCGAGGGATGATCGATGCTGGTCAAAGATGACCAGTGCTGGTCTTTGTTGGTTCTAGTTTGGGTAACAATAGGTGTTGGGTGAGTTATAGGAAGGCCTGTACAGATTGTTTCTATGTTGGGGAATGGTTGTGAAGGCATAATGGCTTCTCAAAAGTATCAAACTTGGAGGTTAGATATTCAAGTGATTGAGATGGCTTGTGGGTGTTTTTATGGGAGATGGAGTGCTTAGAGTTGTAGGAATCCAACATAAAAGGAAATATGGGAGAAATGGGGAAATGGATGCAAGCAATAAATTAACTAAAACTAATAATTGAACTTTTGGTAAGATAAAATTCTTAGATCTAGAGTTTTTTGGCCTAGAGAAGTGCTAAAGTTAGGTACAAGCTTCTTGGGATCCTAGAGAAATATGGGTAGAGTAAAGTGCTTGAGTTCTTCATGGTGAGTTATTAGGGCACTTTGATGTCTCTAGTCTAGTTTGTTAGTTCACCCAAAAGATTTAATTCACTTGAGAGTTAATTTTCTTATGAAAAATATGTTTTCAACCTCTTGAGGTAGGATGTCTTAGTCAACTCTCATCGGTCGAGGGGTGACTGATGTCGGTCAGGCAAAAATAATAAAAACTTGCTAATTTTGGCTATTTGTACTTAAGAATGGTTGTTAAGACCAATATAAATGGTTTGAGGCTATTTAATGCCTTATTAGGATGTGTGAGGAATAAGTCTAGGGGGTTAAGACATTAAAATGCCTATGTGGGAAATAGTCCTAAGGTGAGGTGTCCATCAATTAACCACAGGTTTGGGTGGGGAGGTGTAAAATAGGCCTATTTAATTTAATTAACTAATTAAATTAGCCAAATAAGGTAAGTGGGTGTGTTTGAGGATTTTAAAAATTAATCCTAACCCAAGGGGCTAAGGGGGCCAAGGGGTGTTATACGAGAACTAGAACCATGTAGTTTTCTAGTATCTACACATTTATATTATAAAATTGAACATGAGTTAATATTAGTTGAATTATGAAAGGAAAGATAAATAGATGGAGAAATATTCATAATATAGATACAATGATGGAGAGCATTAACTATCCACTTTCAACATTATTTACCAAATCATCAAGTGGCTGATATTTTTGCATAAAATCTGCACCTTGAAGTACTTCACATTCTAAGATTCATTTGTACAAACACATTCAAGTAAATTATTTACAAGGGAGTGTAGATTGAAAAGGCACCTATAACCAGAGGTATTGTGAAAATATATTAACAAGGTCAAACATCTAATCAAACACAACCACTTGTTCAGGCTACTACTAAAAAAAACCTAAGGTTTAAAAAAAAATAAGAACATGGTGGGAAATGGAGTGACATAATCTAGACACATGAAAATGGTATAGGCTCCATTGGCTCTAACTGGAAAACCAACCCAACCTAATCCATCACATACCTTGCAAAGATATCCTTCATATAGGTCATTTAATAAATATATAACATTAAACAAATTGGGAGAAATTGCTGAGGCAATATTCCAAATTCTAGTGTCAACCAATTTGGTTGTGTAGCCTATACCAAATCCATTTTTTGAATATCAACCTAAACCTGACTAGTATTAGGAAGATGAGTTTTGTAATTTCCATTATTTAATCAACCATGCCATTTATTGATGCTTTATAATTAAGACATCTTATTGAGGACCTAATTGAAAGTGGTAAAATCAAAGTGAAACATATAGTGTAGAACACTAATTAGGACATTGGAATCTACAAGGACCCATTTCCCAAACATAATTAACAACAATAGAGGAATGGTAAAAATCAAGGTCAAGGCCAACATCAACAAGGATAAGATCAGAAGCCTAATCAACATATTCATAATCAAGATCATAATTCCAAGTTAATAACCTGGGTTACAACAACATGCCATATGATTATAATAACACGGTGGGATGGGTTTATCCAAATCACATTGCCACCATTATAGTCAAAACTTGTGAACCATCTAATGCTTCTAAAAGTGTTGGTCCCCCTCTTTTAGGGATAACACCCTCTTTTTCAAGTAACACTCCAACAAGCTTAAGCAATTTCATTTCACCTTGATTTCTTTAGGTTACTATTTCTAGACCTCTACCCTCTTCTTCTAATTATAATGACTCATTGCCAAATTAAAATTATGCAATCATAACTAGATGCTTGCAATTCACTCTCTAAGGTCCTTTTCCTTCCTCTTCTAACACCAAACCAAATTTGAATATTGTGCCTTTTGATCCAAAGCTGAACACTATATCAACCAAAGCAAAACCCTCTCCTTCTTCCATTGAGAATACATATAACATTCAAGACCAACTATGTGAAACCTCTATATATATTTATATCTTATATATCTTACATGCGTCATACATCCATATAATTATATTGAATTATTTCCTTCAAAAGTTAACTATTCCCAAAGATATCAACCCTGACCAGTTTTAGACACTTGTAGGACATTTATCTTTGATCCAAAAACTTACATTTGATCAAATAGATATGTCTTATCTTGGTCCCAATCATAATAACCCCCTATACATTAAATTTGTTATAGAACATCATAAAATCAAGTGGTCTCTTATAGACAATGGTTCAAGGCTAAACACAATGTTGTTAACGTTGATACAATAGTTGGGTTATACCACCAATGACATACAACCTAAAATAATCATGATCAAGGCATATGACAACACTAAAAGAGAGTCTTTCAGGACTATATATTTTCCAATCATTATTTGGTCTGTATCCCATGATACTCTATACCATGTCATAGACATTAAATTTACATATAATATACTTCTTGGTCATCCTTGGATCTATGAAGTATGAGCTGTCCCATCTACCTTACACTAATGCCTCAAGTTTGCTTGTGTTGGAATTGAGGTTACCATTTATGCCGATTTGCATCCCTACCAATATTGCAAATATCTAGAAGTTGAATTTCAAAATTATAACCATTTTCATAGATATAAATTTGTATCCAAAAATAATAATGAAATAGTTTATGAACCATCCAAATCTAATTATATCAACCCTAGTGATCTTGCTTCCACTTCGACTGATCCATTTCCCACAACATTTGTAAACCAACTCACTATTGAGGACATAGGCCTTTCCACATACCATTTGAAAGATGCCTTTTATATTGAAAAATTACCCAAATATCCTAAGTATTATGGTAAACTTAAAATTTCTAAAGGCCCTTGTAGGCCTAACATGATTTGGAAAAAGAAGAAAAGCATGAAGAAACCACTAGTGGTATTTATAATAATAACTTCACCAAATTTGGATCAAGAAGCCTTTACTAAAGGAGATTGGTTATACACTGATAGTGTTGCTAATTATTTTTATAATCCCAAGTACCATATCTATAATCACATTATGAATAGTTTGGATTATGTAGGAGAATGGCTAGGGACAAAAGAGAAAGGTATTCTAGAACCGTTATTAGTTGGTAAACATACTATGAGTTAGGGTCTCGATTATATACTACTTAGGGGTGACCTCATGTATTTTGATAGTGATTCTTCTTTACCAATTGATGAATAAACTCTTAGAAGTGACATGATATCCCATTATAGTGATTAAATGATCTAGCTAACACTGATCTATTCAACTCCAATTATATTATGGCGATTATAGCCCATTATTTGATTAACCTTTGCCATCCTAACCGTATAGATTAGGATCAATTTTTTAATTATACCCCTCAAAAAATTTTAGAATGAGGAGTCTATCACTTATTACATGGGACTTAGATATGGATAGCCAATTAGTGACCACAAGTAAGGCTTTGACTTATCCTTGGACTCTGCTACCTACTTTGGAGAGAAAACAAACTTTCTTGGTCACACAAAAGTTAAAACATTGAGGTATTTGAGTGAAAACCTCTTTGAGGCACTCATTGGTTAGGGAAAAAGTAAATAAAAATATAAGACCTTGAGTTAAAACATATTTAGGTACTCTTAGATAGGGAAGTTTCCTCATCTCCAAAAGAAGCGTAGTTTCCACTAAGTCCTAGCTCTACAGCCAGTGCTAATATCACATCTGAACAATATAAAGTCTTTGAGAATATTGCTATAGATTTTTCAAAGATGTTTCCTAATTGGCCATTACATAAAACAATGAACTCAAATTCCTCTCATTATTTGGAGCTATGGGGCTCACAAACATAAGCTAAAATAGAAGAAAAGGACTAGGAACAAACACTACCCACTCTTTTAGAAGATGGATCTACACTCGTATAAAATACAACTAAAGTGAACTTGGGAACTTATGAAGACACCAAAATTATTTATTTAGGAACATCCCTCACTAATGAAGAGAATTATTATATTATCATCATTTCGAGGGATTTTATTGATATCTTTGCATGGGATTATTCAGACATGCTATGCCTAGACCCTATCTTGGTCATACATCACCTTGTCATATATCCAAATGCCAAGCTAGTCAAGAAAAAATTGAGAAAAATACATCCATACATTTCTATTTTAGTGAAGAAGAGACTATAAAAACTATTGGGAGCTAGCTTCATCAGACCACTAGACTATTCTAAATGGATATCAAATGTAGTCCCAATAAGCAAAAAGCCATAAGGTATACATGTTTGTATTTATTTTAGAGATATCAACAAAATGTGTCCTAAAGATGATTTACCTATACCTAACATCAACATGATTTTTGAATAAACTACTAGGTATGAGATGTTGTCCCTCATAGATGGATTCTCCAAATATAATTAGATCAAGATAGCTCTAGAGGACCAATATAAAATTGCATTCACCACATCGTGGGGAACATTATGTTACCAAGTCATGCCATTTGTCTTGAAGAAAACTTGTACCACCTATCAATGTGCTATGCCTATCATTTTTTATGACATGATGCATTATATTTTTGAGGACTATGTTTATGATATTCTAGTAAAATCAAGAACACGTGCCAAACATCCTAATGTTTTATAGAGAATCTTTGAGTGACTTTGAAAATACAAGGTTTGCTTAAATCCTAAGAAGTGCATATTTGGGCTCACTTCAAGAAAATTACTAGGATTAATTGTATCAAAAAGAGGGATTGAATTGGATCCTACTAAGGTTAAGGTTGTATGGAGATACTTCCACCTTTCAATTTGAAACATCTCTGTAGCCTGTAGGGCAATATTCAATCTATTTATAGGTTTATCTCACAACTAGTAGACAAGTGTCATCCTTTCACATACCTATTAAATAATGGGGTCATTTTCCAATGGGATACCAAATGTCATCAAGCATTTGTGAAAATCAATGCATACTTGGCCAACCTCCTAGTTTTGAGATTGCCAACACTTGGATATATATTACTCCTTTATATCTTAACCATAAAACATGCACTAAGGGCACTTTTGGACCAAAATGATGAACAAAGAAAGGAACATGTAGTCTATTATCTGAGCTAAAAACTTGTAGCATACGACCTTAATTATACAACTATTGATAAGTCTTGTTTAGAAATGGTGTTTGCTTCCCAAAAGTTATGACACTACATGTTGAATAATAAAATTATTGTCAGGGGATCTAGCTTTAACAATTAGAGCACATATGATTACTTCTCGTATAAGAAATTAAACACGAAATTAAACCAGAATGATAAAGTAGCTAGAAACTTGAGACTGCAAAGAATTTGAGAGACAATACACATTCTTGTATTAAATATACTAGAAGAAAATACAATAAGGAAGATGCCACTTCTTCCTCCACCTCAAAGGATTGTCACACCTCAAGACCTTCTTCCCTCTCTCTCTTGCTCAACACAACTCTAAAGCCTGAGTTATTATCCCTCCTTGAATGCTTCAGCTGATCTCCTTGACCTTGCTAGCTTTAATGCTTTTACTTGCCTTAGAATTGATTACAATACATGCCTTATGGGTCTTTAAATAGGATCCCATGCTTAAAAAAATAGAACTCTAGTTACAATAATTAGACACGCAGCTCGTGACTATAATTAGTCATTTAACATCCAAACACTCGCTTCACTTAACTGACTATTTGTCAACAACAGTTTTGGAAATACACAGGCGACCGACACCGGTCCCTGCTAGTCTGGTGCTGCCGACGTCGACCGACTATCTACTGTCACCGGTCTCCTTCTCCACTGCATCTGACCGACGTCGGTCATACTGCCAACACTGGTGGCTCTGGTTCTTCAACATCCTTTTCTTGTGTCTGCAAATAGTTGAAGCTTTTAGCTCCACACCTTAACAATCTCCCACTTGGAGATAAACAGCTGTAACTTGTACTTGTACCTGTACACCATCTATTTTGTTCCTTAGGCTCTGTATCCATCTTCAACATCACTCTTGAAGACCAACCACCACGCAAACCTGTGATGCAATACCTGTATCTTATGCCACAAGAATTTTGCTGCTCCCAAATTCTCCATGACACACTTATGAACCAACTCTACCCTTAGCTCAAAAAAAAATCCTTGTATATGAAACCCTGCAATGAGTAACACAATATAGTAACAGGATAATGTAGCCAATATTATCCAACCTAGTAAAGATAAAATACAATGGTCAAACCTCCATTGTTCTACAACATAATCAAGATCATATACCATAGCCTTCTGTCTCATGTGTCCATCCACTCTCTTCTCTAAAATGGGAATCCATCCCTCTATCAGTGCTTCCTTCCAGCTGACAACACTACCAACAAATACCTATTTGGTTCTCCAAGGACTCACACTCCTCATCCATGCCAAGCTCCCACTATTTCTAGATTCTACCTGCATTGCTTCTTCCATCTTCCTAGTTCATGACTATCAGTAAGCAATATAATGAAGGTGAACAATGAATATGAGGTTCACATACCTTTCCTGACCTCCACATGGGTGTTTGAGACTTATAGATTCACCCAACATCCATTCCAGTGACTGATATTGGCCATTTCCCAATCTGCTCCTGACCGATGTCAGTTCCCTACACTGACCCTGACTGCCGACATCATTTCCCTAGCCGACGCCGGTGTCCCTCCTGCCAACGTCGGTCCTTATGACCGACGTCAAACTTCTCCTACCTAACCTACCGACCCTGCTGGTCTGCACAAGACTGATGTCGATATCTGGATGACCGACATTGGTCCCAAGTGATCGACATCGGTGTCTGTGTGTTCCTGTAAGTGATGAAATTTTCATCTGTAAGCTCTTCTTGGATCAAACCTCTATCCATGCTGCCCTGTTTAGATTTATTCAGTCCCTGTGACTGATCTCTGTCCTTCATCTCCTCCATAAACACCAAGGCTTCTTTGTTCCTGTCAAAAGCATCAAATTCCCTCTTTCTGCAATGAACTCTATCTATGTTTTCCAAATTTGAACACATACCTTTTGAATCAAGAACTTCCATTCCCTTCCTATTCTTGTGACCAAGCCTATTAGGCCACATCTTTGAATCTACACCAAATGTAGAATCAGTAATACAAGTAGACAGATAAAGAGTATCTACTTTCTTACCTTTTGCTAGAACAAGTGCTCCCTTGGTAACCTTCCAAGAGTCTACTGTGAGGGTTATTGTGCATCCCTCATCTCCCAACCTTCCTACAAAAATTAGGCTCTGCTTCAGAATTGGAACATGCATGACCTCCTTCAACACCCATGTGTTGTCAATCTGCAATTTCAGCTGCACTTTCCCTTTGCCAACTATCTGACAAGGCGTACCATCCCCTAAATAGAGCACTCCAAAGTCTCCCTGTTCATACTCATAGAATAGATCTCTATTTGGGGATGCATGAAAAGATGAACCAGAATCTAAAATCCATGATCCTACCTGACTATCCAAAGAAAGTATGAGAGTGTCCTGCATCACAATATTTGCATCCTTTGCTTCTTCAATACCTGCATGTTGATTCTCTTTATCTTTCAACCAACACTCCTTTGTATGTCCTTTCTTTCCACAAAACCAGCAGGTAATACCTTTGGACTCGGATCTCCTTCCCAACCTTGATTTCCCTTGCTCAACCTTCTCCCTTTGCCATCCCCTACTTTTTGCACTTAGAGCATTCCCTAATGATTCACCTGTGCTTCTCTTCCATATTTCCTCATTCAAGATCACACTCACAACATCATCAAATTTTAAAATTTTAGAAGCAGATGCAGAATTACTTACTGCCATAACCATACCATCCCAACTTTCAGGCAAAGAACATAAAATCAAGAGAGCCTTTACCTCATCATCAAAAACAATATTGACTAAAGCTAGTTGGTTTACCAAACCATGGAAATAACTGAGATGAGTATGTACCGATCCACCTTCCTACATTTGCAAAGTAAATAGCTGCTTCATAAGATATACCTTATTAGAAGCCGAGGGCTTTTCATATAAATTCGCTAAGGACTTTATCAACTCTTCTGTTGTCTTGCACTGTGATAAGCTGGAAATCATAGATGATGCAAGGCTCAACCTTATGGAACCAAGAGCCTTCTGATCAAGAACGTTCCATTCTTCATCCTTCATATCTGTGGGCTTACATGCAACCCCACCCAATGGTAAGTACAAATCCTTCTAATACAAATAGTCCTCAATCTGCATCCTCCAATGTTGATAATTCTTGCCGTTAAACTTCTCCATTCGTAGTCTACTTTCTTCTACCATTGCTGAACTCCCACTCAATCAGAAAACCCTGTGAATGACCTGTAATAAAAAAACAATACCCTGCTTCCTACAAACTGTAGCTCTGATACCACTTGTCAGGGGATCTAGCTCTAACAATTAGAGCACATATGATTACTTCTCGTATAAGCAATTAAACATAGAATTAAACCAGAATGATAAAGTAGCTAGAAACTTGAGACAACAAAGAATTTGAGAGACAATACACACTCTTGTATTAAATATTACTAGAAGAAAATACAATAAGGAAGATGCCACTTCTTCCTCCACCTCAAAGGATTGCCACACCTCAAGACCTTCTTCCCTCTCTCTCTTGCTCAACACAACAACTCTAAAGCCTGAGTTATTATCCCTCCTTGAATGCTTCAGCTGATCTCTTTGACCTTGCTAGCTTCAATGCTTTTACTTGCCTTAGAATTGATTACAATACATGCCTTATGGGTCTTTAAATAGGATCCCATGCTTACAAAAATAGAAATCTAGTTACAATAATTAGACACAAAGATCGTGACTATAATTAGTCATTTAACATGCAAACACTCGCTTCACTTAACTGACTGTTCATCAATAGCAGTTCTAGAAATACACAGGCGACCGACGCCGGTCCCTGCTAGTCTGGTGCTGCCGATGTCGGCCGACTATCTGCCGTCACTAGTCTCCTTCTCCACTGCATCTGACCGACGTCGGTCATACTGCCGACACCAGTGGCTCTGGTTCTTCAGCATCCTTTTCTTGTGTCTGCAAATAGTTGAAGCTTTTAGCTCCACACCTTAATAATTATTGTTATTGTAAAAGTGGACCCTCTCAAATATTTATTATCCAAAGAAAACCTTACAAGTTGCATGAATAAATGGGTCATGTTCTTGAGTGAATTTGATGTTGTTTACTAGACTCAAAAATATATTAAAGGGTAGGTCATTTCAGATCAACTTGCATAAGATCTTATTTTAGACACTCAACCACTCACATTTGATTTCCTAGATGATTCTATCATGATGATAAAAAAAGTGGATCATGAACCTTAATAATGGAAGTTATAATTTGATGGCTCTTTTACTTCACATGGTTTTAGAGCTGGTATTTTATTGGGTAGACCGCAAAGGGACTCATCCCTAAGGCATTTCACATCAGCTTCAACTACACCAATAATGTGTATGAGTATGAATCTCTCATTATAGGACTACATCTTGCCATATAGTGGGATATACAATAGTTAATGGTTTAAGGAGATTTTCAATTGATCATCAATTAGACCAAAAACTAATATCAAACTTGAGATGGAAAACTTGTACCATACAAGCACATTATGAATAATCTCAAATCCCATTTCAAGTCAATATAGTTTGAACTTTTGCCACAAGCCAATAATAGATTAGCCGATGTGATGGCAACTATTGGGTCCATGGTACAAGTTGTCAGTGATATCAAAGAGTATTAGTTTCTCATTGTAAACCTTCTACAACCCGCTCATATATTATCAAATTTAGATAGGGTATGTATAATTAATGGTCCCAATTTCCCACATGAAATCCCTTAGTACCAAGACATTTATAATTATTTCATATCCAAGTTTTTCCCCCTAACCTTTTACATAATATCCAAAAGATATTCCTTCATCACCTAGCTCATTATACCCTCTTTGAGAACATTATTTATAATAAGGGCTATGATGGAATGTTTCTTCTTTGTTTATATTTGGGAGAATCAATGTTAGAGCTTAAGGAGGTCCATGAAAGAATGTGTGTGGCCCACACCAATGGTGTAGTCTTAGCCAATAAACTCCTTAGAATAGGGTACTATTGGCCTAAGATGGAAATAAATGATTGTAATTATGTTAAGAATTGTGTTGTCTACCAATAACATGTTAATTTTATACATGCACATTCTTTACCACTACAATTGATCATAACACCATGACTATTTTATATGAGGTCTTGATCTCATTGGGAAAATAAACCCAACCTCTTTTGATGGCCACAAACACATTCTAAATGCTACTGAGTATTTTAATAAGTGGATTGAAGCCATTCCTCTCACTTACATCACTGAGAAACACATTTCCAAATTTATCCATTACCATATAATCTATCGATATGGTATCCTAGCCCATTTTATATCTGATAATAGTGGCTCATTTATGAACAAATATGTAAAAGCCCTTTATACCATGTTTGAAATTAAATAGAAAAAGTCCACCCCATATAACCCATAAGGTAATGGTCAAGCTGAGGTATATAACAAAACCATTATCATAATCCTAAAAATTATTTTCAATGATGCTGGTCGTAACTGGCACTTGAAATGTTTTTACCCTTTGGGCCTATCACACTAGTCATCAAACCGCCATAAGAGCCAATCCATATTCCTTAGTTTATGGCACAGAGGTTATTATCCCAGTTAAGGTCAATCTATGTTCATTATGAATATCCTTTGAGAACACTATTGATGATGAATATTATATATTTTTTAGGTTGTAAAGATGAAACTCCTTGATGATAAGTGTTTGACTAGCTTAGAAAACTTGAGAGCATATTAGAACAAATTACTTCACAACTATAATAAGTGCATTCTCCCTTGGGAGTTTTAATTTGGTGAGTTGGTCTTAAAGGATAATTAAAATAAAACTAATGTTGAACATGAGAAGAAGGGTCAGTTTCAACCTAATTGGCTAGGCCCTACTAGTTACAACAAACTATGGATTGGGGGCATATAAATTGGCTACTTAAAATGGTGAAGAGCTCTTATTGTACACCTGAAGTAGTTATATGATTGACATCCTTTTTTTAACCATTATATAAAATATCCCTTACTTGATGGAAACTTGTGCCAAATTCACTTATTATTACACCATGATGCATGTACCATTGTACCTTATACCATAATACCTTATATTGTTTAACATCTGGACTATTGTAATCTTGTACCATTATAACTCTATACTATTGTAATTATAGACCATTTTAACCCTATAACATTTCATTATAGATCATTGTAACCTCATACCATTCCATTATGGACCATTATAACTTTGGACCATTGTAACTTTGGACCGTTATAATCTTGTTCTATTTTATTCAAGACCATTGTAACCCTGTACCATTATAACTTGGAATGTTATACCCAATACCAATTATGATATTGATTATGATTCATATGCATTATAGACATATTTAGTTCCCATTATACAAGGAAATTTAGTTGGATTAGTATTGACATATTATTTTACAGACAAGTGTATAAGGGTATGTTAGCACATGGTTTTTGCCTACTAGATGGTTCCTTGGGATTTATTCACTACTGTATACTATTATATTTTTGCTACTATTTGGAAGACATTTTTGCCTTAAAAAGATCACAAAAATGTTATTTTAGATAGTTTTAGCTATTATTAGAAATCTTAAATGTGGAAGTGCATCTCTTTGGCTCAGTAGTTCCTTGTACCATTATTTATATTCACAAGTGTCTTTGCAGCTAGTTTTAGTTGTTATTAGAAATATTATATATCCAAGTGAATCTCTTTAGCTTAGTGGTTTCTTGTACCATTGTTTATATTCACAAGTTCCATTACAACTAGTTTTAGCTATTATTAAAACTCTTATTTGTGGAAGTGCATCTCCTCAGCTCAGTGGTTCGTTGTACCATTATTTATATTTACAATCTTTGTTTCACCTGATTTAGTTGTTGTTTGAAATATTAATTGTGGAAGTGCATATCCTTATCTAGGTATTTCCCTATAAATTTTAGTAATAATATTTTTTTATTGCTTATCCCAAAAACACAAAATCATTAGAAAATAACTCAACAAAAGACCAAAAACATTGCATTGTGTCTTTGATCCTAAGTACTCTCACTGTAGCATGAGTAACCTAAACCGATGCTCTCACCAATTTGTGAGTTGAATTTTTTAGTCTCTCATATTTCTCAACTAAGTTAAGACACTTAGAAAACCCCTAAACATTTGTAAACAATCTATAAAAACCTAAAACTCACAAAATCATGAAAATTAGCTTAGAATTTTCATGAGAGATATAAAGTTGATTTTTTGGGTCAGGTTATCTTGTTTGTTTATTTTATTTATAGACTACCTTGGTATTTATCTTCCCATTTCTAGGAGAATTAAATCAGCCTGAGGTCCTAATAGATTGTATATGTAGCACTTGGATACATAGGGTATCTCAGGCTAACTCGATCGTACTTTCCTTTATTTTTTGCCTTAAGGATTCGGTGACTCCTAGTTATTTCACAAGTAACCACTTATCCTTTAGTTTCCCCATCCTTATTTTTATCATCACATGCTCTCATCATTTTTTGAATCACCATTATGTGTATTGTTCATATGAAGAAGATCCATCATTACATCCACGACTTTTCTTACGCACTCACCATTTTGTGAGCTTT
Organism: Torreya grandis; assembly: GCA_037957365.1. NCBI lineage: Eukaryota > Viridiplantae > Streptophyta > Pinopsida > Cupressales > Taxaceae > Torreya > Torreya grandis. The sequence continues at coordinate 3,885,785 of JARHVA010000742.1, read as the reverse complement.
TTTCTTTTTCTCAACCTTAGATGTAGTAAACACTCTAATTTCCAATTCATTTCATTTGTGCCTACTCATCTCTTGTATCTTAGTGTGGTTTTAATGTAAACCATACTCTCTTTTTCATTCACTAATCATTTTGTGACATCATTCCTCTAAATGAGAACCATGTTTTCTTATCATCAATTTTATTCTATTCTATCCCATTTCTTTAGAAAATTACATTTGGACTAAAGTTCATGTTGGATATTGAATCCATGGAACTATGTAGGCAATTTCCACTTTCCTTGTGCATCTGGAGTTAGCTCGACTACCCTTTCCTTTTCTTCTATCCCCCTATTTTTGTTTATTTTATTGCCTCTTATAGCCTAGGGGCAATTTCTTTTTATTTTATGTTGTTTATTTATCACCTATGTCCAAATTTGTATCCTTTATTCTTGTTTAACTATACAAATTTTGTTATCACTTAGCTTAGGGGTCACCCTGTCATAGAGTGTAATGCCTCTCTTATATGTGCATGCACAATTTGTTTTCTGTCTACACTAACATTGTGATTAACCATTATTTGTGTTTTTTTGTTTTTGTGTTCTTAGAATAATTTTCTTATGGCACTTTTATTTGCTTTGGTTTGTTTAGTTGTTTTTACTCTCTTCATTTGTTTTTATTGGTGTTTTGTTATGATTTATTATTTTATTTATTATTGTTTTGTTATTTGTTCATTTTTATTGGTGTTTTGTTGTTTGTTTCTTGGTGTTTTGTTATGCTTTTGTTTCTTTTTATTATTATTCTGTTATGCCTTTATTTATTTTCTTAGTGTTTTGTTGTGCCTTTCTTCCTATCTTGTGTTTTACTATTTTGTCTTATTTATTATGTTGTTTTGTTTTTACTATTGTATTTGAATACATTTCATAAACATTTTAAGTCTAACCTTAACTTGTTTACATTTATATTTAAATTATTTTGTTATTTTTTTAAGTACACCTTATTAATAGTGGGTCGTGACTATTTATATCTTTATTCTAGGTTATTTAATGATCCGTCTTTACTTTTTTTTTATCATTTGTTTTTAATATATTCTTATTCTTACTTAACTCTTGGTCGTTCATATCTAGATTTTAAGTTGGGTTACATTTTTGTATTTTATCTTCTTTTTATCTTTTATTTTCTTTGTTTAAATGGAAATAGTTATAACTTTGGTTTTGGCAAATTTTATCATTATCTTTAGTTATAAATATTCACATTTGAACCGGTCAATCACAAATAAAATACAATGTCATTATAATTTATTCATGCTTATGATGCATAATTTCATTTTGCTAAAACAAACACCAAGTGATCCAAAGTATAACAACCAATATAGAACCAAAAACATCTCTGAACACACTATGCTACATATCTGATACCTAAATAAGATATCCTAAATCTAAAGATTAGAAACAAACATGACTCGCTATCTAAGATGTGCATATTCTAGCATACACACTAAGCTATATTGACTATTTATATGACTACTTTGGGATGTGCATATCTTAAATCATCCTCTAGTATCTAGTCAGACATGAAATAGAGTAATAAATACATCAACATACATATGATAACTAAGGAAGTAAATCTCCTAACACTAACATATATCATCATAACATAACAATAACAACATATATGTAAAAATCATGTGACACAAACAAATATTAAGAGTCCATGTACAAGTAGCAATAAGCCAAAAAATGAATGTCATATATATGTCTCAAAAATAATATTTTATACATCATGAGAATATCTATAAATCTCATAAATACAAAATGACTCTATAACATTAGTTATAATCATGTTCATCCCTTAGGGGACTCTATTGGAAGATCTACCCCATGCCTGATGGTGGAGATGGTAGGGGACATGGTGTTGGAGGTCACATGAATACTCGTTGTGATGATGGTTATGTCACTGATTAATTTAAATTGATAACATGTATATACCTATCTATTTGGATAGTAATTTAGGATTTTGTATAGTATCTATAGGATGGTGTTATCCTCTCTCTAATAACTTCCATCTTATATAACCCACACTAGTAGGATATCTCATCCTTCACATGTAGAACATCATCCTTCATGTGAAAGGCATCATCCTTGGTCATGATCACATTGGCCAAGTCCCTAGATGAACCTTCTCCACTATCTATCTCAGATCATCGAGTCTCATCTCATTTCTCTATTAGCCTCTCTACTTAGGAAGCCAATCTCTCCCTATCCAGCCAAACAAAATCTCGCTCACCAACCACTATTAAAATCTCAATGTCTCATATAGCTAGCTGAGCCTTCACCCATACCAACTGGGTAACCTATCCTCTTAGAGTCATAATCTCCACTTCTCTAGTTACAATAAGACTCATTAGCCTCATAGTCTCCCCCTAAGCTATAACTAGCTAAGTTTTTAAGCTAACTACATCACCTTGTTGGCCTACTATCTCTGATAGGCATGCCATAATCTCTCTCAATAACCTATCTATGAGTTCTTGGTCCTATGTGGACCTAAATATGCCTATCCTTATATTTTTCTATGTCTTAGAGGATCCAACTTATCTTATACCTACCCTATAACCTTCATCACCACTTGGAACATCTCCCATCTCTACATCCTATCCATCTAGCTAGCCATATCTACATCATCTAATGGATCTTATTATACCTGAGGATGGACTAACTCAAATGGAATCACATGTAGAATAGATAATTGAGCTTGTCTTTATACCAAGGCCTACCCCCCATCTCTCCTTAGTCTTACCCACTACTAATGTAAGGATGGCTACTATGGCTGTAGCATAGTCAATTAAATTAGTTGAACCCGAACCCACCTTGATGCATAAGCATTTATAATCCCCACATCTATAACCCATCATGTATAATCCCATAACATGTGTAGGATGCTACCATAATCTAATATCACCTGATCTCAAGGCACATGTGGCCCCCACTCTTGAATATCCCTGGTCATGTACATAAAATATTGGGGACCCTCTATGACATCCTATTAGAATCTAGACTATCATTGTACCCAATTTGGTCTATATATCTCCACTACAAAATCATGGTGACCTATAATATAACATGGTGTGTTCATATAGCTGATCACAAACAAGTCCTCAGTCTAAAACCACTAATTATATATATATATATATATATATATATATATATATACATACATATATATATATATATACACACACACACACACATACATACATACATATATATATATATATATATATATATATATATATATATATATATATATATATATATATATATATATATATATATATATATATATATATATATATATGGACACTAGATAAATTCCCCATCAACTATCTTATTTATCACTTATTTATAAAAAGGCAAGTCTCCCAAATGGCCATATAGCCTAGGACCTATTAGATATCACCTGAATGATACTATGTCCTTTAACCCTAGATGATACCTCAGCCTCACTAGTTGCTTAATGGTCATGTGCTCCTAGGTTTAGACTTGGAGAAATGTGTTGTGGCTAATAATATACCCTATGTAGTATGATATCATGTGTGTATATATATATATATATATATATATATATATATATATATATATATATATCTATGCCAAAATGATCACCTCCATGTAAATTAAGCTAAATGATTAAACATCTCTTGCATAACCTTAATCAAGTTAGGTGGGAAGAGTCATCTGCTCTTGTGAGGAAATAAAAGGATGATAACAAGATCCATCAATATAACTAACTTTGAGGGGGCTATCCCATTTATCAGAACCACTACCAAAGCCCTTGCTACTACTGTTGCTATTTCTCCACCATTCAAAGGCCAAATCAGGTCCTCCAATGCATCTATATCAATGTTCCCATTAATGACCACTAAGTCGATCACTCTGATCAAGTCATCTAAAATAGCCAATCAATTCACTAACATTTAGGTAATCCATCAACCCTACATCATCACCCATTATATGTGATAAACATCCTCAAACATAATTATCACCTCCCTAATTGGTAAATAAAATGTAGAGGTATTTGAATGCCACCTCTCTATAAGCATTGATAAATATCCCTATTGGTATGAATCATTGGTAAATATGAAATGTGATATATCTCTACTACCTATAAGATTCCAAAGATCTCATCCATCCATATTCCCTATCAGTGTAGTACTAGAGAGCATTGCTCCCATGTTGTGATCACTCTAACTCACTCCTGTAAATCAAACACAAGGAACTAGGTTAATTATTTTTCCTTTCATTGATCTAATGTACCTAAATTATTTTAATTTTGGGGTTTAAACTAATAATATATGGGTGCCACTCTTTCTTCTCTTAATTTTGGGGGTGGATTAATTTCCTTTAGGCCCTATTCTCTATTTTTTTGATGACCTCACCATTTTCTTAGCTATCTCACTATTTCATAGGGTAATTCTATCATTTAGCATGGAATTCTTACTGTTTGTATCATTCCCATTGATATGTAGGGCATTCTTGCTAATTCATAGGGTGATCTTGCTATTGTTAGTGACATCAACATTTGACTTGGTGATCACACAATTATTAGTGAAATCATCATTTGACTAGGCAAAATCATCATTTGACTAGTCAAAATCATTGTTTGACTAGTAATTTCTACCCAAATATGTGAGTTCATCGATGAAGTGGAAATGTCATTGTTTAAACTCATAAAATATCCAAAGATTTGATGATCTCGATGATCTCAATGGTGAATTCACTATTATCTAGGGTGACCTCATCGATTACAAATTTGGTGAATCGGTAAGATCACCAAAGTCCTTACTTATACCCATAATAAATGCCATAAATGCTAAAATTAAAGATAAAAAGGGTACTTATTGATGGCCCACAACCCAGTGGTCTATGATACTCTCACACACACTTGTTAAGGTGTTAATGGTGTGGGATATTTGCCATTTTCTATAGATTTCTCATGCAAAAATATTATATATTTGGATCACTATAGCCAAGGGTACAAATGAACTATTATTACCCCTCAAAGGTTAAAATATGGCAATTTTTTCAAAATTTTCACCCATTGGGCCTATTGTTATCTATGTTATCTTCCCTAGGCTATTATTTTAGCCTTTTTTTATCTATTTTTCCTCCCACTTTCTTCTAATTTCTCCATTTTTAGTCTCTTTTTCTAAATTACATAATTCTTCTTCTTCTGATTGAGGGTCAAACCATCAAAAATAATTTTTTTGTCCTCCCCTTGAGGGGGAATCATGGACCACCCAAAGGATGTTTGGGGCATTTTTCATAGCCCTATCTCTCCATGACTGATGCAAAATTTAGTGAAAAATAGGAATGGATTTATTGCTTTTGATTATAGTGGCCATTTTATTCTATGAAAATATGTTGCTTCAACCAAATGTCTTAGCATGCCTTCTAAAACAAAGGAAAGATGTAGACATGCAATTCCTATCACTATTGTGCTAAAATTGTAAATTTTAATGATATTATACAATAATACATAATTTGGACCAAAATCACCAAAATGATTTAAATCATTCAAACTTGTCACATATAGATGCCAATTTATGCTCATGTATCCCTGAATGGGGTAATGCATTTTATGTGATTATTATCTTTTCTCGAATCACTTTGAGTCAAATTGTGACCACATAAAATGATGTCTTGGACCACTAAAATATTTTAATTCAACCACACACATCACATGCATGTGTCAATTCACCTATATAATAACCTAACTAGGGTATTACCCCATACACAACTGACATCTTTTTTTGATTATACTCTAGTTAAATTATGACTCAATAAAATGACATTTTTGACTAGGTCGATTAAATGTGCAATAAGTTTCCAAAAATTATAGAAAACTAATTAAGGTCACTTAAGCAAATCAAAACCAAATTAGAAGCCTAAGTGGAAATTCCATAAAAGTTGTTAAATACATTTTTACTAAAAAACCATTATTCAATCCTGCATCATCTTATGAAATCATCATAAGGTTGTCATCCATAAGCCATTAATGGGATAAATATCAAGATTAAGATCTCCCATGCCTCATTAATGCCCCATTCTTCCAAATATTGATGAAAATATTTATTGCTTGTCCTTCCGAAATTGAATCAATCCATGGTCACACATCTTGATCTCAAGATGGATGGTCATGGTTGATCATGAACATTTCAATTAATTTATAAATAAGTGAGCCAAGACCATGATTTTAAAGATTGAATTTTGTGAACTTATTATGCAAAAATACTTTTAATAAGATTCAACTGAGTAAATAATATCTCTTGAGAAAACTTTACTCATTCACCCAATTAGGAAAATTAAAGAACCTAAGCCATTGATAAACTAAGAGATGATAGAGGCTTATTCTACATCTCATTAATGAAGACTTGGAGTACCAAATTTATAGAAAAGCATTTTTATTTCCCATTTTTTAAGGATGGATGCTATTTGCAAGGTACTACATCATCTTAATTTTGTAATTAGCTTCTTGAATTCATTAGCACTATCCCTTGATGGAGTAGGCTTAACACATTAGTTATTTTTGTTTATTGTGAGATTTTTTGTCTAAGGTATGAGATAACTTATTTTTAAATCATATTATACACTTTAGGGGTGAATTGACCTTAGGTTTCATCTCCCAACATCGTGCTAAACCGACTCCATGGATAGATATACAAATTGGGAAAACTATTAGATGAGATAGTGGTGAGTGGTTAGCCTAATCATCTTAATGAGTACCTAGGCCATGCAGTAGCTAGAAATTAGACTCCACTAATTAGTATATGGATGAAGTCACTATGCAAAGAAATAGACCCTTGTATAATGATATAGGCAATTAGATTCAATTGACATGATTTTTACCTTGTATTAGCCACACTTAAGATCGTTTAGTGCATTTGAGATTTATATATTTTAGTCAAAAACCGACTTACTTCTTGATAAATGTCAAGTGCTCCTCACTTAAGTTCGTGTCATGTGTCAATGATTGAGAGATATAGGGGGCACAAAAACTCTACGTACACTTATACGTTAATTTTTGGATTAAAACTTAATTCCTCATAAATATTGGTATCTCAGTGGAATCTTTGGTGAAAGATAAACACACCCATTCTAGTTTTAGATATAGGATGCAACATGAGTGCTACTTATATTTTATTTGATTTTACATGTGTGTTTTTAGACTAAAACTATTTGTTTATATTGTTGTGTCAAAACAAATCTAAAACATTACATTGTTTTCACAGCCCTTTAGCTTAAGAGGTGTTGATTTGTTATTTTTTTTCACATTTGTTACCTTAGAGATTTGTTACAAAACCATTTGTGTATCACTTGTTTAAATGGGGTGTTGTTACACTACCTATTTCATCCTAAATTTTTTCCTTGGATATTCTAGTCCAAAACCATTTTCCATGACATTTATTTCAAGTAGTGTTGTTATTCTATCTATATATTTTCCAATCTCTTGTTGATTTTGAAACCAAGTTCCAAACTATTATTATACCTATCTTATTTAAAACACATAGTTACATTGCTCATTTTGGTCTAGCCCTTTTTGACTTAGAACATTTGAGTATTTTCACACTAAATCTAAAACTCAACATTTTAAAGTGCAATTCCTAAACTAACAAAGTTCACACCAAAGCCTCATCTAATTTAGGCTTAGGTAGTCTACCCTTTTGTGTTTGGATTTTGTTACTTGGGTTGATTTACTCTTTAATATAAAAGACCCCTTGCTTAGACCTAGAAATCATTGTTTATTTTATGTCTTGATTAAGAGTCCTTTGAGCCAAGTTGTTTCCATGGACTTTGTTTAAAGTTTGTTGTGCCAAATTCTAAATGTCCTAGTTTCATTTTTCCATTAGTCTCTTGTGAATCAAGTATCAAGTCTTAGTGGGCCAATTATCAAGTGTCATATAAGGCAATTGCCTTAGTTTAGCTTGTTTTCAAGTTCTTGTTTGAGTTCTTTATTTTTGAGTCTAGCATTATTTTTTACATTAAAATGATTATAACCACCTTTTGGAAAATCATTTCTATCTTTTGATCCTAGTTATCAATTATTCTACTTTGTTTATACACTCTTGTCATTGATTATAACTGCCTTTGGGTAAATAAGTACTTTAGCCATAAATGAGTTTGATCTTTTGTGTTAATTTTTCCATTGATTATAACTACCTTTGCAAAAAATATTATCATTTTGTTAGACCCGTCTCACATTTATTTTGTTCTACCTTTGCTTATTTTAGTTGATTATCTCTTTGTACCTCTTTTACAGAGCCCAAGCTCCTTTATTTTTAAACCTTGGTTGTATGTTACCTTTTAGACTCTTTGTTTTTAATAAGACCTATCCATGGATATAAACATATATAATTACACATGTAGTAGGACCATGTATAATCTAGGCTATGAGAAATTTGTGACCAATGACCCTTTTGTTTAAGAGTCATATGATGACGTAGCTTATGAGATAGATCCCTATCTATCTTATAACATCCCATATGTTGAACAAAGGCATGACCCTTTAAAATTTTATTTCCTTATCTAGGCCAATAACCAGAGAAAATGACATAATACCTTTCTCAAATGATGCCTAACATTAAATAAAACCAATAATAAGATCCATACTATATTATAATTCTCAAATAGACAAGCTATGATTTGTACTTTTTTGAACACTATTTGTTAGAGAACAAAGATGAAGTACTCATTAGAGCTATCAAATTAGGATCTAATTTTATTCTAGAATTCCCACATGAAAGTCTAAGTAGTTTGATTATAAACCCTAGTAATGTGCCTTGAATTCAACCATTCCAATAGGCATCAACTAGTTATTGTCAAGCTCTAGTACAAATGACACAACAAGACCAAAATATGCTTACAAAATGGAAATATATTATGGATGAAAAAATAGAATAAGTACAATAGGTGTACTAAACCTATCTTAACCTAGATCATAACCTTAATGCAAGGAATGTTTCTAGCACACTACTTATTGAGGTAACTCAATCAATAGGGTAACAAATAAATGCTTTAAACTGTGTAATCCAAAATGTAGACCCATTTATCCAAGTAAAATTGGTGGGTGATATTTTTAATGTCTATATTTTATCTAAGATAATTCTGATCAAACATAAAAACCACTCAAAATATTATGGATAACACACAAATGCATTTTAATTTAAACCAAGGTGGGTCTAATTTAACACCTAGTAATACACATCACATTCATTCGAATAATACCATGAGTGGATTAAAATATTATGGAATAGGTATGCCTATTTCTAAAAAACAACAAGCAATCTCCACTCCTCAACCAACTACTTCATAGAATATGCAACAAGGGGAAACAAGCCAATAACACACTAACTTACCACCACAACAAGTGCAAAACACTATGCCACCTCAACAAGTGATAATAAATGTTCTACCACAACAAGTAAAAATAAATATAACTTATAAATAATATAAATTTCCTAACTAACATTGTATTCCTATTTGTCAAAAAATGATTGTTAGTTAAGAACAGCAAATGCTAAAACCCCAACACTTGCCAAACCAACATTTTCTAAACCAATAGTTTCCAAACCTACAACAAGTGCTACTTCAATAATAAATACCAATTAAACAACATGTGTTTAGCTAATAATAAGGTTCTTAAACATAATAGTTATTAGATGTTAGGCAATAATTGCCTTTCACCCAATGGGTATCACATGTGCAACACAGATCCAACTACCAACACCTCCAACAATAGGGATATAGTTAGTAATGTGTTCCATATAGATATAATGGTTTAAGAAGTAGGTATTAAGTTCCCTCCCAAACCCAAAAATACCAAAACATTCTATACATCCAAATATCATTATTTTAGCCATAATTAACTAGAATGTGCTTCAACAACATAATTTGTGCCCATAATATAAACCTAATGCATGGATACACATACCTAGTCATCCAGCCAATTCAAAGAGTATACCACAATTCACCTATCCCAGTCAAGATAATCCACCTTTGACCATGCAACCTCTAAAATAATAGGTCACTCTTAATTTCCTTTCCCAAGAGTTAAAATAAATGAAGGATGTAATTCAAGCTATACAAGTTGGAAAACATATGAAGAATTTCAAATTGGATGAGATATGCTCTTACACATTCAACATGGAGTATCTATAAATACCATTTCTACCAGGTTATGAGCTACCTAAATTTGAAACATACAAAGGCAAAGGTGACCCTAGAGAGCATTTAAAGGAATTATTTACTGCATACCAGCCAGTGGCATATAATGATATATTTACTTTTACTTTTTCTAATGAGTCTAACTAGACAAGCCTTGGAATGGCTGTTGAAATTACTAAAGAACTCTATACCTAAATTTAATGATCTCTCAGAGAAGTTTGTACAACACTTTTCATATAATATCAAGCATGAAATTACTGTTATGGATCTAGACCAAGCTAAACAAAATATTGGTGAAAGATTTGTTGTATACTTATAACATTGGAGAGCACTAACAAGATAGTTTACTCACAATCTACAAGATAAATAGTTGGCCATGATATTTACTAGGATCTTAAATAGTGATATATCCTACCCTATCAAGATATAATATGCTCATACATTCAAAGAGGTTATAGCAAAAGGAATATAGATTGAGAAAGACCTTGTCAATAAAGGCATAATCAAGCTATACTCTTATAATCATAAATAAAACCTTAATCAATGATAGAACCATAATCATAACCCAACTCAAATATTAGGTTTAACACCACTTCAAGCCAATAATAATGAGAGGCCTAAACCCTATAACAATAATAAAAATGTTGTTGGTAATGGGGTTACTAAATCATGCCATGTTCAAATGGCAAAAACACTGACTCTCTGTATACGTCCACCCACTCAACAAGCACCTCCTCCATATATTAAACTAGGACCTACAACAAAATAACCATCACAAAATAAAAAAATTTATAAGCCCCTCTTTTAAAGAGCAGACCAACCATTGCTCGATAGTTTAGTGACCTGGTAAGCCTATTGAATTTATGTTCTAAATATTTGTTCAAGCAAATATGATCAGTTGGATGATACCAAAGCCATTTCTTGAAGGGATTAATTTTCTTGATTGGTACAAGGAACATAAATTTTATGAGTAACATCATGTTTAAGGATATTCCATAAGATAATGTATCCAACTCAGACATCTGATTGAGAACATGATTAAAAATAGAGAGATAGTAAGAGACACCCATGCTCCTATGAATAACCATAATTTGGGTATCTAATAGAATCCATTTTCCCAACATAATAATAACAAAAACCAAAAGTAGTACCAACAAAAAAAGTAATAGTAACAAATAAATCCACCATAAAATGAGCATTAACAATGCCAACCATAACAATAACAACATAATGGTCAGGACCAAGGGAAAAATGATCAAACCAACCAAGGAGGTTATCATGCCATTATGTATACCTATAATAATGTTATAACACATGTTTCAAGTGGTCATGTTGTCACTATCACTATCAACCTTGACCAACTACAAATAGACTTGGACCTTCACATAAAAATGCATATTTGCCAAATAATACCCACCAACCTCCTCATGCCAATGATTATTCTATGAGCCATGTTAAAAATTAGGCACCATACCATTTAAGAATCATCATTTAAAGCATCATTACCTACCCAAAAAACTACCAAAGCCAAGAACTAGACCAAGATTATGTAATCACAACTTAATGAGCTAGTGTCACTATCAAAGGACTACAACTAAATACTACAAGTGAGCCTAATCAAACTTCCATGCCTATCATAAATAAAATAAGTGATAAAATTAAGGGGAAGACCTATAATATTGTGGAAAAATTGAAGAAGAAGCCTATGCACATATCCATCATGGATTTGTTGTGTACATTTACCATCCACAAAGACATCTTGAATGAGTATTTGAACCAATCCCTTATGTCAAATGATATCACTCTAGATAAATTCCATGCCATGGTAGGACATTTTTCCCTTGGCCAATGTCACTTTTGACCAAAGTGATATGTAATCTCTGGGCCCTCTGCATAATAACCTATTGTATATTGAAGTTAGTATAATGAACCATAGAATTAAAGGTATCCTTATAGATAATGGTTTAGGTCTCAACATTGTGTCTCTAAAGTTGATCAAACATCTTGGATATATAAAAACCAACTTGAATCCAGATACCATCATTATCAAGGTATATGATAATGAAGAATGGGAATTTCAAGGTATCATTAGCTTGCTAATGGTCATTAGGCCATTAAACCATGATAATCTATGCCATGTTTTGAACCTAGAACTATATTGTAATCTATTATTAGGCTGACCTTGGATCCATGAAATTAGGGATATACCTTCGACATTGCATCAATGTATAAAATTTCCACATTTAGGGATGGAAGTGACTATACCTACTGATCTTCATCTATATCAGTATTATAAATTCCTTAAAGTCAAGTATAAAAACTACAAATACCAGTTTGGCATGAATAATATGCCTAAGTTAGACAAATGACAATTCCAAAAAGGAAAAACCATTGAATCAAGTATAGAAGCTAATTAAATTGACCCAAATAACTTAGTCTCTACCTCGACATTATTCCATAAAAAATTTTCAACCATTTATATATATCTGACAAAGGTCTTGGATAATATAATACCCGTAATGCATTTCATATTTCCAAATTACCTATATATTATGTGAGACATAAGGCCAAAACCACTCGTACAAAGTGGGAAACCAAGTGAAAATCTTAGATGAACAAACCCATTATTTTTAATGTAGCATATGGCCTAGAATAGGACCCCTTAAAATTAGATTATTTGTGACTATACACTAATGAGTTAGTTGATTATTATGAAAGCATAAAGTATCCTATTTACAAATGGAATATGAATCACCTAGTTTATGAAGGTATAAGCCTCAAACTACATCAACAAGGCACAATCAAACCAATCTTAATGACTAAATATAAGGGAACCCATGGTGTTAGATTTAAACTACCTAGGGGTGACCCCACATACCTTAATTGTATTCTAAAACTAGTGAATAACAATGATGATGTCAATAATAATGTAAGGTTTAATTATAACATCTATGATGACCTTTCTTTTATAAATTTATTTAAACCCCATGATATTTGCACCATTATCCCTAGTCATCAACCTTCACATTTAACCCTTTACCATTCACAATTGATAGAATGGGACCAAAAATAGTCAACAATGGCATTATATGAGTTCAAAAATGATGAGGCCATATACGACTTTCTGGAATTGAGGAATCACATACCTCTTAGAGACCATAAGCATGGATTTACTATTAGATTGGATCCTAATGACTACTTTGGAGAGTGGGTGAACTTCCCTAGACAAAAATAAAAATGAAATCAAACATTGAGGTTTGAAAGTGAAAAACTCTTTGAGGCACTTTATTACCAGGTAAAAAGTAAAGAGAAAGGCAAGACTCTTGGTGAAAACTAGTTTTTGATGCCATTAGATGGGGATGTTCACCCCTCTTCCTATGTAGCATAGGAGACCTGTAACCCAAAATTTATTTATGGATCAGATATTAGTACTGAAGAGTGGCAGGATTTTGTATAGATTACTCAATAGTGCCTTGAGGTATTTGTATCATGGCCGATGCTATCACTAGGATATTTTGACTATTCTAGATGATGGTTCTACAATTCTTGTGGAGGACACTTTAGAGATAAATATTGGTACTCTAGAGGACTGAAAATGGATTAAATTAGGTTCATCCCTCACTAAGGATGAACATGATGATTTTATATTCTTTTTGAGGGAATTTATTAACATATTTATATGAGCCTATTCAGACATGCTAGGTTTGGACCCACCTTAGTTGTACACCATCTCATTGTACATCCTTATCCCAAGCCTATTAAATAAAAGTTCTTGAAGATGCATCCTCATATTGATATGTTAGTAAATAAAGAGGTATAAAAAATCTTAGACGTGAAATGCATCAGGCCAATAAACTATTCAAAGTAGATTTCAAACATTATTCTAGTGATCAAGAAACTAGAAGGTAGTAAGATCTGCACTAATTTTAGAGATATTAACATAGCCTACCCAAAATTTAACTTCCCTTTGCCTAATATTGACATGATAGTTGACTCAATGATTGGATATGAAATTATTATCTAATGGATGGTTTTTAGGGTATATTTAGATCAAAATTGCACTTGGAGGCCAAAACAAGACAACATTCACTACTTTATGGGGAACATTTTGTTATCAAGTCTTGCCCTTTAGATTTAAGAATGATGGAGCCACTTACCAAAGAGCTATGATAATGAATTTTCATAACATGATGCATGACATTATTGAGGACTATGTCAATGATAATTTTTGGTAAATAAAAGACCTATCCTGATCACCCAGTCATACTAAGAAGAATATTTGAGAGACTTCATGAGTACAACATCAAGCTTAATTTGAAGAAATGTGTATTTGATATCACTTCTATAAAATCATTAGGTTTTATCATCTCTCATAGGGGAATTGAATTTGACCCAACCAAAGTTCATACAATTACAAAAATTACACCACCATCTACCTTGAAGTAGATATGTAGTTTGCAAGTCAAGATTCAATCTATCAGACACTTCATCTCATAATTAGTTGACAAATGTAATCCAATTACACACTTAATAAATAAAGGTGTTACGTTCTCTATGAATTAAGAGTGTCAAAAATAATTTGATTAACTTAAATAATATCTTACCAACCCACCTATTTTATTTTCACGAATACTAAACAATACTTATTTACCTATCAGTAACTAAGAATGCCTTGGGAGAACTTTTGAAACATCACAATAACAAGGAAATGATCATGCCATGTATTATATGAGCCAAACATTGGTCACATATAAACATAACTATACACTAATTGAAAATGCCTATTTAGCAATGGTGTTTGTAACCTAAAATTTGTGTCATTATATGCTATAAAACAAAACCATTGTTATTTCCAAACTAGATTCACTTAAGTATCTACTTTTAAAATTAGCTTTATAAGGACACATGGTAAAATGGATTATTCTATTGAACAAGTTTGAGATTGAATATGCCAACTAGAAGGCCATTAAGGGGTAAGTACTCACAGATCATCTTATGAAATATTGGCTTCAAGATACTCAACCCCTCACATTTGGATTTCTAGATGAGGCCATTATGACTATTGAAGAAGTAGATGTACCTCCTGAGGCTAAATAATGGAAGATGTACTTTGATGGATCATTCACAACTCATGAATTATTGGCTAGAGTATTGTTTATTATGACACAAGGGGATCTCATTCCCAAGTCATTTTGTATTCGATTTCCATGTACCAATAACATGGTTGAGTACAAAGTGCACATTACAGGGCTTTGTCAAGTAGTAAAATTGAGCATTTAACATTTATTTTTGTATGGTGATTATCAATTAATCATCAATCAGGTCATAACCCAATACAAAACTAATGATGAGAAGTTAGTACCCTATAAAGATATGGTCGATAATCTCAAGTAGTAAATTGCAAACATCCAATTTGAGAAAATATCTCAGGCTAATAACTAAATAACTAATGTTATGGCCACTATTGGTTCCATGGTCTAGATCATCAATAGAGCTATGGATTATCAATTTATTATTGAACATATCTTAGTGTTAGTACATGAACAATCAACCATCAAGATGGTTTGTGACATTATTAGTCCCACCTCTCCTCAATATTTAGACATATATTCCTATCTTCAATAGCAAACCATGCTCCCTAATTTATCTCATAAATAAAAAAAATCCTTGACCCACAAGGCCTCTTGCTATACCCTACTTGGACCAACCTTGTATTTTAGAAGCTATGATGGAAATCTACTTCATTGTTTACCTTTGATAAAATTTGGATTAGAATTAAGGGAAGTCCATGGAATCTATGGAGCCCACACCAATGAGGCAATATTAGCCAAAAAATTTACTATGTACTAGTTATTACTTGCCAACACTGGAAGTAGATGCAACTAAATATGTGAAGAGGTGTGTCATATGTTAGAAGTATGCCAATTTGATTCATGATCTAGCCAAAACACACAAACCATTGACAACACCATGGCCATTATCAACATGGGGACTCAAACTCATTGGGAAGATCAATCCAACATCTTTAGATGGCCATAAACATGTCCTAACTACTATCAAGTATTTCATTAAATGGGTGGAAGTCATTCCCCTCACTTACATTACTAGTAAGCAAATCTCCATGTTCCTATTCAACCATCTTATTTGCTACTATGGCATCCCCTCTAACATCATATCTGACAATGGTAGATCATTCAATACTAAATATGTGAAAGTAATTTATTCTCAATACCACATCAAATAACATTTCTCTACCACATATTATCCACAAGGTAACAACCAAGATGAGGTTTCTATAAAAACATTGTCAATATTTTAAATAATATTATTAATGATGCTGGTCGTAATTGGCATTTGCATCTATTTAATGCCCTTTGGGCATACCATACCAAATTTCATACTCTAATAGGAGATACAATCTATTCCATTATTTATAGAAGTAAATTCATTCTTTCCATTGAGGTTGAGATGCCTTCTCTTTTAATTTCATTATATCACACCATCGATGATGAAGATTATAGGGTAGTTGGCTTGCAGGAGCTATAACTACTTGGTAAATGCTTGGCCACCCTAAATAATATTCAAGATTATCATAATTTATTAAAAGGCAAATAAAATAGGTGCATTAAGCATCATGAATTTGAGCTTGGTAACTTATTACTAAAATAGAATAAAAAAAATGTAAATGTTGAAACAAAGAAAAAAGAAAATTTCCAACCAAACTGGTTAGGGTCTTATGTAGTTGTTTCCAACTACGGTTCTAGATCATATAAGATTGCTACACTAAAGGGAGATAAAATTGATGAAACAATAAACATAATTCACCTCAAATGTTTTTATGCTTGAATAATTATGGTTATTGTCTACAAGGATCAGCTAAGCTATGCCACATTCTACCTATTCTTTGTACTATATTCCTTACCATTCTACCATGCCCTTAACCCTTCACCATCAAGTTATTTTTACTTCAACCCACCTATTACATTTGGCCTTGGTTCTAATTCATTTATACTTCAGACACATTTAGTGGTTGATGGTAGATCTAGTTTCAATAGTTATTTCAAAAGTACATGTTCAAACGGTAGTTTATGAAAGTAGTATAATAGTGGTCCTGACAATTGCATCATTTATTTTTTATCACATTCCCACATTGTGATACTAATTATAATCACATATGGAAAAATTATTACCACTGACCCTTTACCATTATTTCTTAATTATAAGTTCCTATTGGAAAATTAGGGACAACACATTTACCATGCATTACCACATCACCTTGCCATTACCGTTATCATTTACCTTGCCATTTGCCTTTACCTAAACTTGTTGATACTTAATTATATGCCTTTAATATAGGTATAACTACATTGACTTGAGGCCCTAATGAGACTATGTAAGTAGCAATTGATTCACATTGAGGTTAGATCAATCACCCCTTTGCTACACTCTCAACTATTTTAAAAGTTAGACCATTCTATGTCTCATAATTCTCAACCGAGTTGAGATGCCTAAAAAATTAAAAAAATGTTTGTAATAGTTTCAAAACCCCTAAATATTTGTAAAAGATATAGAAAATACTAAAACTAAAAAAATCATTAAAATTGGCTTAAAATTTCTACATGAGATATGGATCCATCCATTTTTTTTGGGATGGGCCATCTAATCTATTCATTTTATTTATAGACCACCTTGGCCTTTTTACTCCAATTTCTAGGTGAACTACATTAGCCTGAGGTTTGCATGGTCTATATAAGCAACCCTTAGATACATGGGGTATTTTAGGTTAGATCAGCCAAAACTTCCTTTCTTTTTTGACCGCTTATTTTCCTTAAAGATCTTAGGACTCCTAACTATCTCCTGAGTAACCACTTATCATATAGTTTCCCCATCGTTATTGGCCTTAGTTGTACACTCTGATTGTTTTGTGAGATGATGTTGTGATTACTGTGTATTTGAATTTGATACACTAATGATCACTTATATTTTCCTATGCTCTCATTATTTTATGAGCCATTTCTATTTGAATGCTCTCATCATTTTGTGAGCACCTTCATCTTATGCTCTCATCATTTTATGATCTCATTCTTTTTTTAAGTCTTAGATGTAGTAGACATTATATATTAAAAATTAAATTCATTTGTGGATACTCATCTCTTGTATTTTATTGTGGTTTTAACCTAAACTATACTCTCGATCTTGCATGATTTGTTTGTGTTGACATTTTCATGATTATTAAATGTTATCACCTCTTTTCTCACACACTCACCATTTTGTAAGATGATTCTTATTTTCCTCTATGCATCAATCATTTTTTTGATCATTTATTTTCTTCTATCTCATATCTTGGGAGAACTACATTTAGCCTAAAGTTCATGTTAGATCTTGTGTCCATAGAACTATGTAGGCAATGTCTAATTGCTTAGTGCTTCTAGAATCAGCTCGACTACCCCTTCCTTTTCTTCTATTCCCACCCCCCTATTTAATTTATCTGTGTCATTTTCTCCTATATCCTTAAGGTAATGTTTTTTTTGTGTGATTGTTTCCCTATGGCTTAGGGGTAACCTTTTTCATTTTATTCCCATGTTGTTTTATTGGTGTCATTGTTACCTATCTTAGGGGTCATCCTATCTCCAAGAGTAACACCTTTACTACACGTGTACAAATAATTTGTTTTATGCTTATACTAACATTATGATGAACCATTATTTGTGTATTTTTATTTGTTTGGCTTCATTTATTTATTTTTATATGTTTAGATTAGTTTTTTTTATTACACTTTTCTTTGATTTGAATTGTTTAGCTATTTTGTTTGTGTTTGTTTAGTTGTTTAGTCATGTTTCGTTAATTGGTGTTTTGTTATTTTTTATTTTTTATTTTATTTATTAGTGTTTTGTTGATTTTTTGTTTAGATTGTTTCTTTTATTGGTTTTGTTTGTTTGCTTATAACCTTGTTTGTTTATATTTCATTATTTTTATCTATTTGTTTGTTTTCTTTATTTTTATCTTTTTATTTATTTTATATATTTGTTCCTCAGTTGTTGTAAGATTATTACATTTTGTTTACAATTAGGTCTTGATTATCCATATGATGTACTTTGGTTTTAAATTTTTGTTTTTAGTCTTACACTTGATTTATTTATTATATTTACACATAGGATTTGATTATTCATATCTTATTCCTAGGTTATTTATATTTACATTTAAATTAAGTTTTTCATGCTTAGGATATATATTACCATTTTAGTTATCCATAACTATCATGCATAATATCACAAGATAAAGCAAAACCATGCTCATAAAGTTTATTGTAGAAATGTAATGATAACATCTCTCCAATATATCAAAAACTAGCCAAATACCCAAATAGATGCCTGAATCCATAAGTAATAAACAAGAACAACAAATAATTTACTATATGTTTATATATATGATCATCTATAAATACACATCTATAAAAGTCATACAATATAATCAGATGATAACCAACACAACATATCATAAACATGGCATAACTAATAAATAAGCTCAACATACATGAACACAAACATTACCAATGTTAAAAATCCATAGTGCTAGTTAATGATAATTAATGCTACACATGAGATAATCAGGATAACATACAAGGCATTGTATAGTTCATTTTAGGCACTCTAGGAGGTGTATTTTTCATGTTTGTGGTTTATTTTACATGTCATTTGATCTTACGCACCTATTTTTTTGGTTGTATTGTAACCAAACTAATTTTTTGGGCCTCCCTTAAGACCCATTTAACAACATGATTTTTAAACCTATATCCTATGTTTGTTGGAACATGCATCTTCAAACTCACATTTAGGCTAGAAGTGTGTTCTTACCTTTGCTAGCTCATTATAAATCCATTTTATAGATTTTTTTGCATAAGCTACCCTTGTTAATTTGACCTGTTATGGCAAATTATATTTTTGACCAATTTTATGATTATAACTGCCTGTGGGAAAATCATTATTTTTGCATCCCATGCTAATGATTATAACTGTATATGGTAAAATCATTATTTTTACCATTTCCACCCACCCTTTTAGAGCAAGTGCTTGTGTTCCTAATTATAACCACCTATGGGAAAATCAATGTTTCCTATTTTCCATTCTTGATACCACCTTTAAAAATATTAGTATTTCTCATTTTCCATTCCTTATTATAACCACCTTTGGGAAAATAAGTGTTGCTCATTATCCATTCCTTATTATAACCACCTTTAGGTAAATCAGTGTTTCATATTTAGTTATTGATTATAACCACCTTTGGGTAACCAATGTCACACCCTTAATTAATAATTATAACCACCTTTGGGAAATTCAATAATCCCACCCATATTACCACTAGATCATGTTATTTTAATCATTTCAAGGGAATGTTTGATGACTTTATTTTGACACCCACTCCCTCAAGGGTACATCAATGAATTATCAATCACCCTTTGGGTCATGAACCATTCAGATTATGAAAATTTTCATCAATTTAAAACACATTATTGTGCATGTGTCTTGTAATGTATTCTTAAATAGGGGAAAATTGTAGACACTTAGTGTTGGCCACTTTCATGCCTAAACTAGGATTCAACTCAATTTCTAGAAAACGACACATTTTAAGTCTAGAAATTACCTAAGTTACCCAATTTCTTCTTCATAAGGGATTTAATCACCCAAAAATGTGATGAGGTTAGCTTATTTGGTGTATTATCCTATATGCTTCACTAACCTAGTTGAGTTCTAACCCTAGTTAAATTATGACCTAATAATTTGACACTTTTGGCTTGTCAAGCTATTTATTCATCACATTTAAAACAATTACCAAAAGCCAAAAAATAATTAAGAAAGATTAAATAAATTGAAAATAGTAATTAAATTTCCTAAAAAAAAATTCCAAATCAAATTAGTGAATTTCATTTACCAAAAAAATATGTTTTAGCTAAATATGAAGTTAAAGGTCAAAAGAGTTAATAAAGTGATTTATTATCTCTTAAATATTCAAAATATGAGTCATACCTAAAAAATATTTAAAGTGAGTTGTCATTCCTCAAAAATATATGAAACAAAGGTATCAAGATTTCATGAGTGATTTTACCCAACCCAAGACCTAGGTTAATTTAAACTCAACCCAAGTTAGAATTTAACCTAAAATCCTTAAGATTAGATTTATTTATTTGAGCTATTAATAAAATATCCCACACCATATTCCAATAATAATTTGTTTGTAATGTAACTCTATTGGAAGACCTTCTTGAAGCCTTTGAGAGTAGTGTTATAATGCCCACTTTGTGACAAGTTTCACACCAATCCACAAGTGACTATTGGGGAGATGCTACCACCATGGAAGAGCATTGAAATAAGACTCAAATAATCATAAGATGAGCATGAACATCCTTATACCAATAATTAAGCATCAAATTTGACAAAGGAGGTAAGAAATTTTTATTATCTTCATCTCTATTTTGTGATCTTGATTATTGTGTTATGCTCTCCCTAGTTCTTATGTAAGAGTGTTTAGTGTATTGTTATGCTTGATGTTTTCTAATTTCGAATAGAAAGGGACTAATATACATATTGTATACTATTCAAACACCTAAGGTACATAATGGAATGCCTAGTGGGACCAAGCATCCTATATGGCCAATGAGATTAATATACTAGCTTTAGTTTTTCTAACATTGCATATGGAATCTTTATCAAGGTATGATTGAATGAATAGAGAATGAATATTAGAGTCAACATAATTAATTTCAATATCATTAAAGGAAATAATGGGTTTATGAACCATACAATGTATATGTCTTGTGTAAGTACAAATGACCCCATCTAGTGGGTGTCCATAATATGATGGAGGAGGATGTGTAGTTTATGCCATTTGAACTTATAGTTCCTTTTTAGAATGGTCTTGAAAAGGATTCTTAAATATTTTATATTTATGGTGATCACTAACTTGTGACCCTGATTCCTTTGGAGGATCATCAAATTTAACATGTTCATCATTAATGAGGTCTTGAATATTATGATTTAGGGTAAAACATCTATTTGTGGAATGCTTAGGGCCTTAGTGATAGTCACAATAAATATTTACATCATATCCTTTGGTAGAGGTCTATTTAAATCAACCTCTATAGGAGGAGGGGGAGACATAAGATGACACTCTAGAAACTATAGAAGTAATGAAGTATGAAGCTTAAGTAAATGTGTAAATTATCTCCTTGGTACATTAGATAAGACAAGTTGATTAGGTTATTATGCAACTATGTTCACTATGGTATTTTTTTCCTTTTTAGGCTCAAGAGGTTTTACCTTATAACTTGGTTTAATTTTCAATTTTGCACTAGATGTAGATGCATATAGTGTGTCTATTACATACTTGAGCTTATTCAATGACATAAGCTTCATTTCATGGTCCCATATAACATGGCATAAGCCATCAAAATCTTGATTTTTTGAAGATAATGGACTCATGTAAAGGAGCAAGAAATTTTTTCCTGAATATGCCTTGAAAATCTTTGTCTACCATAGGATT
Source organism: Torreya grandis (assembly GCA_037957365.1). Taxonomy (NCBI): domain Eukaryota; kingdom Viridiplantae; phylum Streptophyta; class Pinopsida; order Cupressales; family Taxaceae; genus Torreya; species Torreya grandis. The sequence continues at coordinate 3,863,052 of JARHVA010000742.1, read as the reverse complement.
GGTCATTTTGGCTAGCATTGTCTTATATTTTAAGATACATTCATTGACTAGTTCACTGGTTCCTTCTTTGATCTTTACAATTTAAGTATAGGAAACCTTTTTGATAATGTAATATTTAAGTGTGATAAAAAAATTTCTACAAGAGGTTTTAATGCTTTCAATAATTGGAGAGGTAAGTCATAAAACCACTTCCAAACTTAGTCCATAAGGTTCTTTGGAAAATATTTTGTTAAAATTTTATCATTTTAAGCATAATCAAGGCATGTTGCATATAAGGTTTGAAGATGTTGTTCAAGATCACCCTTGCCATCATAAAATGTGAATTTAGGTGAAATAAATCCAACTGGTAAAAGGTGCAAAGAGATCTCAAGTGCAAGAATGTTATGCAACACGTCTTGTGAATCTATAGCATGTGAAAACATAACAGCTTTTTGTTCAATGTTTTAACCTTATCCTTCAAGGTCTGTATGACTTACAGAGTGATTGAACTTTAGGCCTAGTGGGATTTTGATTAGTAATTAGAGTAGTCACCATAGTGGCTAGAAACATGTTTTCAGTAGTAATAGGCATTGAAACCAATATTTGTGTTGGAACAATAGGTAAGTTCCAAATAGATATATCAATAGTAGTTTTCAAGAAAAAAGGTTGAAACACATAATCCATGCCCCCATTAGATGTATTAATTTGTAGCATGTTTAATGGGATGGATGTATCCAATAAAGTTTTTACTTTTTTAGCTTCAAGTATAATTTTTAAGATGTTATAAATATCTTCATGTTTTTTTCAAATGCATTCATTAAACATTGAAATTGCATGCACATAGTCATTGTATACTTGGTCATTTTCATTTGTTTCTATATTTTCGTTATCAAAATATTCTATGATAAACCTATCATGATTTTTTTCATTGTTAACATGGGTATCATCATGATCTAAGGTATGAGATCCCTCATTGGCTTGAGAAATCTTAGATGGGTTGAGGGTAAACTTAATATGTTCAATAAACACTCCCCCAATCTAGGGGTACACTTAGGTTGCATGAAAAATAATACCAATAGGAAATTAAAAAGTATATTAATTTGAAACCCTAGTTGGTTTAAAACCGTTGGAATAAAAAAATTAGATTCACAAGGATTGAGTTCACAAAAATTTTAACCCTAATTTGATAATAATCCTATTTAGTGGTTAGGGTTAAGGATATAGAAATGATAGGGAACAAAGATGAATATCATATATACAATAGGCCAATTAATGTGCTAAACTTAAATATACCATATACTAAATTTAAGCTGAGATAGTCTATTAATAGAAAGTACAACTATGCTAGACATACAAATTATATGAAAGAAAGTAATTAGTTGTTTTTGATGTTAATACAATGTTAGATTTGTCACAAGTGGAAATTAGGCAAAAAAAAAGTTCTAGAATAGTTTTTAAATTTTAGATCTAGTGCCTTTAGCTCTCTAGACACTTGCTTAAACTTGGGACAATCATATTAATGCTAGTGTCTGATCTTGATGTTAGTGTCATGTATAGAATAATTAATAAAATAGGATGCAAAGACCGAGATTATTTTTGGTTTAGATTTTCCTTCACTCTAGTGCATTTAGATCTAGGTCATGAACTATCACTCTTAGTGAAATGGTAAAGCCCTATCTTTGCATCTTCAATGTGACCTTGGGGAAAAATGGGTTAGTGTACACATAATGTCCAATTGACCCACAATGACCCTATTAGAAGTACAATCAATAAGAGTAGGGGGTGAAATAGTGAGCCTAAATAATCTAACTTTAATTTCAATCACTTTTAAGTTCTTAATCAATTACCATAATCATTCATGAAACATATACATAATTTATAACAACGAGAAAGAGAGAGAATGCAAGATGACTCACATAACACATGACATGTGAGAAACCCTCTTGTGAAAGAAAACCCATTAGTACCTACAATTGGAATACTATCTTATAAAAATAGGAACAAATTTAGACTAGCTACAATTAATCAAGGAACTTCAATCCCTATTTATTGAAACTATAATCTCGCAAGGTGCTACAACAACCGTCTAGCTAACCTACAACAACAACTAGACCCTTAACAAGTTTCACCTTATAAGGAGGCTGAAACCCCCTAAATGTTGAGCTTAAAAAACAAAACCTATGAACACATCCACCTATGTACTTATGTATTTAACACCTAACTATGGACCTCTAATTATCACTCTTCACCTTTGCTCACACTCAATCTATAAGAAAACTATTCTTCCAATAGAATTATGACCTATAGGTCATAAAAATAATCCTTAATCTATTATTCTATTCAAAACATCCATTAGGCATCCAAATTTTCCTTCACATCACAATTCACACACCTAATCCTCCTATTTCTCACAAGCCTTTCACATATCTAGAAACTAACACATTTGGTTTCACTATTTATTGAGCATTCATGATCATCATCATCTTAAATAGATAATGGGCATGAATTAACCCTTAAGTCATCTATCTAATCAAGAAAATACTTAATACAATCTTCATAGGTTGGACATATCATCTTTGGGTCACACTTAAGTAGCTACAACTTTTAATAAGGCCGTTGTAGCTCTTATAGGTCTCATGGAGTCCTATTCACCCATTTAACACTTTATCAAACAAAACAAGAACACATGAACAATTAAAAAAGAATGGGTACATTCCTTATGTCCCCTGAAACATCTTTAAATGATCATATTAAACTTTTCTCACCTTTGTGTGTGCTTAAACAACATTTTATGCACATAATCACCATGAACGAATACACAATCAACTTATAAACCTTTGTTCATACTATATATGATTGGTCAAACCTTCATAATTCACATAGATCATCCTAATAGAATATATAATATTCTCCAATAGTCAATTCATCAAGATATATTACAAAAATATCAAAACAAGCTAAAAAAATATTCTCATGTCACTTGTTGGACATACACAAAACATAGTCAACTTTGAACCTTAATAAATATTGACCAAATTTGACCTTGTAGGTCAAATTAGGGCACCTACAGGTAAAAAATAAGTTTTAGGTGTTTTTGGGGTATAATTTTATGTCATAGGATGTATTACATGTCTCTTGATGTTATTCCATATTATATTAGCTTTGCTCAATTAGTCTTTTAGTCCATTTATCATTTTGAGTCATTTGGGGGGTCATAAATGGGAATTAAATGAGTTATACACCCACCTAAGGAAATGTGAAGGTTAAAAAAGGTGATTTCATCTGCCATGTGTCATTTTATGTCTTAGGTAACTATTTCTAAATGAATGTGGTAGGTGCTTCAGAAGAAAGAAAAGTTTTCTTAGGAAAAGATAAGAGTTTGGCACTTGTACAACCCATGGGGAAGTTTGACATGTGGGAGAAGGTAATGTAATGAATATTTATATTACTTATATCCATATAAATGATTTAAATTCTTTTAAAGTGCTAAAAAATGCCCAAAACCATTTTTCTCCTTTTTCACCCTTCTAGGCACATAGATATAGTCTTCAAGTTTGTACTTGGTACAGATAGTTAGAGAAATTATAGGTAAAAAACCTTTGGGATGTGAAACTAAACTTAGAGAGACTAATTTACATAAAAATATTTTGAATAATGGTTTCCTATGCTTCATGAACTAGCCTCATAAATTTGAATGTGTTTTTCTGCTTACAAATCTATGCACCCTATAAGCTTTGCCTTGGTTTGGTGAAATCCATACAAAATAGTTATTGAGGTTGATTATAGATGATTTTGGATTCCTTATATAATTATCCCTATGCTTGGTTTCAAATTTCAAGGTGTTTTTATTAGAAAATCATCTCAAATTTGTAGACTACTCTCATTTGGGATGACAAGCCTATTTTCACCTTTTTCAGATTTTCATGCTTTGAAAATGGCTTCAAAGGGTTGTGATAAGTCTAGTTATATGTTTCAAATGTGATTTTAATTCAATTTTACCTTGAAATCTCATTATTCAAGGCAATGTTCTATTAGGGTATAGTTATCAACACCATGCAATCAACTTTTTACTCACTATTACTTGTAACCATGGTGAAGCATATGTATTAAAATTTTATGTCATGTTTAAAGAGGTGTGTTTAAGGATTTTAATCCTTGGTGTATCATTTGTAAACATTAATTAGTGAATCAAGCCTTTAGTCAATTAAAGAAAGAGGGACTGAACAGTCATGTAACACACTCTCACCTAGTTTGTCATGAACAAACTCATCTACAGGTGCCATGAATGAAGTGTTCATGTTGAAAGGAGGGTGTTGAAACTTGATTCAGGTTTTTTAGAATGTGAAAGATGTATTTGGATTTATGAGACAAGTTTACAACTCATAAAAGGTCAATGGTAATGCTCACTACCTAAATCCACATTTTTCTGCCTGCACACTAGAATATGCACCTATAAGTGGTATTGAAAGAAAGTTGAGAGGTCATTCTGGAGAATTGAAACATAGGATGAAACCATATTTGAGGTCCTAACATAAGGTGAGATCACGGCTGACTCTTTTGAAGGGCTAAGTTCTCAAATTGAGTTTATAATCACTTCCAAGGGAGATGATTATAGTTTTAGGGACCATTATCCCTAAACCAAGAAAACAAAGCTCCATAACATTTTTAGATATATTATTATAAGGTTTCAAGAGACTTTGATGCATAATGGTGATCAAATCTTATATCCCTATCATAAGACACGTGCCATGAAAAATTTGGGGGGAGAATAACTAGGGAAGATAGTTATTGAGAGGCTTGAAGTTGCCTATAAAGACACTAAACTCAAGCTTTGATGTCTACAAGACTTTGATTCAAAAGTGACCTTACACTCAAAATTGATAGTTCTAGACCATGCAAATATATGGAGATGGTTTCAAATGGTTCAAGTGATCATTCATGGTATAAATATATTTAAATGAGGAGTATATATTATTTTTTTCTTCCCATATACACTTTAGTTCATACAAATGGCCTGAGCACACTCGTCTATAGCCAACATAAGGGTTAAGAAAAGAAGGTGCTTCTTTCTTAAAATAATGAGTGTTAGGCATGTTTAATAGTTTTGAAAATGATTGGAAGCTTCTTTAAAGGTTTAAGTGTTTTAAGAGGTAAACATGAAGATCTTTCAAGTTTATAAACACCTAAAAACCATCCACCTACAACCTACCTATAGGTACCCATAGAGCTCTTAAGATGAACTTTAAACATTGAGCTTATAGACACAAGTACCTACTATGAAATGTTGACTAGATTTTCAAAGGTTCTTCTAGGATCATAACATAGTTTCTAATGAAAAACATCCACCTACAGGTCTTGATACTCCTTAAAACCATTATAGATGAGTGTAAACAAATAGGAAAATGAGATAAGGTGCCTAAGTGATGGTATAGGTAGGGTTAATTTTAGTGGGCCCTATAAAAAAATATATGGAGGTCCTAAGGTGAATCTAATTTGCAATGGTAGTGAATCAAGTTAGAAGCCATATTATTGTATAGGTGAATTATATGATGCTAGGTGGTGAATTGCACAAAGCTTCTTAGGTTTCTCCAAATCTCATGCAAATATAGATGAACACCTAAGAAATGTAGACAAGAAGGCATCGAATGGTAGCTTATAGGTGTATGATGGCATCTAGCAAGTGTGGGCATCTGATGGTAGCCTACGGGCACATGGGTGTCTAGTAGGCTATGGACAGATGATAATAAGCTATGGGTAGACAATAACAAGATGTAAGTAGATGACATAGGATACTTGTAGGTGGAAGAAGGAATGTTAATATCACCCACTCATAGACTACTGACATTCACCCATACACTACATGTGTCTGTCCATAGACTATTAACACCTACCCATAGACTACCATTTGATGGTAGCATATGGGTAGGAACCAATAATATATGGGTGGGAACTAATAGTCTATGAGTGGGCACTAATAGTCTATAAGTGGATGCCCATAGTTTAAGGGTGGACACCAATAACCTGCCTTCATCTACCCATAGGTATCCTACATTATCTACCTATAGCTCACTATCATCTATCCATAGCCTATTAGCATCCACCCATAGACTGTTGGTGCTCACTTTCATGCTACCATCAAATGGTAGTATGTGGGTGGGTGCCAATAGTTTATGAGCAGGGACTAGTGGTCTACAGGTGGATGCCTATAGTCTACGAGTGAACATCGATAGTCTATGGGTAGGCACTAGTAGCCTACCTTCATCCACCCATAGGTATCCTATGCCATTTACCTTTATCCTACTATCATCCACCCACATCTTATTGAATGCCAATTGTCTATAGTTATGTGCCTATAAGCTACCATTAGATGCCCATAGGCTACCATTAGATGCTTGCAGGTTGCCATTGGATGCTCTCATTTTCAATTATCATGATGGAACTTAAAGAGTAGTAGATGGAATTAAAATTAAAAAATAATAAAAAATTAGTTTGTAAAAAATAATTTCATACCTTTCTAGGAACTATTGACTCTTGAATCCCTCTTGGGACCTGAAATACAAACCACAAAAAAAACTCCTAAATTTGCCCAATGGTATGTGGTGAATTCCTCAAGATTCTCTTTTGAGGTGTTGGCAAAAAACATTTATATGAGGAAATTATATTAAAATTTAAGTTAAATTCTCTTTGAAATTAAATTTGACCTCAAAAATTTAGGTAATCCCACCCTATCAGCCACTCCATAAAAATTTCCAAATGTCAACTTCAAAAAATGAAATATTCATATATTAACGAAGATTTACCACTAAAAAAAACCTTGGGTCTAGGATACCCAAGGTAGATTGATGAGTCATATCATGGTCAAATGACTATTAATGATTTATTAAAGGTTCCAAACATTTTATTGAAGGCCTAATTTATACAAAAGTGCACCTACAGGGGTATTTCCAAGTAGAAACATAGTCAGTTGTGACTAAGTGGGACACTAAGCTTGAGTAAGTAGTTGAAACCATATCAAGGTATGGATATAAATTATATTGAAATGTAAATGATTTATTTTGGTGTATAACACCTTGGAAAGTATATAATCACTATTTTCAATACTCAAACATGCATAAACACCTATGTGTATGGGAAGTATATAAACAATGTTAGTTTCTCAGTCAGGCCTATTTAAGTAGGAACATAACTCAAGGTGTTAGCATGGTTGATAAATGGATTTTTAACATATTTAAAACATATATAATTATATTTATTATAATTTAATATAATAATTTCATGGAAATAAGCAAGGCACCCTCCAAAACAAGTAGCATATAGTCCATTATGCGAAACCCTACACACAGTTTGTCCCAACAGGGGTCTATTTTGGGTTTTTAAGGAAATGAAGGGTTAAATGATATTATAAAGGAATAAAATATTATAAATAACATGTTAAATATTTTTTTAAACTCTTAAAATATTCACAATTGTCTAGGTAGATAGGGTAGTTCCCTCTATTTTATCTCAGATAGAGGGCACTCCCTTTGTGCATGAAACCTATAATTTTGGAAAGGGGTGATAAAAGGATGACCTATGAGATGATTAAACCTTGATAAGAGTTGTGTGAAGTTTTATATGAAACAATAAAATATGGATAACACCTCATAGGTGTATATAACCTAGTAGGATGATCTAAAACACAAAGGTTGTAGACAAGCTTAATGAGCATGGTGAGGTCTAGGGCCCAAATGAAAGGTCAGATTCATTTATAATCTTAAAAGATAACTAAAATGGATTGAATAATATTAATATGGTGTAATTAGGTGTGTTAAATCCTTGAAATTATAGGGTAATCCATCAAAATCCATTTTTTGAGCCAAAAAAACAACTCAAGCTTGTTAAACAAGGTTTAAGCCAAGGCCAAATTGGGGGTCATTCAAAATTATAACATGAGATGAGAATTCCCATGGATTTAATAATGCATATGGGGGTAAAATATAGGTGATAAAGATTTTTGAAGGTATAAAAACCATAAGGAATCCATTTTTATCCCAAAAGCAACATCAGGTCTATACAAGTTAGAGAAAAGAGCTAGATAAGAGAGGTTTAGGTGCTCACATCTTCTTGGAGGATTTGTATGGAGGAAAAATAAGTTTTTATAGGAGTTATTAAGGGTCCTAGATACCATTTTTTTGTATTTTTTTCAAGTGAAACATCATGTTTTTATGAACGAATCTTAAGAGGTCAAAACATGCCTAAACCCTCGAAAACCCTTGCTAGTGACCAGTTTGTGGAAATGGAGTTAAAACTCTACTCTAATGGCATATTTTACTCAATATGATGATTGAATATTATAGGACACTTCCTCAATATACTCCCAATGTTTTTGGATTGTACAAAATTGTGTGGATAGGGTACAAAATAGGGTACTTTTGACTGTTTTGAAGGCTACAAGATGTTTCAAGAGATGAAATCAAGTTTGGGGGAAAGTTTATGACTTTTAATAACTCTATATGGACATTTTATGCATTGTAAAAATTTGTAAGTTTGAAAACAATGGATCTCATCTTAGCTAGTCAAAATTGACATAGTGACCAAGCTAGTGAGAAGGGTGAAAAATTTCAAGTGAGGTAATTTTAAGGTGTCCCTAATGCTTATAAGGCCATGGAGGGTCTTGAAAATTGTCATCCACTCCATACCATGGATTTTAATGGAAAATTTATTTATTTTTGGAGTCCAAGAGTGTAAGGTGAATGAAAGAAAAGTTATTAAGACTACAAATGATGATGGCTCATTCCTAGATGATTCTAGATGACTAGGTCTACAACCAATGCATGGAGAGGCATGTATGTAACCCTTAACCCTCATTAAAATAATTAAAATATCCATAATAAGTTTTGGGATTTTCAAATGTCCTAATTATGAAGGTAGTTTTTTGATCTAGAATGAGAACTTTCATGCCACTTTGCAAGAGTTTCATGACTAGGAGAGCCACTTATTCCTTCTGACCTTCAATGGTTCATCCCATATCCTCTTATAATACATAAGTAACTCCTTTTATCAGATTAAAAAATATATTTATGACCCTTAAAATTCTGTCTCTCTCTCTCTCTCTCTCTCTCAAGTTCTATAATAACTAGCCATTTTGGATTTTGTAACTTATGCTCCACCTGAGTATGGTGAAGCTTTGCTGATTTGCATACCATTTGATCAATAAGAGTAATAATTTTTACCTCTTAATGATTTTTAATATTGTTTTTTACTTGGATCATTTAGTTTACTTAAGTGATAACTCTTGTTTCCTTAGAATGTTTCATTCTTTCATCCTATTTACAGTTAGAAAGTTTTTTCTTGCAGGACATGTGAAGTGTTTTAGGAAGTGTCAAGGTTGAGTAAGTTAGTATATTAATTAGTGTCATTAAAGGCCTATTATATAGTCCTAAAAACCTAAAAATTCATTCATAACCTCATAATGTAACATTGATGTGTGAAGATGTAGATTGAAGAAATGTATGTTTGGTTAGTCTCTTTCATGTGTAACATGCAACTGGTTGGTAGTCATGAATAAATTTGGTGTATCACCTCCTTTAGGATATTTTTATTTCAGTTTTATCTCTCCCTTTTCCCACTAAAATTTTAGGTGTAGTATTGATCCAAAGTGGTACATCAAGGGAGATATCCCTACCTAGAGATTCACCTCATCCTTAGGCTACCCACAAGCCTAGATAAATTTCAATTGTGCCACTTGGATGAGGAGAGCTGAGATATCTAATCAAAGGGTACAAATCCAAGTGATTTTTTTTTTCATGATTGATGTGACTCTTGGTCCAATAATTTGAAATATTTTTGGTGTTGTATTTTAATAATCAACCTTTAAAGGCATCTATCTAAGCATCAATGGTGACTCTGAAGTTACATAAGCTAGTCAAGTAGCCCAGGTATTCTTTTTGATGATTTTTGATGATCATTCCTTATGTTCTTAATTCTTAATGAAGTTTTATGGATGACCTTGGTGTTGAGTATTATTTTATACAAGTTGGTGAGACATTTCAAGCTTATGGTATTCCTTATCAATAAGAACAAGTTATTAATTAGCCCTGTCATGAAGTGTACCAACTCCAACATGAAGTGTATCAAACCATTCATGAAGTGTATCAGAAATACGATCAACCTTCTCTATATCTTGCTCCTAGTCAACCTAGTCACTTCTCTAATTAGTCCATTTCCACTTTCAAGAAAACTTTTTTGGGTTATGAGAGGTACATGTTGGATCTTGATACTCTAAGGGGATGTGGTGAAGAGGTTCCTAGTCATCTTATTCATAAAGTGAGAGATGAATTAGATATGGTCAAAAGAGAGTGGGCACCTATTGAGAGATCCAATTGGCAAAGGCTTACAAGTGAGATTCTAGATGTGAATGGCTTGGTTTTTTCATTATAAGATAGGCTAAGAATTCATGAAAGGTAGGCTCACCAAACCTATTAGCATTCATATCCACTTCCAAAATATTGTTATTAGTCCTATTTGGCCTGATTCATGGCCCAATAAATCTTACCAAAGTCATCCTTTTCCCCATCAGTTGGAAGAGAGAGTTGAAAAGAGAAACCTTATTTTTGAAGCAAATCTTGATAGGCAGTTGAGTTAGCTAATAAGAAAATGAATGAATCCATGTTAGTAGAAAAAGAAGTGGAATTCAAGTCCTCATTTCCCTCTCAAATTACATCCCCATCGCAAGGATTGACCTCTACATATGAGATTCCAAGTTGGATACAAAGTGGAGAATCTAGGACTAAGGAGATTCCAAGTTACTTGAACACTTCATCCACTCCTCAAATTGCATCACCACATCAATAAAATACTTATAATCCTAACATCCTAAGTTGGAGTAAGATAGTGGAATCATGGGGAAAGAAAGAGGATAAAATCATTGTTAAGGAGTGTGAAGTTGAGAATGAAGTTGATCCTTTGCAAGTTCCTCCCACCCTTCCTCAAGAAGCTTATTATGTTCCATGTTAGCTCTCTTGTATTCCTTATGCTCATGATGATTATTATTAAATTCAAGAAAGAATTTTCCAAGAGAATATGGCTAAGAAAATTAAAGATTTAGAGTCAAAGATGAGATTACTAAGTCAAGGTATGATGAAAGGTTTAGACCCAAAATAAGATCCTATGTCTAAACACACCCCATCTAGCCTACCTCGAGAGAGTGCTCAATTTGAATCAAATGTGAATGAAGTTATTTTCAAGTGGAAAGAAGATAACCAATATATCTTAGCCCAAGGTTTTCCTCCCCTTCCTTAAGAGCTTTCAAAAGAATCCCCTATACTACATTCTCAATATGATTTTGAGCCCTATGTTCCACCTCCACCAACTAGTTCATCTTGTCCTCATCCCATTACCCTTTGCCTTGATGGACCTATGGTATTTGGAACCTAAATAAGAGTATTTGGTTGAATAACATTCAAAACTCTTTCTTAAAGAAAGTGCAACTCCTTAGTAGCCTTATTTGGCTAGGCCATCGGATTTCAAGATGATTAGTCTTGGCATCACCAAAAAAGAGAAGGAGATGGAAGATCTTGCAGCCTTTAAGAACCAAGATCAAAATATGACAGCTGAGATACAACTTGAGAGCCCTCAATAGGTCATAAATGATGAAGAAGAGGTAAGTCCTTGTGTTGAGTATTCTTGTTTGGTTGACAATGAAAAATACCTTCCTTATGTCAAAGAAAAAGTATTAGATAAATTCCTTTTGGATTATAAAAAATAGGATGAAGGAGTTTATCTTATTGTTCACCTTATTGATGTTGATCAAATAGAGGAACAAGACTTGTGGAAGCAATTTGAAAACATTTGTAATGAGTTTGAGTCTCTTAATGGGTCTACTATTTCATTAGAGCTGATTATAAGTGATGATGAGAAAGATGACATTGTCCAACATGTCATAGATGAACAAGAGAAAAGTCCACATCAGCCTTTGGAGGTTAGGACAAGATTTTATTGGCCTCAATATTCTAAGGAACAAGAAATCATTCCTCTTGAAATCATGTCTACAAAGAAGATGAAAGTTGATCATGAGATGAAGAGTAGGCAACAATATAAGGTATGTGTACAAGGTCAAGAGGAACACATTTACATTAGAGACCTATTTGAGGATGGTGTAATTGAGAACATAACAAGTGAGGGTGAAGAAGTAGGTCTAATTCACCAAGTCTTCAATCTGAAGAGTAACATGCTTGGTACCATGATTCATCTCATCGAGAAGGAGATCCAAGAAACTTTCTTTTTGATCCTATAAAGGGAGGTATGCTTAGTTGTTAAGTTGTATATATTGGTTTATTTCCTATTTTTCCTATGTTATTTGAGTAAATGTGTGTGTTTTATTAGTGTCTTTGATTTACTTTGTGTGTGTTCTTTGTTTTGTGTGGTTGAGGTAGTCAAGTGGTCTTGTCTTGATCAAAGCTTGTGGTCAACGGTCAAAGGTATCCTTATTTTGTTTCAAACTTTAGATGACTCCCTAAGCCCAATTGGTTGAGAAGGCTACTAGTCTAGTTAGTATAATAGATATAATACCCCTATGAGTTACCAATTTATTGATCAAATTTGACCCTTCAGGTCAAATTGGGGCACTTATAGTAGAAAATTGAGTTTTAGGTTTTTTGGGGGTATAATATTATGTCATAGGATGTATTATGTCTTTTGATGTTATTCCATATCATATTAGGCTTAATCAATTAGTCTTTTAGTCCATATATCATATTGAGTCATTTTATGGGTCATAAATGGGAATTAAATGAGTTGTACAAACCCCTAGGGAAATTTGAAGGTTAAAAAAGGTGATGCCACATGACATGTGTCCTTTTATGTCTTAGGTAACTATTTCTAACTGAAAGTGGTAGGTGCTTTAAAATAAAGATTAGTTTTCATGGGAAAAGAAAAGAGTTTGGCACTTGTATGACCCATGGGAAAGTGTGACACATGGGAGAAGGTATAGTAATGAATATTAAGCTTCCTTAGATCCATATAATTGCTTTAAATTATTTGGAAGTTCTAAAAAAATCCCAAAACCATTTTTCTCCTTTTTCACCCTTCTTGGCACATAGAAACAATCTTCAGGTTTGTACTTGGTAAAAATAATTGGATGAATTCCAAGTAAAACACATTTTGGAGGTGAATTTAAACATAGATAAATTAATTTACATAACAAGAGTTTTAATAATGGTTTTCTATTCTTCATGAACCATCCTCATGAAGTTGACTATGTTTTTTTGCTTGCAAATCTGTGCACCCTATAGGTTTTGCCTTAGTTTGGAGAAGTACATACAAAATAGTTGCTAATATTAATTATAGATGATGTTTTATTCATTATATAATTCTTACTATTCTTTTTTTCACATTTAAAAATGTTTTTATGAGAAACTCATCTCAAGTTATAGACTGCTCTCATTTGGGATGATAGGCTTGTTTTTACCATTTTCAGATTTGCATGCTTTGACAATGGATTCAGAGGGTTGTGATAGGTATATTTATATGTTTTAAATGTTATATTTACTACCCTTGACTCTTAAATCTCATTATTAAAATAAAATATCTATGAGGGTGTAGTTATGAACACCATACAATCAAATTTTTACTCACTATTACTTGTAACCATGGTGAAGCATGTGTATTAAACTTGTATGTCATATTGATAGAGGTGTGGTTAAGGTTTTAGAGCCTTTGTGTGTCATTTATATGCATTAATTACTGAATAAATCCTTCATTTTATGTAAGAAAGAGGGACTGAACAGTCATATAACACATTCTCACCTAGTCTGCCATGAACAAACTCATCTACAGGTGTAATGAATGAAGTGTTCATGTTGAAAGTAGGGTGTTGAAGCTTGATTCAATTATTTTAGAATGTGAAATATGTGTTTGGATTTATGATACAATTTTACAACTCATAAAATATTAAAGGCAATGTTCACTACCTAAATCCACATTTTGCTACCTACACACTAGAATATGCACCTACAGGTGGTCTTGATAAAAAGTTGAGAGGTCATTATGGAGCATTGAAGCAGAAGATGAAACCATATTTGAGGTCCTAAAATGAGGTGATATCATGATTGACCATTTTGAAGTTTTAATTTTGAAAATGGAGTTTACAATCACTTCTAAGGGATATGACTATAGTTTTAGGAACCATTATGCCTAAAACAAGAAAACATAGCACCATAGCATTTTGTAGATATCTTATTATAAGGTTTTAAGAGAATTTGATGTATAATGGTGATAAAATCTTATATCCCTATCATAGGACAAGTTCCATGTAAAATTTTGGGGGAGAATAACTAGGGGAAGAGAGTTATTGAGAAGCCTAGAGTTTCCTAAAAAGACACTAAACTCAAGCTTTGATGTCTATATGATTTTGATTCAAAAGTGACCTTGCACTCCAAGTTGATAGTTATAGACCATGCCAACATATGGAGATGGTTAAAAATGGTTCAAGTGAGCATTAATGGCCTAAATATATTTAAAGGAGTATTGTATATTGTTTTTTCTTCTTGTGTACACTTTCAGTCTATATAAATGGCTTGAACACACTTATTTATAACCAACATAAGGTTTAAACAAAGAAATTTATTCTTTCTTACAATATATGAGTGTTAGGAATGTTTATTAGTATTTAAAATTATTAGAATATTATTCAAAGGTTTAAGTGTCTTAAGAGAAAAAAATTAATATATTTCAAGTTCATAAACACCTACAAATGATCCACCTATAACCTGCCTGTAGGTACCCATAGAGCTATTAAGGTGAACTTGAAGATTGAGATTATAGACATAAGTACCTAATATGAAAGGTTTAATAGAGTTTAAAATGTTATCCTAGGATCATAAAATATTTTATAATGAAAAATATCCACCTACAGGTCTTGAGACTCCATACAACCACTGTAGATGACTGTAGACAAATGAGAAATTGAGACAGGGTGCCTAAGTGATGGTCTACGCTACCCAAGGTATACTGATGAGTCCCATCATGGTTAAATGACTATGGATTCTTGATAAAATGTTCCAAACATTTTATTTAAGGCCTAATTCATACAAAAGTGCACCTATAGGGGTATTTCCAAGCAGAAACATAGTCAATTGTGACTAAGTGTGACAAAAATCTTGAACAAACAGTTGAAACCATATCAAGGTATGCATATAACTTAGATTGACATGGAAATGATTTATTGTGGTCCATAAAACCTTGAAAAGTCTCTAATCACTATTTTAAATACTCAAACCTACATAAACACCTACAAGTAGGGGAAGTATACAAATAGGGTTAGTTTCTCAGTCAAGTTTGTTTGAGTAGGAACATAGCTCAAGGTGTTAGCATGGTTGATAAATGGTTTTTAAACATATTTAATACTTATATAATGATTTTTATTATAATTTAATATACCAATGTCATGTAAACAAGCAAGTCACCCTCCAAAACAAACAACATACAGTCCATTATGGGAAACCCTGCACACAATCTATCCCAACAAGGGTCTATTTTGAGTTTTTAAGGAAATGAAGGGTTAAATGATGTTATCAAGGACTAAAATATTATAAATAAAATTTTAAATACTTAGGTAATATCTTAAAATAGTCAAAATTTTCTATGGAAATAAGGGAGTTCCCTTTGTTTTATCTCAGACAGAGGGCACTCCCTTTGTGAATGAAACCTACAATTTTGGAAAGGGGTGATAAAAGGATCACCTATGAGCTAATTAAACATTTATAAGAGTTGTGGTAAGTTGGATATTACCTAATAAAATATGTATAACACCTCAAAATAGTATATAACCTACTAGTATGATCTAAAACATAAAGGTTGCAGATAGGCTTAATGAGCATGTTGAGGCCTAGAGCCCAAATGAAAGGTAAAATTCATTTATAATATTAAAAAAGCAATAAAATGGATAGAAAAATGTTATTAGTGTGTAATTATGTGTTTTAAATACTCAAAATTTTAGGGTAAGGCATTAAAATACATTTTTTGAGCCAAAAGCCAACTCAGGCTTGTTAAATAAGGTTTAGGCCAAGGCCAAATGGGGCATCAATCATAATTATAGCATGAAATGAGAATTAACATAGATTAAATAATAAATATGGGGGTAAAATATAGGTTATCAATATTTTATAAGGTATAAAAACCATAAGGAACCATTTTTGGCCCAAAAGCAACATCAATCCAGTGGAAGTTGGAGAAAAGATCTCGATAGGAGAGGTTTAGGTGCTAACATCTTCTTGGAGGATTTGCATGGAGGCCAAATAAGTTTAGAGGAGTTATCAAGGGTATTATATACCATTATTTTGGAATTTTTTTCAAGTTTAATGTCAGGTTCTTATGAATAAAACTTAAGAGGTCAAAATAGGCGTAAACCTTCCAAAACCCTTGCTAGTGACTACTTTGTGAAAATGGTGTTCCAATGCTACTATAATGGAATATTTTAATTAGGATGATGATTTAAAATTTTATGAGACTCAATCAGGATACTCTCCATGATTTTTTAGTATACATAGTTGTATAGATAGGGTATAAAATAGGGTACTTTTGACTATTTGTGTTTTGTAGGCTACAATAGGTTTCAAGAGATGAAATAAAGTTTGGGGGAAATATTAGGACTTTTAATAACTCATTATTTAAATTTAATTCCTTTTAAAAAATTATAAGTGTGAAAATAATAGCTCTCACCTTAGATATTCAAAATTGGCATAATGACCAAGCTAGTCAAAAGTGTGGAAAATCTCAAGTGAGTTGAATTTAAGGCATATTTGATGATTTTAAGGCCATATAGGGTCTTTAAAATTTTAATCCACTCCTTATAATGTATTTTCATGGAAAAAATATGCCTTTTTGGAGGCCAAGTGTGCAGGGTGCATGAAAGAAGAGTTATTTGAATGATAGATGATGATGTCTCATTCCCAGATGATTCTAGATGACCGAGTTTGCCAAAAATGCATCGAAAGTTATGATTAAAACCCTTACCATTAATTAATATAATTATACCTATCTGTAATCATTTTTGGGATGTTCAAATAGGTCCACATTATGAAGGCAAATTTTTGAGCCAAAATGAGAACTTTCATGCCACTTTGCAAGAGTTTCATGACTAGGAGAGCCACTTGTTCCTTTTGACCCTATATGGTTCATACCATATCTATTAGATTTACATGTTTCCTTGTGACTCTTTAACTTCTCTCTCTCTCTCTCTCTCTCTCTCTCTCTCTCTCTCTCTCTCTCTCTCAAGTTCTATAAGAACTAGCCATTTTGGCCTTTGTAACTTATGATCCACCTGAGTATGGTGAATCCCTACTAATTTTAATACCATTTGATCAATAATACTAATGATTTTTACCTATTCATGAGTATTCATAGTGTTTTATACTTGTATGATTGATTTTGATTAAGTGATAACTCTTGTTTCATTAGCATGTTGTTTCATTATTTCATCCTATTAATAGTTGGAAAGCTTTTTCTTGCAGGGTATGTGAAGTGTTATAGGAAGTCTCAAGGTTGAGAGATTTATTATATTCATTAGCTCCATTAAAGGTCTCTTTCCTAGTCCTCCTAGCCTAAACATTCATCCATAACCTCATAATGTAACATTGATGTGAGAAGATGCAGATTGAAGAAGTGTATGTTTGGTTAGTCTCTTGGTTCCATGTGTAACTTGTAGCTAGTTGGTAGTCATTAATAAATTTAGTGTATCGCCTCCCTTAGGATAGTTTTCTTTCATTTTTATCTTTCCCTCCCCCCAAAAGTTTAGGTTTAGTAGTGATTTAAAGTGGTACATCAAGGAAGATAGCCCTACATTGAGATTCACCTCATCCTTAGGCTACCCACAAGTCTAGAGGTGTTTTAATAGTGCCACTTGGATGAGGAGAGATGAGACATCTCCTCAAAGGGTAAAAATACAAGTGAAAACAATAAATTTGACTTTATACACTTTTATATCTTTAAATTTATATTAATAGATGTGCCTTAGAGTCATATACAAGTTATATTTTTACACCATGAGTAAATTATACCTAAATCAAAAGTTATAACCAAAATATAGAGCACTAGTTTCTCCTTTTCAAATTCAAATATACAGAAGTAAATGGTCATAGTTAAACCTCAAATGATATGCTCACATATCATGTTTTCTATACTCATATTAAACATGCACCATCGATATTATTCAAGATTTTCCTAGATTTAACTATGTGAGATAACTATCACTTTGACCTCTTGACTTTAAAGTGCACTATTGATCTCTATCTATATGATTACCCGCTCACCATTAATCCTTGGAAGAAGCTTGATATTTATCTCTACTCAACATTAAACATTTAACACTTGGAACCATCTTTATGCTTCCTAATTTTTTGGAGCAATGCAATCCATCAATGTTTCTCTAACTTTAACTTGTGCAGAAATGACTAAGTATGGGAACCTTGCTTATCTACCTAGAAGGCCAACTTTGCATAGTCATATATTATACCTCGCTCACTCACATGTTCTAATGGACCATATGATCTCCTAAAATAGGAAAATCTAATCATGTTTCAATATAATATTGGAACCTTTACATGTGTGAGATATAATGACATTAAAAACCTTACTTAGATTTTTCTACCATAGAGCCAACTATGCCAAAAAGTTGTTTGAGAGGCCAAATTTAAACATGAATATATTTTGTCCCACTTCAACACTTGACCTAAAAGTTAATGAAAATTAACTAGGCATAAAAATAAATAAACACATATGATCACTTTATCTTGAAATTTCCACATGTGTGAGATATGCCATCACCAAACTGATTACTTGGCTCTTTCTTCCCTCATGAAAATTTGGCTAAGTGTGGGAAAACACTGTCGAATTGCCTAGGAGCTCAACTTTGCACTTGCATATATTTTGATGTGATTTGGTGCATGATATAAAATTTATTTAAAATAAAATAAGGACTAATGTGATCACAACCATATGACCAACTCCCCCTTATTGATTCAAACTACCTACTCATATTTTCTACCACTAGACCCAAAATGTCTAGATGACAATAATGATCAACCAGATGAAATCCACTCATACAAACAAGCACTCAAAGAATATAAAAAATATTAGAGACCTATTTCACATCCTCAAATCACCATAATAATCATGCCAAAATTGAAGATCAACCAAGCTTCTTTCAAGCATATTAGGACAAGGACATTGCACACTTTATCATTGTCACTTGGACTATCAAGGCAAATCATCCACTCACTAGGACACATCCATGACATCATCATGACATAATTTAAAATACTCCAATAAACCTTGATGTCAAAGGGAACTGCCTACGTAGCTAATAGTCTAGAAGAAGGCCTCATACTCATGTAGTTCTACTTTATGCATTGGCTTGTGTGTGAATCATGCAATGTGTGTAAAACAAGTACAATAGTGACCTATATTGTAACTCAGAAAATGTGAAATCATGACTACTCCTTTATTAATTTAGACTTGTAACTAGGCTATTCCTTTGACTGATATCAGAATAGGGTAGAATAGGAAATATTTTGGTAAGTTGAGTGTTTTTTTAGTTTGATTTTAGGTGAAGAATGAATGAAGGTTGATATTATATTTATACCAATCCTATCAGGAGATAGATCAAATTAAATCACTTAGGCTAACCATTATAATATGTTTCATTTATGAATTGGTTAAATTTTAGGATATTAGACACTTGTGTTAGGCTAATATAGTAATGTTGATGCTACTGTCTGACCTGAACATTAGTGTCCAGGGAGGAGAGAAAGCACAAGCTTAAAACTTGCAAAGGTGTAAGATAAGTATATGTTAAACATTTGTGGCAAGATGGGATGTTTTTGTCATCAATATGAGGTTGGTTAGACTAAGAGATAGGCTAATGGACACATGATAAAATAGATTCAAGGCTTGTACAAGCAATGCATGTCTATAACTAAGAGGAACAACTAGGGTCATGAGTTTTCAAACTATACAAGACTAAGGTGCTACATAATCACAAAATACCATGTACATAACCATGCTATTAATTCCAAGTTTGGGTGAAAAGTGATGAATGAAGAGTGTTTATGGACCAATATTGTTAAAGATAATTTCTTGGATGGGAGGGAAGTAGACAACCTATTGATGGAGGAAGGTCCAACCAATGGCTCTGCCTTTTGAAAAGCTTTGACCAAAAGTAAATTTATGCTAAGGAATGGTAACAAATGGAATGTGGGGAATAGGAGAAAGGTGGAATTTTTGGATGATCTTTGGTTGTATGGATACCCACTTAGATCTAAGGACCCATGGAATGAGGTGGGTTAAAACTTTAAAGAGTCTTTTAGGACCAAATTTAAATACTATTGGGTCTCCTTTACTAAAAGGTAGCTCTAGAAAGAGTTACAATTTAACTCTATAAGTGAGGACATCTCTCAAAGCTTGAAAGAGATGAACTTGAAATTATATAAAACTCACATAAACATCTTCCATAAGGAAGACTCATTGATTTGGGTAGAGGAAGATAATGGGAAGTACTCAATCAAAAGGCTATTTAGTGGACATGGAACTCTAGGGATAAGGTTTCAATTGGAAATATCTATGGGTAAAATATATTATCCCAAAGGTTAACATTTTATTTTGGTTGGCTACCTAGAATAATATCCTTTTCATTGACAACTTGGTAAAAAGAGATTTTTTCATTCTAAATAGATGTTTTCTATGTGAAAAAAGAGGAAATGATCAACCATTTATTTCTAGAGTGCCTTTTTTCCTTTAGGATTTTGGATACTCTTACCCAAAGTTTCAATGTTGCATGGGTGAGACCTGATTATTTTTTGGATATTAACATCCAATAAGAATTTCCCTGGAAGATGCCAATGTTAGAATTCCTATGGAACTTGTCCCTCCTCCACTGGGTGTGGGATGCTTAGAAGGAGAGGAATGCTCACATATTTCAAGGAAAAAAGAGCTGCTAAAGGGTCACATAATCTAAGTTTTTGGGAGTTATCAAGGAAAATTGGATATATATATATATATATATATATATATATATATATATATATATATATATATATAAAGTTCCCCTATCTGATGAAGTTGTTTCCATTTACAAGAATTGGAACAGTTATCCAATTGGTGACTTAGAACACCTCACTTAGCTTCTATCCAAATTATTGGGAGAGTTTTATTTAGCATTAGATAAATGTTCCAATTCTTGAAAATGGAAACAACTTCATCAGATAGGGGAACTTTAAGTTCCCCTATCTGATGAAGTTGTTTCCATTTTCAAGAATTGGAACATTTATCCAATGCTAAATAAAACTCTCCCAAGAATTTGGATAGAAGCTAAGTGAGGTGGTCTAAGTCACCAAACTCATGGATAAAATTTTAGGTAACCTATGGAATTAAAGGGGCAAATTATAAGGGACAAGAAAGGGGTTATGATGGAAACTTATGTAGGACTGATGGGTACTCAAACTAACCATGTTTGTGGAAGCTAGAGTATATTTTTGGATCATTTAGTTGGAAGTAAAGTTACAATTAGATAATATCATCATCAAAATGAATTTAATTAATATTGTTAACTACTTATGGGTAAATCCTAACCTAATTAGAACCAAGTTTTTTTTAGCAATGAATATTTATTAATTCATGAATATTCCATTTTTAGGATTTTGGTTCTAGCAATTTTTAGGGTCAATAGATGGGACTAGATAACAAAGGTTTTAGGGATATATTTTTTTGGGGTCAACTCACCAATACTTTACATTAATATATAATATTACTCTTAAATTCACTGAATATATATAGTAGATCCCCTGAGATATTAACTAATGCAACAAGCAAAACTAAAACTGGAGGGTCATAAAACCAAACAACAATAGTGAACAAAGAAAATAAATGATAGTGCTAAATAAAAATCTAGATAAGGGCTACATTATCAAATGATAGAGTGGAATAGAGATCTCTACCATATAGTTCAGTTATTTAGCTAGGTTATTTACTTGTGTCATTTAATTGTGCCATTCATCTACATCATTCGACTCCTTCATTTGTTTATGCCATTCATGTATGTCATTAGTCTGTCATTTATCTCTATCATTCATATATTTCATTTATATATGCTATTCATCTATGTCATTTAGATAGGTCATTTAGCTTTGTCATTCGATAGTGTCATTCATCTTTGCTATTGGGTTAATTCATTCAGTTATATTATTTAGCTAGGTTATTTGACTGTGTTTTTCATCTATATTGTTCAACTATGACATTCATGATTTGGCTCTATTATTTGGCTTGGCCATTCATCTATGTCATTTGGTTATGCTATTTAGTTCTATCATTCAGCTGTGTCAATTGGCTCGATCATTCATCTCCATCATTTGATTTGGTCATTTGGATTTGTTGTTTGGCTTAGGGGTTGTATGGGGAAAAACATCAATAGAAAAAATTTCCATCACCCATAGATGATTTTACATACCAAATAATCAAATTACATATATTTTCTAAATATTTCCAATAGATTTTCTAATAGGGCCTCTTAAAATGAACCCTGAGTGGAACATTCACAATGAGATAGATGATGCTAAAACACTCATGATAAAGTTCACAGGGATCAAGATCATCCATAATTTTAGGGAATGAAATAAAAGTACAGATGCTTTGGTTAAACTTTTTAGTCCTTATTTCAATGCATGAAACAAAGGGAACTCCCCATTCACATCAATAAAAAATTAAATAATGATGATCTATCTAGATCAATTCTTCAAGAAGGGGTGTTATGTAATAATTAGTGTTATTATGTTTAGTTTTGTTATTTTTATTAGGTTGAATTAAATGATCCTCCTAATAATTTATTCATTCAAGAAGTCGCTTTTAGGCATGGTGCTTTGAGTGTCATTAATACTTCCATCAGATTGGTGGTAGAGGGTTTGCTTAAGTTGAGTTGTAATTTGGATCATGATAAGAGGATGAGTAGAGAAGGTGTAGTAATAATGGAAGGTGATTTGAACCTATCTCCCATGCCAAATTTTACATATCATATAGAGAGTATGGATTAATAACTACATGTAAAATATTTTAGGGTATGACTGCATTAGTTATAAGGAATTAGTCATGGCCTAGAATGATAGGGAAGTCCATATGTATATGATGACCATAACCATAACTAAGGAAGTCATTAAAAAGGTCATTGGGATGTCATATGAAGGAAAAAATATCTCAAGTAAAAGCTAATGAATAACAAGTTGATTAAGGATTTTCTCAAGGCTGATGATATGCCTCTAAAAACCAAGAAAGGATATCTAAGGGTGGACCTCACTTATCCTTGGCTAGTTGTATGTCTTTAGATCATGAAATACATAATGTTGGAAGGGAAGTATAAAATTATCTACTCCCATAATTTCATGCTTCTTAACCACTTTAAGGGGCACAACATGGTTAGCCTACCATACCTCCTTCTCAAGTGTATGGAAAGTTTATTGGTGGCCTATCAATTAAATTATATTGAAGATGTAATTCATCAACCTTTGATTTATCTAATTGTCAATATAGGGAAATAACCAAAAGGTAAAGAGATTATGGAATCTATAAAGGAAAAAAAAACATTTCCTATGAGGAGAGTGAGGAGGATTGAAAGGAATATTCTAACTTGTAGAACATCACCTTAAAGTAATTATTTAAGCAAAAAACCAAGCTTAAATGAAGGGGACTGCTAGCACTAGCACAAAGGAGATAGAGTGGCCCATGTCAAATCCCAGGACTAATAAGTTGAAAATTTCCCCCTCTTAGATGTAGTCTATGGATTTACATGATTAGGTTGGGGACCAAGCTGAGGCAAAATGAATCATATAGGATTTGAATAAACTTTAGTCCATTGATCCACATATTTTGAAGGGTGGTGGAGGGAAATATCCTTTTTAGTTTCCTAAAATCAACCTTAGAAGAGGATATTGAATGGGATAAGGCATAATCAAATAAGAGGATGAGCATAAAAAACTAGGGAAGGCCAAAATAAAAGTGGGGAAATAAGGAAAAAAAGGTAAGGAGGCCATCAATAGGAAAAATATCAATAAGAAGAACATTAAGATATCATATAAACACACTATGGGGAGCCTCAATAAAGTCTTGGGAAAATATAGATTAGTCTCCATGAAGGATAAAAATATAGTCATGCCCAATTCTCTGGTTGATTACTCTAACTCTATGGACCCCTTACTCTAGCCTTTATCTTGTATTTAGTGTCCTATTATAGTAATGATTGGTGGTCTGGGTTTTTTTTTTGATCTTTGGAAGAAGTTTGGTGACTTGTTATTGGATTGGACTATTGTATTTTTTAGTTTGGGATGCCTTATCTTATCTTCTCATTATGTAAAGGTTGTGAGACTCTTTACTCATTTGTTTACCTAATATAATGAAAAATTAAAATTTTCATGGTTGTATGTAATAAAAAACTATTTTATGTTTAGGGAAAGTTATCTTAACCTCATTTTCAAGGTATGGGTTGAAATATAAGAAGTGGAAGATGAGAAGGATGGATTGGAATAATAACTCTTCCACCAAATAGTAGTTTTTTTGAGGTAAATTACAATTTTTGTTTGTTATTTTCAAATGAAGCCATCATAATATTGATGCATATGGGTATTGTGCTAATGTTAAGTTAATATACAAATATATTATAGTTCATATTTAGATAGGGAATTTAATGTTCAAATTCAACCTCAACCAAATAAAAAGGTAAAGTACATATTCCCAAAGTGTCATCTTGAAGATGAAATGCAACCAAATGACATCACAAGGAGTAATAAAGCTCTTCTTAAAACAATTTATTAAAAAAACAAATGTTGGAGTGCTATAAAAAACAATAAAATTTTCATGGGTTTTTGTTGAAGATGTTTTAATATTAGAAGAGGGAGTTGGACTTCAAAATATGGTGGACCATTTATTTTACAATGATCATGATAATTATGATGATGACGTGAAGGATAAAGAAAGTGATATTAATTATGAAGATCAAGTTGATATGAGTGATAATCTGAAGGAAATTTATGTTATTTTGTTTATGTTTGATGACCCTAAAATCAAGGTCTTGTTGGTCCAATATCAATTTCAATGATTTATCAAGGTTAGATGAAAAATCCATAACTTTATATTATGTTTGTTATATATTATATTTGTATTATATTAAGTCTAATTTCTAGTTTTTTCTATTTTTTATTTTAGCCTACTAAAAAATAATTTATTACTCAAAAATAACACACTTCATTCCTCATAATAGGAGGCACAAAAATTATCATCAAATTTATGGGTACTCTATGCCAATTTTGACACATGCATAGATGATTGCATTTTATTTAGGAAGTAATATGAGCATGATGTGAGTTATCCCAAATGTGGGGCACCATGATATTGATAAAGAGTTAGAGTGATATCATTATAATAATATACTATGATAGTGTTAGTACCCAAAATTGTATTGAAGCAATTGAACCCTTGTTAATTAAGAATGCCTAAAATTTAGACCATGTTGAATATTGAAGTTAATGTCGAAGTCCTTTTGTCTTCTTGCATTCCTTAGGAAGGTAAAGTTAATCATAAAAAATTTGCTAAGTCCTTTGTGTGTTATCTTTGCTTGGCAAAAATGTTTATCCCTTAGAATTTTTGGGCCTTTTATAATGAACACAATGCCTGATGAAAATGGTTTTTATAACTTTTTGTCTCAAACAAAAAGTCTGAAGACTTATTTTCATCAGACATTTTGTTGACTACAAAAGTTACAAAAAAAAATTCTTTGTTTCAAAAAAGATGTTGAGTCTTATTTATTTCAAACTTTTTGTCCATGGATAAATATCTGAAGTCTTATTTGTCTCAAATGTTTTATCCATGGAAAAAAATCTGAAGGGTGCTTGCCCTTTGGGAATTTTGCCCATACAAAAAGCCCAAAAGAATTGTTTACTTTGGCCAAGTCAATTTTTAAAGTTCTCAAAGGACACTTTCACAAGTTTTGAAGGATATTTCTATAGGTGGAAGGACATTTTAAATAATCCCAAAGGACACTTTCACAAGTTTTGAAGGACAACTCAGAGGGCATATGACACTTGCAAAGTCCCACATGACACTTTCAAGTCTCTTGAAGGGGCACTTTCAAAATATGGAGGGCATTTTCATAAGTCTTGAGGGGTACTTTGGATATTTTGGGGGACCATTCTAAGACTTTCAAAGGATATATTTGATTTTTGGAGGTCATTCTCAAGCGATCAATGGATAATTCCAAGATTTTGAAGGGCACTCCTAGATGATCTCAAGGGAGATTCTAAAAGGCCAAAAGATAAATTTGAAGGGCATGTTCCCTTGATAAATACTTTTAGGAGTATTTTCAAGAGACCCAAAAGAAAAGATAAGTCTAATTCCTTTAGTAGACTAGCACAGGCCTATTTGGGGTTTGTAGACCCTCTTACTTAAAAGAAAAAATTCTGAAAGGATTGCATTTATTCAATGGAAGTGCTAAGGTTAATTTCTATGAGGAAATTATCTCAAAAAAAATATTTGAAATAATTGTTCTTGTTGGGTGAATATTTTGTCACCAACTAACTGATGAGAAAAATAGGTCTCTTCAACCACAACATAGGGAGATTAATTAGCCAGATGTGCAGGTTTACCACATCAAAAGGGTACAAATCTCTCCTCTCATCAAGGGGAGGTTCCCTATAAATAGGAGGAGGCTACATACTATATACATAAGCATAAAGCAACACTCAGGGGTAGGATAATACCATCCATCTCTCTTTTTCTAGAGATGATGTTCACAAGCAAAGGAGAAATCTTGTTGAAAACACTAAAGGCACTTCTCTTCTTTCAGAGGTGGTCTTGCAGGGAACAACAAGAGTTCTTTCAGGTAGTGACAAGTAACTAATAACAAAGGGCATAGTAACTAGCAGACTAAGATGTAGCACAAAATCTCCACCTTGACTGCCCAAGAGTGAAATACAAAGGACAATGAGGGCACAAAGTCATCCCAAGGTCCTTTACATAGAAACAAAAAATTAACAAACACATTAAAGGCAGTTATAGACAACACAAAGTCTCTTCACAGTTGGCTTCAGGACACCTTCCTAATTACTTCCACTAGTTCTGCTTGTTAAATTAAATAAACAAGAATACATTCAGGAAATAGACATAATAACAATCTCCTAGGATGACACAAGCTATAACAGCACAAAGTCTAAAAGTAACTTGCTTTCTAATTCAAATAAAGAAATATGAGGAATAATTTGAGCTCAAAGTCTCAGTAATCACCTCTCAATTTGGGTAGAGTTTCACTTCTATAATAAAAAAGATTTTCCTTGCACAAATTAAGTGAATATAATATATAACAGCCAAGAAAGGCTTAACACTCTGTTCCATGGAACGGCCCATGCTACATTCAATGCCTTAAATGCATTTTTAGTTTTGTCAAAGAGCCCATGCTAGAATAGGGTGGTTGCCTTAACTATGGTATGTCAATTCATCTCAAATCTCTTCTACTAGTTCTGAGTCATCTGGTCTATTGCCTGATGTCTGCACAGCTATCCACCTCGCCTTTAATCCAAGGAAGAAGAATAGGCCACACTTTTAATGCTTACAAGCTCAAATATCTATTTGGTGGACTATTCCACCTACTAGAATAACTCCTACAAATATTTCTAGTCTTTCCCTCTTTCTTATTGTGATTTTAGCTCCTAGGCTATCATTTTCCCTTCTAGCTGGCTCTTTCGGCTCCTTCAACTGGTCACTGAGTTTGTTTTCAAGTTCCACATCACTTTTGAAAATTAACAGATATTTCAATAGCTTGAATTTGACATCCATGGGGACATCAAAGGTTCACTATCTCAATGGTTTGAGTGGCCTCCTTGCTTCATCTACTTGAACCTTCTCCTTAAACTAGTCTCTGGAAACTTTCACTTCTTATCCATACTCAGAGATTTCCTTGAACCATTGAACCCATTGAACCCATGAACCATTTTGGCTCAAGGTTCAATGATTCATCTTCTTCCTTAGAAGCCTTTGTTTTATCTAAGTCTCTCAAGCTTTAAAAGAGTCCATAGAAATATGTCTATAGAGTTCATAGAAGTGAGCCTACAAATTTCGTAGAAATGAGTCTGTAGAAATCATCCTACGGAGTGCATAGAAGTGAGCTTGTAGAGTCTATAGAATTGAGTCCATAGAACCCATCCTATAGAGTCCATAGAAATAAGTCATGGGACTTCTCAAAGGGAAGGTTTCCCTTCAGGCCTTGAGAAGGTCCATTTTCTGGTCGGTAAGAGCCCCCCTGCAAGGGTATCTACCCTTCGGGGTCCTTCGGTTGGCCTTCAGGCTTTAATTCCTTCGGTGGATCTTGATCCTTCATTTCCTTCAGAAAAAATGTCTAAAAGAATTCCTTTGGATAATTTGTATAAAGGAAATCTGCCTTTGCCTTTGCTTTGAACACTTTTTGGCTAGGCTTTTGCTTTTCCTTTCGATCAAATTCCTTCGAACAAAAGTCTGAAGGAATTCCTTTAGACAATTTATCCAAAGGATTTGCCTTAGCCATTTTTATATGGAAAATATCTTTGTCTACCTTTGCTCACTAGCCTCCACAAGGGCACTTGGCCTTAGTTCACTGCCCTTCACAAGGGCACTTGTTCTTTTGGCTTTGGGGTAGTCCCTTGAATCGGTTGATTGAACTGACCGATTGAACCAACTATGGTTCAATGGTTCAATGATTCAATCTTGCATTTGAATCCATCTTTTTGTCTAAGTCTTTTTATCTCTTTAAACTGATTGAACCCATTGAACCTATTGAACCTGTTGAACCAAATTGGTTCAAGTTTCAACGGTTTAATGGTTCAATGGTTCATTCCTTTATTTTTCACTAAGTCTTTTGATCGCTCAAACAAAACATGTTAAAGTAGCTACTTGTTGAACCTTTGAACCATTCAACCCATTAAACCTTTGAACCAAAAAGGTTCAAGGTTTAACAGTTCAATGGTTTAAGCCTTCTTCCTTTCGTTAAGTGTTTTGAAGCTGTTGAACCTTGAAGCGGTTGAACTTGTGCCGAAGCGCTTAACTCTTTAAGCTTGCCGACGTCATTGAACCTTGAACCCATTGAACCTTTAAACTGAAATGGTTCAAAGTTCAAAAATTTAATGGTTTAATGGTTCAATCCTTCCTTTGAAGCTTGCCAATGAAATTTTTTGGTTGAACTAAGGCATTGAACCAAAAATAAAAATGCCTAAGTTCTGGAAACTTGCTCCTTTGAAAGAATTTTCCTATTGAAGCCATTGAACTTGATAATCCCTTAACTAAAAAAGCTTGAAAAATGATGAATATGAATGCTCAAAATAAATTGTTGAGAAGGGAAGAGATAATTTTGGCCTGTAGGACCAAAATAGTTCATATGTTGTCCTAAAAATGAGTGATATATTTTTGGGAACAACAACTAGCTCCAGTTGGGGAACTTCCTTCAATTAAAAACATGGAATAGCTGAGGGGAGTAGAAACTAGAATCTCCAGTGCCTTTAAGTATTCTATTGGGCTATGGAGTCATGCTACCCCAAAAAAGAAAGGTGCCAAAAATGAAAATGAAAAGCACAAAATAGAACTAAAGACTTTACAAATATACATATGTACAAGTAAACTTATCTAATACTTCAAGAATTGAAGTGCTTCAAATGCTACCCATTATGAGATAGAGAAAAAGACGTGCCATCTTGATACTTCAACAAGAAATTATTCTCACCATTGACCTCATGGATAGTGAATGGGCATCTCCAAGGGGAATCAAATTTCCCATGCATTCCCTTTGGTTCTCTTCTCTTGTCCCATAACAGGACTTGATCTCCAATCTAGATATCATGGTTTTTTGCTTTCTAGTCGAAGAGCTTCTTCACCAGACTTTGATGTGTAACAATTTGGTCCAGCACCATAGTCGCTTCTCATCCAGCTCAATCAAACATATGATCCTCTCATCGATGGAGCTTTTATATGTCTGATCTTCAACTGCCTTAGCTAATTTCAATGCTAGCAATTCTTGGGTGAATGGTATCTCAACATTGAGTCCATAAAGAAGTTGGAAAGGTGACATACCAATTTCCTTCTTGGGTGTAATTCTGTCTACCCATAAAGCATCAATCAATGGTTTATGCCATGTTCATTGGTTGTCATCCACCAACTTCTTGATGATGGTCACTAGGTTCTTGTTGCTTGATTCAGCCTATCCATTCCCTTATGGAAAGTAATCAAAAGAGTGGGAGAGGGTGATCCCATAGTAAAAATAGAACTGAGTGACCTCATAAAAAGTGAAATAGGTTGCATTGTCTGTGACAATCTTGGTTGGGACCCCAAACCTAGAAATGATGTTCTCCTTGAGGAAATCACACACCACTTCTAAAGTATCATGCTTGGTTGGAATAGCTTCCACCCACTTGGTGAAGTAATCTATGGCTGTGAGGACATAATCATATCCAACACTTGAAGATGGGTTTACAACACCAATAAATTTGATTCCCCATTGCTGAAATGGCTCTTCTATCACCACTGGCTTGAGAGGTAGGGCAACTAACTTGGGTCTTTCAATAAATTATTGGCATAGTTCACATCTTCTTACCCATTTGTATGCATCTTGAAACAAGGTAGGCCAATAATACTTGGCTCTTAGAATTTTATAGGTAGTTATAGGAGCAAAAAAATGTCCTCCACAAGCCAGATTATGGAAGGACATCAAAAGTTGGTTCTATTGTTCTTTGTCCATGTAGTGAATGAACACTCCATCAAGGATCCTTTTATATAGGCCATTATCCTAGAGGACAAAATTGGCAGCTTTCAACTTGATAGTCATCCTTTCTTTACGAGACAAGTGAGCAAGACACTCACCATACGTAAGGAAATGAGAAATACCTAAATACCACTCAATCATGGTGGAAATAAAGAGGACTATAAGCGCGTCTTCAATTTCTTCTTCTTCATGCTCTGTTCCTTCTAGCCTATTGTCAGCAATCAATTGGCATAAGCTTCTTCCCTGTACCAGCTTCAATGGTTTGATGACTAGATCAAACTCTTAGATTTTAGCAATCCAATTGCCTCTTTTCATCCCAGACTCCTGGTGAGTTAATATGGATTTGACTATGGTTTCAAGAACCAGGGCAGTAGTGTGTGAATTTAAGATGTAGAAGCAAAAATGCTTTACTACCTTTACCACTACATAAGAATTCTTCTCCATGTTTGAGTACTTTAGCTCATGAGATTTGAGAGGACAACTCATGAAAGAAATGGGAGATTCCACACCTTTGTTTTGTTGAACCAAAATTACTGAAAGTGTGTGCTCAGAAGCATAACTATACACTGTGAAATCCTTGGTATAATTTGGACAAACTAGAATTAGGGAGTGGGCAATAGCTATCTTAATATTTTGAAATGCCAATTTGCCTTCCTCAGTCCTGCTGAAGGTGGCCTTCCCTTTCATCATATTTACAATATGGTGAGTCTTCTCTATGAATTTGGAAATGAACCTTCGTAAAAAGTTCACTTTTTAAAAGAAAGTGTGAACTATAGTCTTACTTGTAGGCAAGGTAAGCTCCTGGATAGACTTAACTCTATCTGAGTCAATATTTATGCCTTCTTTAGGTACAATGTGTCCAAGAAGTTTCCCCTCTTTTACTCAAAAAATAGACTTCTTGAGATTCAAAAAAATGCCATTTTGGTGGCAATGGTCTAGCACTTGTTGCAAATGGTGCACATGGTCAGGGTGATGCTTGGAAAAGATGGTTAAATCATCCAAGTATACTATAATGAACTTACCCATTTCATCTTTGAAAGTAAGTTCTATTTCTCTTTGGAAGGTGGTGCCAACATTTATCAGGCCAAAAGGCATTCTTCGGTATGCAAATGTGCCCCAAGGCATGGCGAAGACAGTTTTATATTGGTATGCTTCACCAACTTCAACTTAATTGTATCTTGAGAAGCCATCTAGCATTGATAACATCTCTAAACTAGTCACTGTCTAAAGTACTTGGTCCATGATGGGAAAGGGATAGTTATCCTTTAAGGATGACTGGTTCAAGTTCTTAAATCCACACATAGGCAGATTTTGGCATTCTTTTTCCTCATAGGTACTATGTTTGCAATCCATGTGGAATGATGGATTGGGAAAATTATCCTAGCATTCAACATTTTCTATATTTTTAATAGAATAGTACATGATATCGTTGGATTGTACTGCCTAGATTTTTGCTTATAAGGCACCAAATCATCCTTGAGAGGAATTTCATGGTGAATTTTATCAGGTTTGAGCAAATTCAGATCATCATAGGAGTAGGCTAGGACATCCATGTACTGATAGAGCAGAGTAGCAAATTGAGCTTCTCTTTCAGAGTGCAACACTTCCCAATGTTCACCATCTTGGGATTTTCCTTGGTACCCAAATTTATCTGATCAAACTCTTGGGAGGAGCTTGAATCCATTTGCTACTATTTGATGAATCTGTTATGCTTGTCAAACAACTTCTCAAGGGAAACTAGGCCTTTGGGAATTTTATTCCCTTTCAGTTGTAGGAATTCATCACTTGCATCTGAACTTGATTCAGAGGCTAGTTCAAGTTTCTAAGATTCATTGCCTTTGAAATGCAACTGTTCAAAGCTATCTTTTTGTTCTAAGAAGGTAATGATTTGGTGGTCACCATTGAACACTTGCCAGTGATTGGCATTATCAGGCACACTTGGTCAAAATACTAGTTTAATAGTGTACCTTTCTCCTTTAAAATCATGGTGAGGGACCAAAAGAGTTGCTAAAATAGCCAATGCATTAGCTCTATTTTTGAATTCCCTGGGAACTACAGAGATATTGAAAGCATCAAAGCTTTTAATTTATTCCCAAACTAGATTGCGGTAATGACACAATCTCTCATTTTTGGTTTGGTATAGGTTTCTCACTTGACAAACCACTAGCTCAACATCTCCTTTGGCATGAAGGAGCTTTACGCCCTTGTCTTGAGTGACCTTCAATCCAAGCAACAACGATTCATATTCAGCAATATTATTAGTATTTCTAAATTGTAATTTGAATAAAGAAGGAAAAATATATCCTTATAGAGATATTAGAACAATCCCAACTCCTGAATCGGTAGAAGAACAACTACCATCAAATTCCAATTACCATACTTCATTTGAAACTGATCCTTTCTTAGATTTCTCTTTGTGTGGAGGGGAGGATTTTTCTATGCTGACAATGCACTCTATCCTATCTTCTGCTGGTTCATCCAAACCAATTTTTAGACTATCATTTTTAGAGGTTTCATCAACTATGATGGGAACATATTTTGTAGTTAGGAAGTAATTACCCACACCTAAAGACTCAAATATAATTTGAGCTTCAGGTGCTGATGTTTTAGTGACCACATATTTTGCTTCCTTCTTAGGGAGCAATCTCTAATAACACCTTTTATTAGGATCCTCACTTCAAATAGGTCCATGCTAAACTCGCCATCAACATCCTAAAAAAAATTTCACCCAAGAAGGATGCCATAGGAGGTTGGGATGTCGGCCACCAAGACAGTCATCTTGATTCTCTTTTCTGGGAATGCTGCAAATGCAAATTGGGCATCCTTGATTTGTCCTAGTAGTGGCACTTGAGTTTTCTCCATGGAGAAACATCTCCCAAATGTCTTGGTCAATGTGAGAGCAAGGGATTTAGCCACTTTGGTAGGCATGACATTATTAGATGCACTTGAGTCTATGATGTAATTATTCAGCTAGTGTCCATTTATCAGTAAGGAGACATAAAATGGTTTGGTTCTTTTGGGAGTAGTAGGAGGAGTAATGACAAGGTTGTTTTGGGTGTACGTGGGAGTCACTTTTAGAAAAATTGGTCTCATAGTGATGGTTTTATTTCTCACACATTCCACTAACTTATCCAACTACTCAAGGTTGGATTGTAAGAATTCAAATTCAGACATTTGAATCTTAGTTTTCTTTATATGGTTAATTATGTCAAATGTCTGAAATGGACTACAAACAGATGATGGGAGTTCATCCTTTTAGTTTTTACAAGGGGAAAGACTACTCTACGAATTTAAATTTGGAGGCAAAGGCATATTTGAGGTACTCACCTTTTTAATAGTCATCAGTTCCTTTAGCTGGAAGGGCAGAGTGGTTCCCCGCTTAACAATTGAAATTATAGGTTGAGCTCACTCTTCTATTCTTTTCTTATCAGTTTGCTGGGCTGACTAGTTCTTGGACTAGTTGAATATAGCGTAAGTTCCCTCAGCTTCCCTACCTTCACTTCTGGGTTCATCTTGATAATTTAGGAAACCCATGTTGGAGTCGCTAACTAATTCTTCTTCTCCTTTTGTGAAGAGATTAGCATCATCTTTAGGGTTCAATTCAGGCTAGAAGGAGAAATCTGATTTTGCTTTAATATATCTAACTACTAAATTGGTTAGGGGTGATTTAATGGCAAGGTTTCCCTATAAAGGAGGAAGATGATTTGGCTACCCTTGATTTCTAGTAGCATGGCCTTGGTATGACTGATTGGGGAATGTCCTCCTTGGTACATCTCTGTATGAATGAACAAATGACATCCCTTGAGCCATTTGCTTTCTAAGAACTAGCAATTCATTTTCTAGCTTCTACACCATTGGATTAGTGGTGGCAATAGGTGAGTATTCAGAAGATGAAGAAGATTTACCTTTGTTAGGATCTCTCCTTATCTTTCCTACCAAGATAAGGTCATCTTTTACCTCAGTATCCAAATCTTGAGCCGTAGTAAGGTCTATGTGGCCAACCTATCTCAACAGAAAACTAACTTTAGGTAGCTGTGAGTTGATGAAGAAGCATTTAAGGTTCTCAAGTGTTGGTTGATCAATGGTAAGAATCTAGTTCCTCAGCTTGTCAAACTTAGCAATGAAATCCCTCATAGGTTCATGAGGTTTCTTCTTCATGTGTGTAAGCTGGGCCAACAAGGCATGTGCATCTTCTATGGGCTTGAACCTTGCTTTGAATTTAGTGTTGAGAGTGTCCCAGTCAGTCACTAACCAAGCCTATAGATGGTAGAACCAGTCTGTAATAGCACCTTGCAGTGTTTCCATAAATAGCCTAATTGCTATGTCCTTATATTCCATGCCTATCACACCACAAGCTATGCTGAAGGCAACAATATGTTCATTAGGATGAACTTTCCCATCACCCAAGAACTTAGGAAAGTTCTTCCTTGAACTACATGGTAGCTCATGAAGAGGTGGATTAAGATTGAGTAGACCAAAAGAGTTACCCTAGGGGCCTTGAGCTACCATGATTTGATTATGAAAAAGGGGGATAATAAATCTAGGTGGAGTATGTATAGGTAAAGCTTTGGTAATAAAAAAAAGAAGCTCTACCTTATGTTGGTAACCTGGTATGGGTAGGAAGAACACTCCTAGATCATTGAACTTGAAGTTGGGGAGGGAATAAATTGAAATTGTCCTACTGCACCAACTCAAATATAGGGTCAACAACACCTTGGGCTCTCTAGCTTCTAATATAGCATGGAGTTGCTAGATTGTAGAATAGAATGGGAAAGAATTGGTCTAACTTCAGCTTGAAGCTTGAAGCTTCAAACTGTGTGCTCTTCCCATTGGTGTGGAGGTGGAGGAAGATGGTAAGGCTATAATAATAATGGGTAAGACACAGACTAAAGTCACCAGAGTATATAATGGATAAGGGTAGGAACTGCACGTTGTTCCCCAGTGGAGTCACCAAAAACTGTTGGGTGAATATTTTGTCACCA
Source organism: Torreya grandis (assembly GCA_037957365.1). Lineage (NCBI taxonomy): Eukaryota > Viridiplantae > Streptophyta > Pinopsida > Cupressales > Taxaceae > Torreya > Torreya grandis. The sequence goes on along the minus strand of JARHVA010000742.1, from coordinate 3,827,304 downwards.
GCTCACTGATGAGCAAAATAGGTCTCTTTAGCCACAACATAGGGAGATTAGTTAGCCAGATGTGCAGGTTACCACATCAAAAGGGGAAAAATCTCTCCTCTCATCAACGGGAGGTTCCCTGTAAATAGGAGGAGGCTATATACTATATATATAAGAAAAAATTAACACTCAGGGGTAGGATAACACCATCCATCTCTCTTTTTTTAGAGATGATGTTCACAAGCAAAAGAGAAATCTTGGTGAAAACATTGAAGGCACTTCTCTTCTTTCAGAAGTGTTCTTGTAGGGAACAACATGAGTTATTTCAGGTAGTGACAAGTAATTGGTAACAAAAGGTGTAGTAATTAATAGACTGAGATGTAGCACAAAGTCTCCACCTTTACTACCCAAGAGTGAAATATGAAGGATAATGAGGGCACAAATTCATCCCAAGGTCCTTTACATAGAAATAGAAAATAGACAAACACACTAAAGGCAGTTGTAGATAGCACAAAGTCTCTCCATAGTTGGCTTCAGGACAACTTCCTAATTACTTCCACTAGTTCTGCTTGTTAAATTGAATAAACAAGAATACATTCAAAAAATAGACATAAGAACAATCTCCTAGAATGACATAAGCTATAACAACACAAAGTCTAAAAGTAACTTGCTTTCTGATACAAATGAAGAAATATGAAGAACAATCTAAGCTCAAAGTCTTAGTAATCACCTCTCAATTTGGGTAGAGTTTCACTTCTATGATAAAAAATGTCTCCCTTGCACAAAGTAAGAGAATATAATATATAGCAGCTAAGAAAGGCTGAGCGCTCTGTTCTATGAAATGGTCCATGTTGCATTCAATTCCTTGAATGCATTTTCAATTTTGTCAAAGAGCCCATGCTAGAACATGGTGGCTACCTTAACTTTGGCATGCCAATTCATCTCAAATGTCTTCTCTTGGGCCTGAGCCATCTAGCTTGTCACCTAATGTCTATGTAGCTGTCCACCTCACCTTTACTCCAAGGAAGAAAAATAGGCCACACTTTTAATGCTTGCAAGCTCAAATATCTACTTGGTGGACTATTCCACCTATTGAAGTAACTCTTATAGATATTTCTAGTCTTTCCCTCTTTCCTATTGCAATTTGAGCTCCAGGGCTATCTTTTCCCCTTCTGGCTAGCTCTTTCAGATCCTTTAGCTAGTCGCTAAGTTTGTTTTCAAGTTTCGTGCCACTTTCAAAAATCAACAGATATTTTAGTAGCTTGAATTTTACACCCACGGGGATGTCAAAGGTTCCCTATTTCAACGGTTCAAGTGGCCTCCTTGGTTCATCTACTTGAACCTTCTCCTTGAACTAGTCTATGGAAACTTTCACTTCTTATCCATACTCATAGCTTTCCTTAAACCATTGATCCCATTGAACATGTGAACCAGTTTGGCTTAAGGTTCAATGATTCATCTTCTTCCTTAGAAGCCTTTTTTTTCTCTAAGTCTCTCAAGATTTTACAGAGTCTACAAAAATATATCTGAAAAGTTCATAGAAGTGAGCCTACAGAGTTTGTAGAAATGAGTCTGTAGAAATCATCCTATGGAGTCCATAGAAATGAGCCTATAGAGTCCATATAATCAAGTCTGTAGAAACTAGTCCATAGAACCTAGCCTACAGAGTCCATAAAAATCAGTCATGGGACTTCCCAAAGGGAAGGTGTCCCTTTGGGACTTGAGAAGGTCCATTTTTTGGTCAGTGAGAACCCCTCGCAAGGGTACCTACCCTTCAGGGTCCTTCGGGTGGCCTTCGGGCTTTAATTCCATCGATGGCTCTTGATCCTTCATTTCTTTTAGATAAAATGTCTGAAGGAATTCCTTCAGATAATTTATCTAAAGGAAATCTACCTTTGCCTTTGCTTTGAACACTTTTCTGCTAGGATTCTACTTTTCCTTTCAGGTGAACTCCTTCAGACAAAAGTTGGAAGGAATTCCTTTGGACAATTTGTTTGAAGGATTTGCCTTAGCCATTTTTCCATGGAAAATATCTTTTTCTTCCTTTGCTCACTGCCCTCCATAAGGGCACTTGGCCTTGGTTCACTACCCTCTGTAAGGGCACTTGTTCCTTCAGCTTTGGGGTAGTCCACTGAACCGATCGATTGAACTGACCGATTGGACCAACTTTGGTTCAATGGTTTAATCTTGTTTTGCATCAAAGTTTTTATGGGGTCTTTGCAATGTCGGTAGCATTTGAGGCATTAAGGGCTGTCTCCCTCTAGATATACCTTCTCCTCTGGATTGTCCTCTTACTCTAGGTTTCTCTAGTCTTTCAGGGACTTCATGGTGATGTCGAGACCAGGCTCCATATGCTTCATTGGGTAGCATGGACCAATCATGGTGTCTTGGCATGTACGGGCATTGCATGTTGGTTAGCAGCTGTTCCAAGTCATCGGCTAATGACTCGAGAGCATCTGCATCATCATAGTCTTGTTGATCCTCTTCAGGGAGATCATCTAGAATTGGTTCATACCAATCCCTTTTATCATCATTAGACATCTCCTTCCTTTCTTTCTTTACAGCTTGATTTTAGAGAAAACATGCGATAGTAGGCAGGGGCTGAATGGCTACGACTTCACACTATTACTTCAAACTAAATATTACAAACACTTGTTTCAATTTTTGATTCTCAGGATCCTTTGAAAAGGGAAAGAGAAGAGCATACTCTTTCAACAAGGCTACTAGATTTCTAATGCTTAGAAATTTTTTGATGGAAATGCTATGGAGGAGAGGCCTATATATAGTATTTTGGGAGGTCCTGCCTGATCGCTGTCAAAGCGGTGTCAAGTCCCATCATACTTTACAGTGTGAAAGGTGAGCTACAAGGAGATGCTGTTGGCTAGATGATGATGATGTTTGGGTGCGCGGGCCTAACATTGCTTCTACTTCATCTTTTAAGTCATTTTCGCTGATCGAGTTGAATAGACACTTGAGCTGGAAGGTACTGGAAAGATGCCAGTGATGGGGTCCAGATTTGCATGCATGATATCATGGAGTGATGTAGAAATAAGATTCGCACTCCAGCTATCTTTTATAATTGTATGCACTATAGTGTCTTGATCATGATTCTCCTCTTCATGGATGCGGTATGGGCCATGCCTTGCAATCCACTGGTACAGATGTTCATTAAAAGGAGATCTAATTTTTCTCAGCCATGTCCATAATAGACGTTTTAGTAATTCAGTGAATTGATGGTACAGAAATTCACTATTTAATCTTTCAATGTAAATGACTCCAGAGTTTTGATGGTGGTTTGCCTGAATTGTAGCTGCTGAGGATATCTGTAAATCTTGTCCTACTGCATAAGAAATCCTTGTGTATCGGGGATGCAACCCTTCTTGAAGAATCTGTTCTTGGACAAGGATATTCAAGGAAGGGAATCCTTGATTATAGATTCTGGTTGAATTAAAACCATAAATGGGTTGATGCATCAGTGTTGCTGGAGGATTTCGGCTGAGCCAATTTGCAATAACATTTTCAGTGCCTTTAATGTGTTCAACAAAAAAATTAAATTGATTAAAAAATGCTTGCCATCTTACATATTTACCGCGACCATCCTTTCGACCATGATCTTTTTCTTTAAAGGTCAGAAATCTAGTATAGTTGGTAATTACAACAAAATATGGCAAATGGAGAAGTTTTAACATGAATTTCTCTAAGCATTTCTTTACAGCATAGATTTCTTTATTAGAAGAAAATCCATTTTAATACATCAGGACTGAAAACTCCACTAGCGAATTCACAAATGAATTATTTATTATCTACTATACAAACAAGTACTCCTCCCCATGCAATATCGGAGGCATCAGTATAAACCTTCATTTGCTCAGATTTTGGGATATGCAGTTCAGGCAGTGATGCAACTATTGATTTGATTTTTTGAACTGCTGCTGTATGTTGTTCTTCCCAATGGAAAGCTTTCTTTTTCTAGAGAAGTTCTTGTAGAATGAACCTGTCTTCACTAGAGTTAGGATAGAAACTATTTAAATAATTCAATAATCCTAAAAATTCTTGAAGCTTGGGTTTATCTAGCTTTTCAGTGAAACTGATGACTTTCTCCTTGATATGTGGATGGATTTGTAGTTTAGAATCTCAGATTACCATACTGAGGAAGTTGCATTCAGTTTTGCATAACTGAATCTTTGTCTCTGAGAGAACAATTCTTGCATCTTGAGCCAGTTGGAAAAACTTGGAGAGATGAGTAAAATGGTCAGTCAAACTGTTACTGAAAATCAATATGTCATCAATATATACACATAAAAAATTAGAGGTGCCTTGGAAGATCTTGTCCATGTGAGCTTGATAATATGCAGGGGCATTCATCAAGCCGAAAGGCATAACTGTCCACTGGAAATGGACGAAAGGGCAGCTGAATGCTGTCTTTTCCTTATCAGCTTCTTTGACTCTTATTTGATAAAATCCTGACTTGCAGTCAAACTAGGAGAAGTATTTACAGGTTGCAACTTTCTCCAATATATAGCTTTTATCTGGTATAGGATATGGAAATGGTTGTGTAATAGCATTTAATGGTCTGTAATTGATGACCATCCTTTTCTTTCCTCTTTTCTGTTCTGAATGTTTGTTTACCATAAAGGCATAACAACAGAAAGGAGAGGTAGATTTTTCAATAAAACCATTTGCCTCCAGTTCTTTGATCTGGAGTTCCATATCATTATAATCCTGAGCTGGTATTGGGATCTTTTTCCCAATCTTCATATGCTTGCCTTCAAGGATTTTTATCTCCATTTCGGGCATAGATTTAGACGAAAACTACTGAGGGTGATATATCAGAATAGATAGTGGTTTTAATCTTATTTCCTATTTCTTGTATCTTAGCTGGGATTATTTCTGGAGCTTGAGTCATTGAACTTGGAAATTGTTCAGTGGCATAAATTAGGTGAGGGATTTTGAGCCTTTCGTTATCTATAGTAAACATGATACTCTTGGTAGTGGAACCATAGGGAGAGTATCTGTCAATAAATGATCCTCCTAAAAGGATATCTATAGGCATCCTATCTAGAGCAAAAAAGTTAGCATGGAAGATTTTATTTTGTATCCAAAGGGGCTGCTGGTGTTTATATTCTTTATAAATGAAACTATTCCCTTGGACATCTAAGCTCTTGTAAGCTAAGGTATCATCCAATGTCTTCCAGTCATGGATGAGTTGTGGTTTAGCAAAGGAGAGAGAAGCTCCTGTATCAACCTGGGCATCTACTAGTCTGCCATTGATTTCTAATGTGAAAAATTGGGCAAACCTTCCATTAATCAAATGATTCAAATATGCTGGTTGTGGAAGCTCTAAGGGAGGAATACTGGTACATACCAATTTTTGTCTCCCTGGATCTTGAATAATAGATTGTTCAGTGCAGATGTCTTCTGGTTCTTCTTCAGGTTCTTATTCTGCTTCTTCTTCTTAGAGGTTACTACATTCACAAGGGCAGTAATCTTGGTCAGAGTAGAAAAGACTTCCTACTTCGTCATCCTCTTCGTTTTCTTTTGTGGGCAATAGTACATCCCATTGTGGCTCTATCACTGGTGCTTTGATTTCTCTTAGAGGTTCTTTACTGGTGAACTTATTTTTGATCCAAGAGTCACTAGGTCTGAAAGAGCTTGGATATTACAAAGGAGGATGCTGGGGTCTTTGCAATGTTAGAGGCATTCGAGGCATTGAGGGCGGTCTCCCTCTGGATGTACCTTCTCCTCTAGATTGTCCTCTTTCTCTTGGTTTATCTGGTCTTTTAAGGACTTCATGGTGATGTCGAGACCAGGCTCCATATGCTTCATTGGTTAGCATGGACCAATCATGGTGTCTTGGCCTATACGGGCATTGCATGTTGGTTAGCGGCTATTCTAAGTCATCGGCTAATGACTTGAGAACATCTGCATCATCATAGTCTTCTTGATCCTCTTCGAGGAGATAATCTAGAATTGGTTCATAGATGTCATCCTGTAGGTAGAGGTCTTCATCAGAATCTACAATATCCCACCATGTGGCTGTGTTGGAGGTAAAGACAGCTTTGACTGCAAGATTCTTATAGTGGCATTGCAGAGCAATATGGCTAGGTTTGTGATAGATGTAGCAAATCAACTGTTTGGAAGGAGGACGAGCAGTGCATCATTTCTTAAGGAAATGATGAGGAGGTGCATAGGAATGTTTGTGAGGAAAAGAGCGGTGCTTAAAAGAAATATGCTCGCAGCGCTGCTTCTGCTATTTGTGAGGTTGGACAAATGGCCGATAGCCAAATGGGGCTATTTTTGGAAATATAGGAGCAATCTAAGAGGATCAAGAAGACTATGATGATGCAGATGCTCTCGAGTCATTAGCTGATGACTTGGAATAGCTGTTAACCAACATGCAATGCCCGTACAGGCCAAGACACTATGATTGGTCCATGCTACCTAATGAAACATATGGAGCCTGGTCTCGACATCACCATGAAGTCCCTGAAAGACTAGAGAAACCTAGAGCAAGAAGACAATCCAGAGGAGAAGGTACATCCAGAGGGAGACAGCCCTCAATGCCTTGAATGCCGCTGACATTGCAAAGACCCGAACATCCTCCTTTGCAATATCCAAGCTCTTTTAGACCTAGTACTACCCTTATGCAAAGAACACATGTTCAGTTGTAGCCTTGGTATCTTAACATTGATGATCTTCTCTATCCATTAAATGAGATCACTGCATGGTGTAACACCATGAGAGTTATCACTATCAATGCCCATTTAGACCAAGCTGGGACAACTTGTTTTGCATCAAAGTTTTTCTGGGGTCTTTGCAATGTCGGTGGCATTCGAGGCATTGAGGGCTGTCTCCCTCTAGATGTTCCTTCTCCAGCTTAGATGTCCAAGGGAATAGTTTCATCTGTAAAGAATATAAACACCAGCAGCCCCTTTGGATACAAAATAAAATCTTCCATGCTGACTTTTTTGCTCTAGATAGGATGCCTATAGATATCCTTCTAGGAGGATCATTTATTGACAGATACTCTCCCTATGGTTCCACTACCAAGAGTATCATGTTTACTATAGATAATGAAAGTTCTTTTTGGTTTATAACTGAGGGTTGACTCGATAGATTTGATCCAGGGTTTTACAAAAGACATATAAGTAAAATTATAAACAAACTTAGACTTCAATAATTTAGACTTTTTATAGACATGTGAAGCTTTAATAGCCGGAGGTTTATACATGCTATTTTCTTTTTCAAGGTTTTCTTCAGTAATCTCAATATTTGGATAGTCAGATATTTGTTCAGGAATGAAGGACGGGAGTTTAGAGGTTCTTTCTAACTCAGATTCATTGACTACTTCAACTATGGAGAAGGTTTGAGCTTTTCCAAATTCCATAACAGAGAGATTTGAGATTTGTTAAGTGAGAAAACTTTGGTAAGGGAAACAGAGGATGTAGAGATAAATCAGCCTATGACAATTTAAAATGGCCTGTGACTCGATGTAATAAACTTTCCCAAATTTTTTTCAAAGCAGAGAACTCAAAAAGTCAGAGCTTGGAATTCTTACAAAATCAAACGATCCTTGCAATAGCTAACAGTGACTCTGATCTATGGCTCTGATACCAATCTTTTTTTGGCATCTCAGCTGGGATTATTTTTGGAGCTTGAGTCATTGAACTTGGAAATTTTTTTGTTGAACACATTAAAGGCACTGAAAATGTTATTGTAGATTGGCTCAGTTGAAATCCTCCAGCAACACTGATGCATCAACCCATTAGTGGTTTTAATTTGACTAGAATCTATAATCAAGGATTCCCTTCCTTGAATATCCTTGTCCAAGAATGGATTTTGTGAGAAGGGTTGCATCCCTGATACACAAGAATTTCTTATGTAGCAGGACAAGATTTACAGATGAAACTATTCCCTTGGACATTTAAGCTCTTGTAAGCTAAGGTATCATCCAATGTCTTCTAGTCATGGATGAGCTGTGGTTTAGCAAAGGAGAGAGAAGCTCCTATATCAAACTGGGCATCTACTAGTCTTCCATTGATTTCTAATGTGAAAAATTGGGTAAACCTTCCATTAATCAAATGATTCAAATATGCTGGTTGTGGAAGCTCTAAGGGAGGAATACTGGTACATACCAATTTTTGTCTTCCTAGATCCTGAACAATAGATTGTTCAGTGTAGATGTCTTCTGGTTCTGTATCAAGTTCTTTTTCTGCTTCTTCTTCTTGGAGGTTACTGCATTCACCAAGGCAGTAATCTTGGTCAGAGTAGAAAAGACTTCCTACTTCGTCATCCTCTTCATTTTCTTCTGTGGGTAATAGCACATCCCACTATGGCTCTATCACTAGTGCTTTGATTTCTCTTGGAGATTATTTGCTGGTGAACTTATTTTTGATCCAAGAGTCGCTAGGTCTGAAAGAGCTTGGATATTGCAAAGGAGGATGTTGGGGTCCTTGTAATGTCGATGGCATTCGATGCATTGAGGGCTGTCTCCCTCTGGATGTACCTTCTCCTCTAGATTGTCCTCTTGCTTTGGGTTTCTCTGGTCTTTCAGGGACTTCATGGTGATGTTGAGACCAGGCTCTATATGCTTCATTGGGTAGCATGGACCAAGCATGGTGTCTTGGCCTGTACGGGCATTGCATGTTAGTTAGCAGCTGTTCCAAGTCATCAGCTAATGACTCGAGAGCATCTGCATCATCATAGTCTTCTTGATCCTCTTTGGGGAGATCATCTAGAATTGGTTCATAGATGTCATCCTATAGGTAGAGGTCTTCATCAAAATCTACAATATCCCACCATGTGGCTACGTTGGAGGTAAAGATAGATTTGACTACAGGATTCTTACAGTGGCATTGCAGAGTAATATGTCTAGGTTTGCGATAGATGTAGCAAATCAGCTATTTGGAAGAAGGATGAGCAGTGCATCGTTTCTTGAGGAAACGATGAGGAGGTGCATAGAAATGTTTGTGAGGAAAAGAGCAGCGCTTAAAATAAATATGCTTGCGATGCTGTTTCTGCTATTTGTGAGGTTGGACAAATGGCCTACAGCCAAATGGGGCTGTTTTTAGAAATATAGGAGCAATCTCGGATGCTTGATGCTTGGAGAGTTTCTGGATAGACTTAGTCTTAGAGACTAAGCACATAACTTACTGCTTAAAAAAATCAATCACATCTGAGAGGGAGAGATCTTCAATTGTTAGTCCCTTAAGATCAAGATAAGAAATAACCCCATCAATAAGATTATATGGTAGAGCATGCATAAATTTGATCTTTATCTCAGTGGATGAGAAACTCTTACTGTCATATGCCAACTATTGAAATTGCTTGGCAAAAGCATCAAACTGCTTTAAATCACATAGCTCCATTTTGAGAAGCCATTTCTTAGATTCCAGTTCTCTATTGCCAACTGGAGGTGCAAACTCACGATTCGATAAATTAAATAGTGTAGCTAAAGAATCAAGCTAATTATGTACACGCTCATATTGTTGAGCTTCAGTCATTGAACTCCACCATTGACTAGCAATACCCTAGAAAAAATTTGATGCAAAATAAGTTGTGCTAGCTTGGTCTAAATGGGCATTGATAATGATAACTCTCATGGCGTTACACCATGCAGTGATCTCATTCAATGGATTGAGAAGATCATCAATGTTAAGATACCAAGGCTGCAACTGAACATGTGTTCTTTGCATAAGGGTAGTACTAGGCTATTTCTTGACAGTCTTAAAATTGGAGCCAAATGAGACTGAGTAATGAGTGTTGATCCTATTTTCAAAGCCAGTCTAAACTATCTTCTAAAGCATCTAGTTTAGTATCAATAGAAGACACTTTTTGCTGTATCTTCTCTATGTTATCTTTTATATACAAAACATCTCAACAGAGATCATCAAAATTCTCTATGAAATGGGAGTTGAACCTGGCAATATAATTTCTTTGTTTGAACTCATTAGAGGGTTCAACATCTCCTTGGTAAGCAACTAAAAAATATTGTGTAGTTCCTGCTGGCTGCTTGTAAACTCCTTTAGGAGGTGGCCATCTTCCACCTTTGTACAGAGTAACTTTGTTCTCTGTATAAAATTCCAAACTTTTTTCTCTCGAAAGAATCATTAGTGTACAGGGTAATGAATCCTTTGGATCATTCCCTTGGTTGATTTCTTCATCTTCGATCAGGCTATGACCTATTTTGACAGATCTATGAGAAGAGGAAGTAGATGATTTGGTTGGAGATAAACGAGAAGAATTTACAGACAGATTTGGGTAAAATATTTATAGTTCTGCCATCACTCTTGTGGACTGTGGCTTGACCTTTCATTTTTGGAGAGACATTTTTCAACCAGTCAAGTTTGCACTCAGAAGGGATTTCAACTGACTCGATATGGCCTTTCTGAAGTTGAACAATTCCACTTAATCTTTTGGCATAGGGCAAATTCTCTAAGATCTTTGGATGGTTAGTGTTTGTCATGCTATAAACAATAGAAATATTTATAGACGCATACTTAAATTCACCGAACATATTTAAACCAAATAGGGAGGTGAACAATCCCCAACAATCTAAAGATCCATTTTTTATTTCTTTATAACCTTTATCGCGGACTACGACTGAGAGGTTAGGACAAAATTCAAAACAAATAATTTCATCGTTCAAGTGACCAAGACTGGATATTTGACAGGAATGCTTGAAACTGACTTGACGATGATCACACAAAGCAAGATATATAATAGGCTTTATATTATCGGGAATCAAAGGAGTTATCTATATTCTAATTAAACCAAAAAGAACTTTCCAAACAAATTTACTCTCTCTGTTAACTGAAAAAGAAATCACTTATATCAGGTCACATGAAGATGTAAAATTTGTCCATTTTTATCGTCAGTAGATGTCTCCTTCCTTTCTTTCTTTACAGCTTGATTTTAGAGAAAACTTGTGATAGTAGGTAGGGGCCGAATGGCTATGGCTTCACACTATTACTTCAAACTAAATATTACAAACACTTGTTTCAATTTTTGATTCTTAGGATCCTTTGAAAAGGGCAAGAGAAGAGCATACTCTTTCAACAAGGCTACTAGATTTCTAATGCTTAGAAATTTTTTGATGGAAATGCTATGGAGGAGAGGCCTATATATAGTATTTTGGGAGGTCCTGCCTGATCACTGTCAAGGCAGTGTCAAGTCCCATCATACTTTACAGTGTGAAAGGTGAGCTATAGGGAGATGTTGTTGGATGTGCTGGATGATGATGATGCTTGGGTGTGCGGGCCCAACATTTCTTTTGCTTCATCTTCTAAGTCATTTTCACTGATCGGGTTGAATAGACACTTGAGCTGGAAGGTACTGGAAAGATGCCAATGCTGGGGTCCAGCTTCACATGCGTGATATCATGGAGTGATGTAGAAATAATATTCCCACTCTAGCTGTCTCCTTATAACTGTATGCACTACAGTCTCTTGATCATGATTCTCCTCTTCGTGGATGTAGTGTGGGCCATGCCTTGCAATCCACTGGTACAGATGTTCATTGAAAGGAGATCTAATTTTTATCAACCATGTCCATAACATATGTTTTAGTAATTCAATGAATTGATGGTACATAAATTCACTATTTAATCTTTTGATGTAAATGACTCCAGAGTTTTGATGGTAATTTGCTTGAATTGTAGCTGCTGAGGACATCTATAAATCTTGTCCTACTGCATAAGAAATCCTTGTGTATCAGGGATGTAACCCTTCTCACAGAATATGTTCTTGGACAAGGATATTCAAGGAAGGGAATCCTTGATTATAGATTCTGGTCAAATTAAAACCAGGAATGGGTTGATGCATCAGTGTTGTTGGAGGATTTCGGCTGAGCCAATCTGCAATAACATTTTCAGTGCCTTTGATGTGTTCAACAGAAAAATTAAACTGATTAAAAAATGCTTGCCATCTTACATATTTACCGTGACCATCCTTCTGACCATGATCTTTTTCTTTAAAGGTCAGAAATCTAGTATAGTCGGTAATTATAACAAAATGTGGCAAATGGAGAAGTTTTAACATGAACTTCTCTAAGCATTTCTTTACAACATAGATTTCTTTATTAGAAGAAAATCCATTTTAATACATAAGGACTAAAAACTCCACTAGCGAATTCACAAATGAATTCTTTATTATCTACTATACAAACAAGTACTCCTCCCCATGCAATATCAGAGGCATCAGTATAAACCTTCATTTGCTCAGATTTTGGGATATGCAGTTCAGGCAGTGATGCAACTATTGATTTGATTTTTTGAACTTCTACTGTATGTTGTTCTTCCCAACTGAAAGCTTTCTTTTTCTGGAGAATTTCTTGTAGAATGAACCTGTCTTCACTAGAGTTAGGATAAAAACTATTTAAATAATTCAATAATCCCAAAAATGCTTGAAGCTTGGGTTTATCTGGCTTTTCATTGAAACTGATGACTTTCTCCTTGATATGTGGCTAGATTTACAGTTTAGAATCTCAGATTACCATACCTAGGAAGTTGCATTCAGTTTTGCATAATTGAATCTTTGTCTCTGAGAGAACAATTCCTGCATCTTGAGCTAGTTGGAAAAACTTGGAGAGATGTGTAAAATGGTCAGTCAAACTATTACTGAAAATCAATATGTCATCAATATATACACATAAAAAATTAGAGGTGCCTTGGAAGATCTTGTCCATGTGAGCTTGATAATATGCAGGGGCATTCGTCAAGCCGAAAGGCATAACTATCCACTAGAAATGGCTGAAAGGGCAGCTGAATGCTGTCTTTTCCCTATCAGCTTCTTTGACTATTATTTGATAAAAGCTTGACTTGCAGTCGAACTGGGAGAAGTATTTATAGGTTGCAACTTTCTCCAATAGATAACTTTTATCTGGTATAAGATATGGAAATGGTTGTGTAATAACATTTAATGGTCTATAATTGATGACCATCCTTTTCTTTTCTCTTTTTTGTTTCGAATATTTGTTTACCATAAAGGCATAACAACAGAAAGGAGAGGTAGATTTTTCAATAAAACCATTTGCCTCCAGTTCTTTGATCTAGAGTTCTATATCATTATAATCTTGAGCTGGTATTGGGATCTTTTTCCCAATCTTCATATGCTTGCCTTCAAGGATTTTTATCTCCATTTCGGGCATAGATTTAGACCAAAACTATTGAGGGTTATCAAAATAGATAGTGGTTTTAATCTTATTTCCTATTTCTTGTATCTCAACTGGGATTATCTCTGGAGCTTGAGTCATTGAACTTGGAAATTGTTCAGTGGCATAAATTAGGCGAGGGATTCTGAGCCTTTCATTATCTATAGTAAGCATGATACTCTTGGTAGTGGAACCATAGGGAGAGTATTTGTCAATAAATGATCCTCGTAGAAGGATATCTATAGGCATCCTATCTAGAGCAAAAAAGTCAGCATGGAAGATTTTATTTTGTATTTGAAGGGGCTGCTAGTGTTTATATTCTTTACAGATGAAACTATTCCCTTAGACATCTAAGCTCTTGTAAGCTAAGGTATCATCCAATGTCTTCCAGTCATGGATGAGCTATGGTTTAGCAAAGGAGAGAGAAGCTCTTGTATCAACCTGGGCATCTACTAGTCTACCATTGATTTCTAATGTGAAAAATTGGGCAAACCTTCCAGTAATCAAATGATTCAAATATGCTAGTTGTGGAAGCTCTAACGGAGGAATACTGGTACATACCAATTTTTGTCTCCCTGGATCTTGAACAATAGATTGTTCAGTGTAGATGTCTTCTGGTTCTGCTTCAGGTTCTTGTTCTACTTCTTCTTCCTGGAGGTTACTACATTCACTAGGGCAGTAATCTTGGTCAGAGTAGAATAGACTTCCTACTTCGTCATCCTCTTCATTTTCTTGTGTGGGCAATAACACATCCCACTAAGGCTCTATCACTGGTGCTTTGATTTCTCTTGGAGGTTCTTTGCTGGTGAACTTATTTTTGATCCAAGAGTTGTTAGGTCTGAAAGAGCTTGGATATTGCAAAGGAGGATGCTGGGGTCTTTGTAATGTCAGCGACATTCGAGGCATTGAGGGCTTTCTCCCTTTGGATGTACCTTCTCCTCTAGATTGTCCTCTTGTTCTGGGTTTCTCTGGTCTTTCAGGGACTTCATGGTGATGTCGAGACTAGGCTCCATATGCTTCATTGGGTAACATGGACCAATCATGGTGTCTTGGCCTGTATGGCCATTGCATGTTGGTTAGCGGCTATTCCAAGTCATTGGTTAATGGCTCGAGAGCATCTGCATCATCATAGTCTTCTTGATCCTCTTCAGGGAGATCATCTAGAATTGGTTCATAGATGTCATCCTATAGGTAGAGGTCTTCATCAAAATCTACATTATCCCACGACACAACTGCGTTGGAGGTAAAGACAGCTTTAACTACAAGATTCTTACAGTGGCATTGCGAAGCAATATGGCCAGGTTTGTGACAGATGTAGCAAATCAGCTGTTTGGAAGGAGGATGAGCAGTGCATCATTTCTTGAGGAAACGATGAGGAGGTGCATAGGAATGTTTGTGAGGAAAAGAGTGGTGCTTAAAAGAAATATGCTTGCGGCACTGCTTCTGCTATTTGCGGGGTTGGACAAATGGCTGATAGCCAAATGGGGCTGTTTCAGGAAATATAGGAGCAATCTGGGAGGCTTGATGCTTGGTGAGTTTCTGGATAGACTTAGTCTCAGAGACTAAGCACATAACTTACTGCTTAGAAAAATCAATCACATCTTAGAGGGAGAGATCTTCAATTGTTAGTCCCTTATGATCAAGATAAGAAATAACCCTATCAATAAGATTATATGGTAGAGCATGCAAAAATTTGATCTTTATCTCAGTGGATGAGAAAATCTTACTGTCATATGCCAACTGTCAGAATTGCTTGGCAAAATCATCAAACTCATTTAAATCACATAGCTCCATTTTGAGAAGCCATTTCTTAGATTCCAGTTCTCTATTGCCAACTGGAGGTGCAAACTCACTAATCAATAAATTAAATAATGTAGCTAAAGAATCAGGCTGATTATGTACACGCTCATATTGTTGAGCTTCAGTCATTGAACTCCACCATTGACTAACAATACCCCAAAAAAACTTTGATGCAAAACAAGTTATGCCAGCTTGGTCTAAATGGGCATTGATAGTGATAACTCTCATGGCGTTACACCATGTAGTGATCTCATTCAATGGATTGAGAAGATCATCAATGTTAAGATACCAAGGCTGCAACTGAACATGTGTTCTTTGCATAAGGGTAGTACTAGGCTATTTCTTGACAGTCTTAAAATTGGAGCCAAATGAGACTGAGCAATGAGGCTTTTTAGTAGAAGACTCTGCTTGCTGATCCTGTTTTGAAAGCCAATCTAAACTATCTTCTAAAGCATCTAGTTTAGAATCAATAGAAGACACTTTTTGTTGTATCTTCTCTATGTTATCTTTTATATACAAAACATCTCAAAGAGATCATCAAAATTCTCTATGAAATGGGAGTTGAACCTGGCAGTATAATTTCTTTGTTTGAACTCATTAGAGGGTTCAACATCTCCTTGGTAAGCAGCTAAAAAATACTATACAGTTCCTGCTGGTTGCTTGTATACTCCTTTAGGAGGTGGCCATCTTCCACCTTTATACAGAGTAACTTTGTTCTCTGTATAGAATTCCAAACTTTTTGCTCTTGAAAGATTCATTAGTGTATAGGGTAATGAATCCTTTTGATCATTCCCTTGGTTGATTTCTTCATCTTCGATTAGGATATGACCTATTTTGACAGATCTACGAGAAGAGGAAGTAGATGGTCTGGTTGGAGATAAATGAGAAGAATTTATAGACAAAGATCTGGGTAAAATATTTACAATTCTACCATCACTCTTGTGGACTGTGGCTTGACCTTTCATTTTTGGAGAGACATTTTTCAACCAGTCAAGTTTCCACTCAGAAGGGATTTTGACTGACTCGATATGGCCTTTCTAAAGTTTAACAGTTCTACTTAATCTTCTAGCATAGGGCAGATTCTCTAAGATCTTTGGATGGTTAGTGTTTGTCATGCTATAAACAATAAAAATATTTATAGATGCATACTTAAATTCACCGAACATATCTAAACCAAATAGGGAGGTGAACAATCCCCAACAATCTAAACTAGAGGTGCCTTGGAAGATCTTGTCCATGTGAGCTTGATAATATGCAGGGGCATTCATCAAGTTGAAAGGCATAACTGTCCACTGCAAATGGCCGAAAGGGTAGCTGAATGCTGTCTTTTCCCTATCAGCTTCTTTGACTCTTATTTGATAAAAGCCTGACTTGTAATCAAACTAGGAGAAGTATTTATAGGTTGCAAATTTCTCCAATAGATAGCTTTTATCTGGTATATGATATGGAAATGGTTATGTAATAGCATTTAATGGTCTGTAATTGATGACCATCCTTTTCTTTCCTCTTTTCTGTTCTGAATGTTTGTTTACCATAAAGGCATAACAACAAAAAGGAGAGGTAGATTTTTCAATAAAACCATTTGCCTCCAGTTCTTTGATTTGGAGTTCCATATCGTTATAATCCTGAGCTGGTATTGGGATCCTTTTCCCAATATTCATATGCTTGCCTTCAAGGATTTTTATCTCCATTTCGGGCATAGATTTAGACCAAAACTGCTAAGGGTTATTATAACAGATAGTGGTTTTAATCTTATTTCCTATTTCTTGTATCTCAGTTGAGATTATTTCTGGAGCTTGAGTCATTGAACTTGGAAATTATTCAGTGGCATAAATTAGGTGAGGGATTCTGAGCCTTTCATTATCTATAGTAAACATGATACTCTTGGTAGTGGAACCATAGGGAGAGTATCTATCAATAAATGATCCTCCTAGAAGGATATCTATAGGCATCCTATCTAGAGCAAAAAAGTTAGCATGGAAGATTTTATTTTGTATCCAAAGGGGCTGCTGGTGTTTATATTCTTTACAGACGAAACTATTCCCTTGGACATCTAAGCTCTTGTAAGCTAAGGTATCATCCAATGTCTTCCAGTCATGGATGAGCTGTGGTTTAGCAAAGGAGAGAAAAGCTCCTGTATCAACCTGGGCATCTACTAGTCTGCCATTGATTTCTAATGTGAAAAATTGGGCAAACCTTCCATTAAGAAAATGATTCAAATATGATGGTTGTGGAAGCTCTAAGGGAGGAATACTGGTACATACCAATTTTTGTCTCCCCGGATCCTAAACAATAGATTGTTCTGTGTAGATGTCTTCTAGTTTTGCTTCAGGTTCTTGTTCTGCTTCTTCTTCTTAGAGGTTACTGCATTCACCAGGGCAGTAATCTTGGTCGAAGTAGAAAAGACTTCCTACTTCGTCATCCTCTTCATTTTCTTCTATGGGTAATAACACATCCCACTGTGGCTCTATCACTGGTGCTTTGATTTCTCTTGGAGGTTCTTTGCTGGTGAACTTATTTTTGATCCAAGAGTTGCTAGGTCTGAAAGAGCTTGGATATTGAAAAGGAGGATGCTGGGGTCTTTGCAATGTCGGCAGAATTCAAGGCATTGAGGGCTATCTCCCTCTAGATGTACCTTCTCCTCTGGATTGTCCTCTTGCTCTGGGTTTCCAATATTTTTTATCGTCATGCTATAAATAATAGAAATATTTTTAGATGCATACTTCAATTCACTGAACATATCTAAACCAAATAGGGAGGTGAACAATCCCCAACAATCTAAAGATCCATTTTTAACTTCTTTACAACCTTTATCATAGACTGTGACTGAGAGGTTAGGACAAAATTCAAAACAAATAATTTCATCGTTCAAGCGACCAAGACTCGATATTTGATAGGAATGCTTGAAACTGACTTGGTGATGATCACACAAAGTAAGATATATAACAGGCTTTATATTATCGAGAATCAAAGGAGTTATCTGTATTCTAATTAAACCAAAATGGACAAGTTTTACGTCTTCATGTGACCTGATATAAGTGATTTATTTCTCAGGTAACAGAGAGAGTAAATTTGTTTGGAATGTTCTTTTTGGTTTATAACTGAGGGTTAACTCGACAGATTTGATCCGGATTTTTACAAAATACATATAAGTAGAATTATCAACAAACTTAGACTTCAATAATTCAGACTTTTTATAGACATGTGAAGCTTTAATAGCTGGAGGTTTATACAAGCTATTTTCTTTTTCAAGGTTTTCTTCAGTGATTTTAATATCTGGACAGTCAGATATTTGTTCAGGAATGAAGGTCAGGAGTTCATAGGTTCCTTCTAACTCAGATTCATTGACTATTTCTACTGTGGAGGAGGTTTGAGCTTTTCCAAATTCCATAGTGGAGAGATTTGAGATCTGGTAAGCAAGAAAATTCTGGCAAGGGAAACAGAGGATGCAGAGATAAAGTGGCTCATGACAATTTAAAACGGCCTGTGACTTGATGCAATAAACTTTCCTAAAAAAAATTTCAAAGCAGAGAACTCAAAAATTCAGAGCTGAGAATTCTTACAAAATCAAATGATCCTTGCAATAGCTAACAGTGACTCTGATCTATGGCTCTGATACCAATCTTTTTTATTGTCATGCTATAAACAATAGAAATATTTATAGATGCATACTTAAATTCACCAAACATATCTAAACCAAATAGGGATTGTTCGAAGGATCCTAAGAATAAGGAATTGAAACAAGTGTTTGTAATATTTAGTTTGAAGTAATAGTGTGAAGCCGTAGCCATTCGGCCCCTGCCTACTATTGCAGGTTTTCTCTCAAGCTGTAAATGAAAGAAAGTAAGGAGACGTCTACTGATGATAAAAAAGAATGGTATTAGAGCCATATATCAGAGTCACTATTAGCTATTGCAAGGATTGTTTGATTTTGTAAGAATTCCAAGCTCTGACTTTTTGAGTTCTCTGCTTTGAAATTTTTTTTAGGAAAGTTTATTGCATCAAGTCACAGGCCGTTTTAAATTGTCATGAGCCACTTTATCTCTGCATCCTCTGTTTCCCTTGCCAGAATTTTCTCGCTTACCAGATCTCAAATCTCTCCACTATGGAATTTGGAAAAGCTCAAACCTCCTCCACAGTAGAAATAGTCAATGAATCTGAGTTAGAAGGAACCTATGAACTCCTGACCTTCATTCCTAAACAAATATCTGACTGTCCAGATATTAAAATCACTGAAGAAAACCTTGAAAAAGAAAATAGCTTGTATAAACCTCCAGCTATTAAATCTTCACATGTCTATAAAAAGTCTGAATTATTGAAGTCTAAGTTTGTTTATAATTCTACTTATATGTCTTCTGTAAAACCCTGAATCAAATCTGTTGAGTTAACCCTTAGTTATAAACCCAAAAGAAATTTCCAAACAAATTTACTCTCTCTATTACCTGAGAAAGAAATCACTTATATCAGGTCACATGAAGATGTAAAACTTGTCCATTTTGGTTTAATTAGAATACAGATAACTCCTTTGATTCCCAGTAATATAAAGCCTGTTATATATCTTGCTTTGTGTGATCGTCGTCAAGTCAGTTTCAAGCATTCCTGTCAAATATCTAGTCTTGGTCACTTGAACAATGAAATTATTTGTTTTGAATTTTGTCCTAACCTCTCAGTCAAAATCCCTTCTAAGTGGAAACTTGACTGGTTGAAAAATGTCTCTCTAAAAATGAAAGGTCAAGCCACAGTCCACAAGAGTGATGGCAGAACTGTAAATATTTTTCCCAGATCTTTGTCTGTAAATTATTCCTATTTATCTCCAACCAGACCATCTACTTCCTCTTCTCGTAGATTTGTCAAAATAGGTCAAATCCTGATTGAAGATGAAGAAATCAACCAAGGGAATGATCCAAAGGATTCATTACCCTGTACACTAATGAATCTTCTGAGAGTAGAAAGTCTAGAATTCTATATAGAGAACAAAGTTACTCTGTACAAAGGTGGAAGATGGCCACCTCGTAAAGGAGTATACAAGCAGCCAGCAGGAACTGTACAGTATTTTTCAGCTGCTTACCAAGGAGATGTTGAACCCTCAAATGAGTTCAAACAAAGAAATTATACTACCAGGTTCAACTCCCATTTCACAGAGAATGTTGAGGATCTCTATCGAGATGTTTTGTATATAAAATATAACATTGAGAAGATACAACAAAAAGTGTCTTCTATTGATACTAAACTAGATGCTTTAGAAGATAGTTTAGACTGGCTTTCAAAATAGGATCAACAAGCAGAATCTTCTGCTAAAAAGCCTCATTGCTTAGTCTCATTTGGATCCAATTTTAAGACCATCAAGAAACAACCTAGTACTACCCTTATGAAAAGAACACATGTTTAGTTGTAGCCTTGGTATCTTAACATTGATGATCTTCTCAATCCATTGAATGAGATCACTGCATGGTGTAACGCCATGAGAGTTATCACTATCAATGCCCATTTAGACCAAGCTAGCACAACTTGTTTTGCATCAAATTTTTTCTTTGAATTTGAAGCCATCTTTTTATTTAAGTCTTTTGATCTCTTGGAACTGATTAAACATGTTGAACCCATTGAACCAAATTGGTTCAAAGTTCAACGGTTTAATGGTTCAACGGTTCATTCCTTTGTTTTTTGCTAAGTCTTTTGATCACTCGAACAAAATGCATTAAACCAACCGTTCATTGAACCTTTGAACCATTGAACCTATTGAAATTTTGAACAAAAATGGTTAAGGTTCAATAGTTCAATGGTTCAAGCCTTCTTCCTTTCGTTAAGTGTTTTGAAGCCATTGAACCTTAAAGTGGTTGAACTTGTGCTGAAGCACTTAACTCTTTAACCTTTCTGACGTCATTGAACCTTGAACCCATTAAACCTTTGAACTAAAATGGTTCAAGCTTCAATAGTTTAATGGTTCAATCCTTCCTTTGAAGCTTGTCGATGAACATTTTTGGTTGAACCAAGGCATTGAACCAAAACTAAAAATGCCTAAGTGCTGGAAACTTGCCCCTTTGAAAGAATTTGCATGTTGAAGCCATTGAACCTACTAATTACTTAACTAAAAAATCTTGAAAAATGAGGAATTTGAATGCTCAGAACACATTTTTGAGAAGGGAAGAGATAATTTTGGCCTGTAGGACCAAATTTTTTTCATATGTTGTCCCAAAAATGAGTGACAATTTTTTTTGAACAACAGTTCTGACATAAGGCAAAGATGCGATGCTTAATTTCTTTGATGAAAATGTAAAGGTAATTATTTTGGAGAAATTGTTTCAAAAAAATATCTGAAATAATTTTCCTAATGAAAATCCAAAGGCCAAAGATAGACAAATTACCATGGAATAAAGTCCCTGAGGAATACTTTATAAGTGTATTTGATGGTTTTGTTGTCATTTTTGATAGGCATGCATATGTCAAATTTAAGTTGTAAGGACTAGCCATAGGGATTTAAATGTTTGGGATGGTCGCACAAGTGTCATTTTTATACCCCATAGAGTAGCTATTTATTTTCAAATGGGGTGGATCTAATTGGCCATGCTTGCTCAGATCAGGATGATCTGACAGCACACAATCAATGTTGACTAGTCAAAGGAGTCTAGAGGGCCTATAAAGCTACCAAGTTTCACCATTTCATGTATAATACCTATAGACAACTAATGATTATCCATCTCATAGACCATAATCTAATGGCTTGTGCTTGCCTAAAGTAGGATGATCTGATAGAGCAAGATCAATATTGAATAGTTAGAGCCGACACAAGAATCTAGTAGGGCTACCAAGTGGTACATCCTTAGGGACATATATAACGTAGTACCCAATCATGTCACACTCTTTAGATCATGATCCAATAGAGCATGTTTGTTCATCCTAGCTAGATCTAGAGGTGTGAATGCAAGTTTGGAGAAAAAAGAATGACAAGCTAAAACTAACCTAAGTATTTAACATCATTTTATTAGTTGTGTTAGTCTAAACTCCTCCATTGAAGGATATTATAAGTTTGTGAGATCAAGGTGGGACACTCCAAGGAAACTATCTTAAGTATCCATGAATCTAGAATATTCCCACAAAATTATTGTAAAACCAGGTGATTCCATGGCATGTATAGGAGGAAGGACAACTATTCAGGTAGTTCAACCTATGCAAGTGAGTGGCCAAGAGAATCTCTAGGTAGTTAAACATAATGAAACATGGTTTATTTGGCCCCCCAAATAAATATTCTTCCTCTAACCTATGTGAAGCGCATCTCTCACCATGAGATCAAAGAGTTCATTACAAATCTCCATCATTTCTTGAAGAGGTATTTAGAGAAATCATTTTCATGCAAATACATGGAGATTCAGGGCATGTTGAAGTATTTTTATAGCTAAGAGATCGAATGACATGTTACAAGTGGTTGTAAGTCTTCATCATTCTATGTGAAAGAAGTTGTAACAATTATTTTTCTTGAAGATCAATGAATATCTTAGGTATAGAGAAAGTGCATTTTTTGGCTATAAGCTCTTTGACTAAATGGAAAAATTTGTTGTGCAAACTTTTGTAAGTGCAATTCATAGTCCTAATATTGAGAAGGGTGAATGATTTATAAATAGGGGGTTCCCCCTCTATTTTAAGGTTGTTTTTGGTTGTTGGTTTCTTGTTGCCTAATTATTGTTGGTCTCTTGCTTCCTCTAAGTATAAGTTCTATAAGAAACTTTTCAGGATCAACTATTGTGTGTAGATCTTATCTCTATTGCTAAGGTGGTTGTAGCTATATAGCCATTAGTGAGATTTGAGAGCATCTCTATGTCTCCCCTGTGAAAAGAGAAATCTCACCATGCTTGTCCCCATGGAAACATTTTTAAGTGTTGATGGCTGTAATATTTCTTTTCAAGATAATGAAAATGCTTGTGGTCTTTGTTGCTTCCTATAAATGAAGTGCAACAACATGTTTTTTGAAAATGTTTTTGATTGGACATCTATTTCTATACTCATTACTGGTAGTAATCTTAGGCTTAGATCTAGATTATAAATCCCTTTCTACATTATGTTTGGGAATATGTTGCTGAATAACCTTTTAGGGTACCTTATGTTTATGGATTCAACAAGGAAGAGCATTTGAAAGATTAGTTTTAGTGTATGTTCTAGTCTCTTAGGGATCATTTATATTTTCCATTATCTTGCATTTGAGGTTTTTCCTACGTCATTGCTAAGGAATATTGTCATGAAATAATTTTAGATACTCTACTACTTGGAGAACACCAACACACCACCATCCACCTTATATTCATCTAACAAACAATCCTACCTTGTCCTACCCTACACTTAACACACCCTTTGCATATGATAAGTGTTATCTACATCATATATACATAAGATCTTGCATATTTTAAATGTTTTTGTAGCTTTGTGATTAAAATCCTAATGCCATAGTTTCACATTTAGTTTTTATTTTTGAATATTTTATAAAATGAAGACTGTAGTCATCCTTTCATATGTCTCTGGTACCTTATGTATGACTTAAAGCGTTTGTCCATTTCATGTGACAACCTATACAAGTGAAGTGTACAAACTTAGTTATGCTTTGGTGATATTCCCATTATGTGCCAAGAATCCCCATGGAGATTGAATTGTGAAATACCTCCATGTAAGCAAGCTACCCCATAGGTTCTCTCACCTTGGTTTAGGTAGAGCCAAAAGTAGTAGGGAGTTAACCATACCCTTTGTTAGTGTCTCTCAATCATTGTCTATGTTTGGTTTTTTGTTGATTATAAACCCTTCCCTAGATATAATGACATATTAATGGGTTTTTCATCTTTGTTTTCCATTTTATATAAGTGTGAAAAGCTAAGAATATGAGGTGTACAACTGGGAACCAACAAATAGTTTGTAATAATTCCTAGGCTCAAGTGTCTTTTTTCATGTAATTCACTTGTAGAGTTAATGTCATGGAATTACAAGAATATAAATAATGATGGATTTTGGTTTGTTCATTTATATTAAAATATAATGAATCACATTAAAAGTTATGGCTTGGAAAATTTAGAGATAGGTCACATAATGTACAATTTTGTTTGGTAATGGATGGTGTTAACCCATTTTCTAGTATTGTCAACTAGTTATTCTCTTTGGTTAGTAGAGTTGATAAATTATAATATTATTCCATAGTTCATGAATCATAAGGAACATTTAATGTTGTGATCATTAGTGTTTCGTAAGCATAAATTAAAAGATATGTTTGTCTAAATTGAACCTCTAAATGATGAGTTGTTAGCATTGTGGGATGGCATTACTATGTATGACCTTTAAGAAGCCATTGGTCCAATACAATTTAATTGTTATGGTGTCTTATGATATAGTATTCATAATTTTAATGGGATGGCTATATGTTCAAGTTTTTATCATACATTAAAATTAGAAATAAAAATATCATATATGTTTTTATTTCTTTGTAGTATATACCAAGTTTGTAATTTTTTCTCTATGAAAGTCTTTCAATAAAAGGAAAGTATATATGTCGAAGATGCAATGATAAAATATGTATAAAGTATTCCAAAGATCTCAAAAATTTTGCATATGAAGGCCATCAAAGGTTCTTATTGATGGATCATGAATACCTTGTTAAAAATAAAAAATAATTTTGTTGTGAAATTTGATATTAGACAACCTCCAAAGATTATGCCACCTAGGGATTAGTATAAATCTTTTAGACAATCATGAAAAAAAACATATGTTATTATTACTTAGTTTTGGATGAGAGATTGGTTATGTTTGTCAAAAATAAGTGAAAACATTTAAATGTGAATAGGAATGAAGAAACTTTATATATTATACAATTCACATACTTGGATAACTGATTAGTTGGACATCTTTTTGATCTAATGAATTCCACAATATGGTTAGATGGTATATATTTTTATTCAAAAACACCAACAAGAGAAGGGAAAATTATTTTTATAGTGTTGAAATTACTTCTAAATAGGCCATATGAACAAGTGAAAATGATAATAACTTAGTCTAAGGGTAATTGGATTATGTTGGCAAGATATAATAGATAATAAAAATTGACCATATAAGTTATAGATTTTTCATATTTAAGTGTACAAGGTACCCTTATATTCATAATAAATATTTTAAAATGAAAACTGAAATTGGTCTTTATTCAATTGAATTTACTAAATTATAACCTAAGGGAAAATATACACGTGTCTCCTCAACATTGTGATCATATATTAATTTATGTAAATTTTCATATGTACACCTTCTCCTCTTTCATGGACACATTTTTTATATGTAGGTATTAGTTTTCATATGTAAATTTTTATATTTACATCTATATTAAGTATGAGCATTTATTATTACTATGTTAATGTAGGTTTTATTCTATCATGATGTAGAGAGGAAAGACTATAGACACCAATATCGTGTCAACCCCCCCTTAGTCCCTTTCTAAACATTAACATGCCTAACCCACACTTGCACACCTTATTAATTTAAAAACTATTTATTTTAAATTAATTACCTCATGTAGACACCTCACCCTAAGACCATTTCTTAGCCTATGAGTCAGCCTGAGACTAGGTCCTCCAAATCCTAACTACCCATGACTGATTCTCATCCTATCTTATCTCCTTAACCAACTCCCATGCCTCTTAAGCCCTTATTTTGACCGTTCTCCAATAGAAAAGGCACTTGGCGAGTGGAGAAATGGGCAAAGAGCTAAAAATAACCCTTTTACCTACTCTCTCTCCACAGACATTGGTCAACACGTGGCTGATGCTGGCGGGATATACGATGTGAGTTACATAAGCCAAGCTCTAAACATTGAGCTACCCCCACCTTCTCACACATTTGAATGCACACTCTGAGATTTCAATCACCAAAACTCAACTATCATTCTCTTAGCTACCAAAGCTCTACACAAATCATTCCAGAGACTAGATTAAGAGACTATACAAGGACCTTGAGCTACTGAATTGAAACAATCCATGTTTAGTTCATTGGCTCAAAACACTAGTCATATCAACCACAATAGGAATCTCCATTCTGACACCTCTAGGTCTTCACCCTATAAAGCTAAGTACTCTGGTCTTCATTTCAAAAGTTTTATAATATATTGTTAGTTAGTTTTCATCAATATTTCTAAATACTATTGAGAGGCCTGACTTCTTCTGTGGAGGGGCTAAAAGGCCTTCCCCTTATTCTTACCCTCTTTTCACACCTATCCTCTATCTTTACCCTTCCTTAGACCTTATTCACCTTCCTGCAATCCTGCACAAACCTCTAAATTTCTAGAAACTTATCTGTCTACCATGTAAACATCTTGAAAGCTGTCTAAGGCCAACAACCCCAACTAACATTGGGAACACAATCAATGCCAGCATCATTTACCCAATCGACCTCAGCAGACCCACCAATGTCAATGACTGTGTTCTAAATCAATAAACTAGAAACCTATCCAAATAACCCATAGACCAGACAAAGCCTTTGGCCAACTTTCTATAGCATTCTAAGACACATAGAATGTAGGGAATAGGTACACACCATTTAATTTTCCATTTATTTAGTCTTTTATCATTTCTTTTTATACAATACTTTTATCTTTAAACAGTGGACTGTCATCCCTCACGGAGCTTCACACTTCTGGGACCGAGTGAGTAGCTTGGCAGTCCACCATATCCTCTTCTAACATTTTCCTTATTTGAGTTTTATTCTTACTATAGGTGTTTCCTCCACAACCAAAGAGGAGCTCCCACAAAGTTTGGATACAGTGCACACTAAATCTGAGTAACATCAAACCCACAACCTCTTAACCTTAGTTTCTTGGTCATTTAAATGTAATTAGTGAAAATTTAGAGAAACATTTTGGCACACCTGGTGGGACCCTTGGAGTTTTCCTTGGGTTCATTATTCTTTTAAAAAATCAAACTTTCATATAGATGCATTAGAAAAGTATTCTCTTCTTGCATCCCCTTTTCTATCTTTTTGTTTCGAAAGGAAATCATTACCAGAAGTTAAAAAGAACATCTCTTTTTCTTCTTGTTACTTCTTGCATAAATCATAGAGTAGTGAAAAACTTATAATCTTTACCTCTTCTCCATTTGTTTGAATTTGAATAACATATTTCAATTTGGGTTAAAAACTACTACATTTCATTCTTGCTTGGATGCACACTTAGCCCACTTAGTAATTAAAGCATTATGAATGAATTGTAGTGCACAAATGTGACACAACCAAACCACAATCACTTCAAATCAAACACATAAACTTACTTGAGACAAGGCCCGTCTATGATTTCATCACCTAGCATATACCTTACCCCACCTGGTGATCCTACTTGGATTTCACCACCAAGAGGAGGACCCACTCTATTCTTTGGCACAATATAAACTCTAGGCAAGGTATATTTTGGCTAAGCAGCGCAGGTCGGCTCTGGGTTCATGAAGTGAATGGAGCAAGCCCCAGCACCAGGCCACATACTGACCCTAACACAAATATCTCTTAGCACCATAACACAACCTGAAACCAGCCACAAACTTCCTCTCTAGGACTTGTTCTACAAGCCCAACTCCCAACACACTCTCTTAAGGCATAAGCCACCATGACTTTAAAACTCATTCCTAGGAATCTAACATTTTAGAGGTTGCTTGCCTAATCATATATTCTACTAGTTTTATCTGAGTTTTTAAGCTGGTAAGGTCATACCATTTTGAAGTCCAAAATGACTCAGAATATCTTCTTCTCCCAAAAACTATCAATCTTCTATATTTTTAGAATTACATAGAAACTAACATCAATTTCTCCACTGATGTCGGCAACCAAACTTCACCAAAATTGGTTAAATGAATAACATCGGCAACATTTTATAACCAATATCAGTTAAACAACTGACATCGATCACTGTCAATAAATAAATAAAATGTTTTTTCCAGCCAACAAGCTTAAAACCCAAATTTCTTGCTGTTTATCACAAATTTTGGTTTTCTAAAACTAAAACACATAGTTTTTGGAACCTGAACCCCTTTCACCTTGGATGGTCTTGACACACAATCAAGTCAAATTCCTTATTGACCACATGAGTCAATAACCACTCCCACCTTCGCCCTTCGTGCTAAGTCATCTAATGGAGTATACTTCAGACACTGAGCATACTCCTATCCAACCTACCCCCACCAATCAACCTCCTATTATTCTCAAAGGGGATCAAGATTTTGAGAGATTCCTTGACCACAACATCAAGGCTCTCCAACATTATCTCACTAAAATCCAAACACGAGATCCTTCAGGTAACCCTATTTATGGGATGCCAACTTATTTTGTTTAAGTGATAATGATATCAATAGTATCTGCTACCCAACCTATGGTCACTCATGCCACTACCTCGACTAGTAATCCAACCATGGCCAATGGTCAAGATTTAGTCTCCTCTTCTATCCTTTCTTGCCCTACCTCCATCGAGGTTTTTATACCCCCTCAAATGCAAACAATTCAACCAAGTTTGACACCTTTCTAGAACTTGATTGTCTCTATCCCATCCACTCTTACACCTATAAACATGAGAGTGACCACTTATCCTTTAACTAGTGTCACCACCATTCAACCACCCTTGGTGGCATCTAGTCAAGTTGTGCCCTCCAACTTCATGGCACAAGCCCCCATGGCCTTAACATCAGCCCCTATGACAAACTATCAGTATGTTGTACCTACATAAGTGCAACCAAGTATGTCATATGCCCCTCCCAATGCCTTCTAGGTACCCTATAACTTAGGGGGTGCCCCTCATGCCAATCCATCTGCCAATATAATTCAGATGCTGATGGATAAGATGTCCAACCTTGAGACATCTATTTCAAGTTCGAGGAGTGTTCTTTCATACGAACAAATCTGTAATGAACCTATCCACCCTTTAGTTCCTATTCGACCATACCCTAGCTAGTGGGAAATCCCAAAATTTACTTGCTTTCAGAGTAAAGAGGACCTAAAACAACATTTGTGAGTGTTTAGACACACTTGCTACCTCATAGCACACGATGATGCGTTATTACTTTGCACATTCCCTATGTCACTTTTTGGCACAACCCTTGACTGGTATAGCTCCATTACCAGTAATTCTCTCTTCACCTTTGTTCAACTCACTTAGCTATTCCTCGATCATTTCTCAATCAATATTACCAAGAAGGTCTCCATCACATACCTTTATTCCATTAGACAATTTGAGGATGAGTCAATAGCAGACTTCGTCATCCATTAGAGAGTTTTGATCAACCAACTCTCCTTCTCACTACCTCAACCTAAGCTCATTGAACTCTTTTCAAGAGCATGTGCCAAGCATATTTCATCCACTCTGTAGGTTCAAACTTTCCGCACATTCGATGAAGCTTTCACCATGGCCCGAAAGCTTGAACTCTACACAATCAAGAAAGACAGGGTCAACTTGTGTAGAAAAAATACCAACGTAAAATCCAATGACCCTTATTCCTCTAAATCTTCTTCTTCTCATCCCAAATCCAAGGGATCAGTGAATGTTGTGGTCATTAGGTCACCATGTTCTACTACAACCAACCAATCTGAGCCCTCCACATCACAAAACATCACTAGACAATTCCAACAATGGTATGAATAGTGACAATACACTCCAATAGGAGAATCATATGCTTTTGTATTAGATAAATTAGTAAAGTAGGGAGTCCCCAACCTCCCTCAAATATGACCACCTCTCCAATTTGACCCCTCATGAGCCATCCCTGCATGGTATAGGAAAAATGACTTTTGTAACTATCATCTTGTCAAGGGTGATGACACGGATAATTGTAAAACCATAAAAAACATTCTTCAAGACATGTTAGACAAAGGGGACCTTGTTTTGGATAACCCTAATGTGCCGGCCAACCAAAACTTGGATGTCTTTAGGCAACCATTTCCTAACCATCCCCTAAGTCAGAACAATGTTCAGACCATGGCCGATTACCCTCAAGAATGCAACATATGAACGATCAACATAGTATTTCCTTTCATTCCTATCCAACCTCTCCCACAATCTGAAGAGGTTGGTCAACCCATTTCTCCACCATGGGTAGAAGAGCCTATTTTACCCATACCACCCTTATGCAATGAAGAGCTCCCTTTACCTCACCCTCTTCCTCACATGGATGAACCTGTCTCACCTATATCACCTTCATGACATCAAGCACCTCCTCTAACCATTCTTCTACCTCATGAGGATCTTATATTACCTATTCCTCTTACCCCCACCTTCCCTCTTCTTCTACCATTAGAAGAATTTACCATTCATAGCCCACACTCTCATGAAGAAGGGGCCATCATCCCTCTGCCTTACCCTTTAGAGGAGCCTTCCTCTCCTATTTTTCCTCCACTGATGGAGGATAGTCCTCCATCCACCCCCTTTCACATGTAGGAGAGTCTACTTTGACCTCTCCCATATTGGAGGATGCTTTGATGGTACCAATGCTGGTGGCCCCACCCTTATCCTTCTTATTACTAATGGAGGATCATACTTTCCATGCTCCTAGACCATACGTGGAAGGCATGATCATCCTTGCACTCTATCTGCTTGAAGAGCCAAATTCTCCAATCCCTTCTCCATTAAGAGAAGAACTCGCCACCTCACCCACATCAACCGAGGAAGATCTGGTGATGGTTCTCTCTCACCTTTGGCCCATCATCATTGCATCCAACATGTTTCCACTCCCACAATTGCCCAAATCCTCTAAAGGACTAACTGTAAGGCCTCGCACGACATCATCTAAACCCTTCTCTCGATTGGTAGAAAACTTAGGATTCCTCCATCCTAAGAACCTAGAGTATGAGGCATTATGGAAGCAACTTAAAGCTCCTTATCCTACACATCCAGCTTCACCTTATACTTCTAACCCTTCCATGATGATTTACTCCAAAGTCTCTGATGAGGATCAAGATTCCACTTCTAAATCATCAAAAGCTCAGCCTTCCACATCTAAATCAAAATCCTTGCAGTCATCCACCATGTTGAAATAGATTAGATCTCTCAGTGTTCACCCTGTATCAAACCTAACTCACCCACAAGTGAAGTTAGATTTGAACCTCACCCCACATAGTAGTGGTCCTCACACCATACTAAAGAAGGATGCTAAACCACATCGGTTTACTCCTCCCCCACCTTCACCATTGCCCTCTATCTTGGGTCCACATCTTTCCACTTTAATAGGAGTGCTCCCTATTCCAACACTTCACAAATACAAACTACCTCCATTACTCCCTCTACCTATCAAAGACATATTTCCTCTAAGAAATTTGACACCTCTCATCAAGAAAGTACCATATACGCATGTGGCCACACCACCAACCAAAAAGGTGGTATGAAAAACTCTCCCTATAACTCCTAAACAGAAGTTGTCCACCCCTACTATAATAGTGAGCACATACCCATTAGTGGGTTCCTATGCTTCACTATTAAACTGATTATTGTAGTCCTCTAACATTGTTCTCCCATCCATTAAGCCATATAAACCTCTTGAATCAAAACCATCTTGGTTTGATGACACTCAAATCTACTTGTATCATCACACACCTGGGCATGATACTAAGAGTTACAATGCTCTTAAGGTTGTCATTCACCAATATCTAAAAAAGGACACCCTTCACATTGAGGATTCTCTTGACCACCTTTGTGACAAACTACTGACACCATCCCATGCCTCCCAAACCTCCTCACTTGAATCAAGATCCCAATGCGAGATTATGGTCCCTCTACCACCTTCTCCCCCTTTATTCAAAATCAACACTATTAATGTGGCCACCAGGTCTCAAACGCTAAAGGATAAAGGAAAAGAGTAGGTTTTTATCCCTTGGACATATCCATTCACCAAGCCTTCTCAACCACCAAAACCCAAGATTTCTATCTTGGGCACATCTCAACCAACATCTTCAGAGGCAATTCATGACTCCATGGTGAAATAACTTCACCAAACCCCTGTGAAGATGTCATTGTATGACCTAATAAAAAGCTCTCTACAACATTGCGAAGCCTTGATCAAAGCTTTATAGGTAGTGGAGGTCCAACTTGAAGACCTTGAACCACTGGCTATTTTAGTCAAATCGTTACCAATCATTACCTCTTTCACCTTCAGTGATTCTGAGATTCTTGCCTCCAACCTAGAAGATTAGGATGCCGCCCTCTTTATCATGGCCTACATTGATCAAACTCACATTAAGTAGGTTATGATTGATGGAGGTGCTAGCATCAACATCATTTATACCCACACATATGATCAACTAGACCTTCCAAAGAACTGCATGTCAAAAACTAATGCAATTCTTCATTCTTTCAACGATGCCACCACCACTACCATTGGCACTGTGGTCTTACATGTTTGTGTTGGCCCACGTATAATTTTGGAATTCTTCTATATCATCGAGGGGGAGTTCCAATATAACATGCTATTGGGATGACCTTGGATATGTGCCATGACTTGTGTCTCTTCCACATTGCATCATTGTGTCAAGTTTGAACATGAGGGGCAGGTTCATGTCATTCCTACTGACCCTTCACCCTTTAAAACATGCAACATGACCTACCAACCTAATGATGTTCTCATCCCTTTGAAAACATCCACCCAAACATCACCTCCACCCATGAAAGCCTTGACAAGTTTGCAGACACCAGTCACACCTATGCCTACTCCTCAAGTGACCTTGAAAGATCTTATGGAAGATACCTTCTAGTGCCTTTCACTTGGGGAGTATTGTTTGCTTACCCTTGACATGTTCCAAACTCTGCAAGAATATGGAAAACTTCATCACCACCCTAACTATGACCATCCCATTGGAATGGTCATCCCATATGGTCCTCCTAATCTCCAAACTAATCTCACCTATGGAGGGCTAGATCAGACTCCTATTGTTGGGAATCTTCTCTCATCACCCTGACCATTCACTTTTGATTTCTCCTTCCTCAGCAACCCTAGCTTTGCTCACACCTATCTTCATAGGTGCATGTGGAAGGGTTTTGGCTTTGGGCATTATGAACAAGGTCCCCACAAGCCCATTGAGCCTCCAAAGAATGAGGCAATAAAAAATGCCAAGAAATGACATGGCATGGGTTTCAAAGAACCTAAAAAACCTTTAAGATCCTTTGCCATGAAACTATCATAGAGCATTTTCCTCCAACCTCGCCTAGTCCCCCACCCTCACCTTCAAAGTCAATGGTCTCCATCCGTCCTAGTTTTTTTCATAAATGCCATTCACTTGGAGCCCCTAACCTATCAACTAGGTGAGGCATCAAGGTCTCTTCCTCTCATTTATCCAGACATGATAGACGATGAATCTTCTAGAATCAACACTATCCAATGCCTAGATGATGATGCCATATTCACCGACATGGGTGCAGATGACTCTTTCATACAATGATCACTTCCTTTAGAAACATAGGTTATGTTAAATGAATCAATTGTTGACATTAATCTCCCATCTTCCGATGTTCCTCACATTTTAAAGATTGGTCAATCTTTAGATGCCCAAGAATAACTTGACTATACCACATTCCTTACAGATCATAGCAAAGCCTTTGCTTGGTCCTATAGTGATATGCCCAGTATTGACCCCAACATTGTCATCCATAACATCATCATGAATCATGAAGCTAAGCCTATTGGAAAAAGCTTTGCAAGATGCATCCTCACATCGTACTCCTTGTTAAAGAGGAGCTTTAATGTCTTCTCTCTGTCTCATTTATCTAACCCATTGATTATTCACAATGGGTGTCAAACATTGTCCCTATCACAAAAGCAATAGGGGGAATTTAAATTTGTATTAACTAGCGTGACCTCAACCTAGCTTGCCCAAAGGATGACTTTCCTTTGCCAAACATCAACCAACTTGTTGATCATACGACTGGTCATGAGATGCTATCCCTCATGGATAGATTTTTAGGATATAACCAAATCTTGATTGCCCTAGAAGATCAACATAAAACCACCTTCATCACCCTATGGGGGACTTTCTACTAAGGTCATGCCTTTTGGCCTCAAAAATGTAGGTGCTACATACCAACATGCCATGACTTATATCTTTCACTTTTGCCTCCACAAAATCATGGAGGACTATGTGGATGACTTGTTGGGGAAATCCAAACTTCATCATGACCACCTAACCATTCTCAAAATAATATTCACTCACCTACTACAATATAACATTTGACTCAACCCTAAGAAATACATCTTTGGGGTTCTCTCAGGGAAGCTTTTGGGTTTCATCATTTCTCTCCATGGCATTGAGGTAAATCTAGCTAAGATTTAAACCATACTTGAGATGCCCCCACCAACTAACCTAAAACAACTTCATAGCCTGGAAGGAAAGCTTCAATCTATTCATCGCTTCATCTCATAGCTATCTAACTGATGTCAACCCTTCCATCACCTTCTCAAGAAGGATGTCTCCTTTAATTGGAATAAGGATTGCCAAGAGGCTTTTGAGGCTCTTAAACACTATCTTGTCTCTCCACCAGTCCTTATTCCACCTAAAGATGACCAACCCTTGTATCTTTACATTTTGGCAACAAATCATTCCTTAGGTGCCACAATCATGCATCAAGATGACCAACATCGTGAGCAAGTAGTTTATTATATAAGCCACATGCTTGTTGACTATGAAACTCGATATACTCATACTAAAAAACTTTGCTTGGCATTAGTCTTTGTCACCTCCAAACTCTGCCACTATCTCCTCAACCACAAGACTTACGTCATCACCCACACTGACCCTCTTAAATACATGCATTCCAATCCATACCAAAACCAATGTATGGCTTGTTGGCTCATGCTTCTCACTAAGTTCAATTTGGAATTCATTCAACAAAAGTCTATAAAGGGGAAAATGATCACCGACCAACTAGCAGATGCCCCTTTACTTGATAATCAACCCTCTGACTGTGAATTTCTTGATGAGTCTATCACCATGCTATCCACTGATGACATCCCCTATCAAATGATAATTTTCTTTGATGGATCTAAATGTCAACTCGATAAGGGTGTGGGGGTCATCCTAATCCCTCATGAGGGCGAGCCCATGCCCCTATCTTTCAAACTTGACTTTGAATGCACCAATATCATGGCTGAGTATGAAGCCTTAATTTTGGGGCTTCAAACTACCCTTTACTTGGGAATTAAGACAATCATTATATTTTGCAACTCAAAACTAGTTGTTAATTAGATTAACAGTTCATATCTTTGTAAAAACAAAGTTTTACAATGATATAAAAATTGTGTTGACACATTGTTAGGGTTTTTCAACCGTTATCTCTTGTAAACTGTTCCTCACTCTATGAATAAGTTTTTTGACACAATGGCCTCTCTTGCCTCACACATCCCATCTTCATCTACTTCTTTGAGAATCTATGTCATGATACACTATTTGGTGTTGATGTCATATATCTCAACTGACATCAACTTTGTTGGCAATATCGACTCTAGTCCACATGATGTTTGGTATAAACAAGTTGTTGACTACTTGACTTAGTCTATCATTCCTCTTGACCTCTCTAGCAATGGATGGTGGGATTTTATCAAGAGTACTACTTGATACACCATGCCAGGGGATCTTCTCTACAAATGAGGTTTTAACGAACTCCTTCTTTGATGCCTAACCACCACTAAGACATCTCATGCCATCAAATAAGTCCATGATGGGATTTATGGAGTACATTTCAATGGTAACTCAGTTGCAAAGTGCATCCTCCACCTAGGCTATTATTGGCCCACTCTTCACCAAGACTGTAGTGACTATGTTCAGTGTTGTATCAAGTGCCAACAACATGTTAACCTACTTCACATCCCTAGCCACACTTTACAAGTTGCTAAGGATTTCTGGCCCTTTTCATAATGGGGCTTAGATATAATTAGTGAGATTAACCCTCATTTGTCTCTCTGACATCAGTCTATTATCACAGCGACTGAATATTTCACTAAATAGGTGGAAGCTATTCCCCTCATCTCTACTAAAGTTGACAAAATCATTGACTTCATTAACCACCACATCATCTGTCATTTTGATGTACCTCACAAGATAATCACTGATAATGACAAATATTTCAAAAACAAAACCATCTAGAATGTTCGCAATGCTTTTTGCATGAAACTCAGCTTCTCCTCACCTTACTATCAACAAGCAAATGGACAGGCAAAATCTTCTAACAAAATCTTAACTAAAATCTCAATGAAGGTGGTCAACGACACTAGAAGGGATTGGCACACTCACATTCCATTCACTTTGTGGGCCTATCAGACTAGCATCCAAACCCCTACAGGTGCTACACCTTGCTCCTTAGGGTATGGAACAAAGGCTATCTTACCTCTTAAAGTACAAATACCTTCTCTTCACATCTCCTTACACGACATACTCTCTAATGATGACTTTCATCAAGATTGATTAACACAACTCG
Source organism: Torreya grandis (assembly GCA_037957365.1). NCBI lineage: Eukaryota > Viridiplantae > Streptophyta > Pinopsida > Cupressales > Taxaceae > Torreya > Torreya grandis. Next base: position 3,790,940 of record JARHVA010000742.1, on the reverse strand, counting down.
AGTTACTCAATGAAAATCATCTTGCAGCTCTTAATCATCTTCATATCTACCAAAATCACATCAAGCGTGCCTACAACAAAAATCTAAAAGAGCAAGATTTCAAAATTAGATATCTCATCCTTAAAGAAACCCAACACATGACCAATATGGAAAGAAGCAAATGAGGCAAGTTTTCTCTTAATTAGCTTGGACCTTATATAATAACACACATGTATTGATCAGGCACTTATCATCTATCTTCTCTCAAAGGTCGGCCAGATCTTGAGCCCGTTAACGCCTTGCATCTGTGACCATTCTACCATTAACCAAGTAATCATTCACTTGATGTTTAACTTGAGCTCATCCCTTGAGCAACCCTCGTCATCCTCATTTTTATTCCTTTCAACCCTTTTTCCCTACAAAAATTAGTTAATCCTTTTTTAAGCATTAATGCTTTGCCCTAATAAAAGGTAAACCCCTAAACCTCTATAGTCTAGTCCATGACTAAAAGTTTAGTCAACAAAAAAAACATAAAACTGGGATGCCTAACAAAATATTCAAAGGTCATAAACTATAAATGTATATTTGTCCCTCGAAGGACAACTACATTATTGTTGTAATTAATAGATTGCTCCCTTGAAGGACAACTATTCAAAGATATCAAAACATACAAAGCAAAATATAGACCACTCCCTTGAAAGATGGCTATGCCCAAATTTTTCTACAAAAATAACACCCTCTTAGAAGCTTCCCACATCGATCAGCTTCACATGACCATAAAACAAAACAACATCCCCAAGTAGACTTCTCGCATTGATCAGTCTACCAAAAAAAAAGAAAAAAAAAGAAAAAACTGACTGACAAACTATTAAGTCATGGACTTGCCTATAGTCATTCTCAGGGTCACCTATAAAAGGGGCAAAGTTATCCCTACTAAAAAGGGTTATGCTATCCTCACATATCATAAAATCACACCTATTACCCCAAAATACCCTAGGGATTTTGAGTTCACTTAACGTCAAGTGATTAGGGTACTTCTCATATAATAACTAATGGTCAACGACGTAATGCATGAACGAGGATTTTATTTGCAAAAACCCTATCTATGCTATCATTATGGTCTTTGTCACTGAAAGAGTAATGCGCCTTTCACTTCTTACACACCTTCGTCACATGCCATTTTATCTTTTAGGATGTAGTGTCTTAAAATTATATGCTCACATATTGTCATCTCATAATACAACCAAAACATTTTCTAACCACTAACATAACATCATGATTTATTTAATGTGAATACCACTTTGTGTTATATAAATTATCATAGCCCATAGACATTAGTTTCTATGGAAAACAATACACATGGAAACTATCAACCAAACATAATTTATGTCAAGCATATACCATCACCAATATGGAAACCTACTGAAGCATAAATAAACTCATTTCATTTTTAGCATACACCATCACCAATATGGAAGATTATTAAGGATGAAAAACCACATAACTTATGTTACAACATACATCATCACACAATATGGAAAAGGCTATAACATCAACATACACTCATCATTTCAATCACATACCTCTTTGACTCTTCTTCCCTTTTGGGAGAACTACATTAGCTTAAGGCTCTTAAAATACGGGCTATGTAGGTAGAACTTGGTTGACATGGGCTCTTCTGAGGTTAGCTCAACAATTCATTTATTCATCTACCTAATGGACCAACTATCTAAATCCTAGGCTCACTGCCTACCCTAAACCCTAGGCTCACCACCTATCTACGCAAAAACTGTCGACAACCTAAAAACATAGGTCTTCTCTAAAACTGCCCAAAATCATGACCAAACAACCAGCCCTTACACTATAGAAGTCACCTTAGACTTCTCATGGGGCACATTGGAGATCACATATATCTCCCTAACCACAACAAACAACACTTGAGATCACTTATATCTCAACTCAACTCGACAAACGACCTCAAAGATCTCGACTATCTCCTCAGACCACGACCACTTTTGAGACAACTTTGCCTTGGTTGATTTGATTGCGTATGCTACCTCATGAATAGTTAGCAAATTGTAGATGCCCCTCACACCTATTGTCATATCATGACCAAGTTGATCCCCAATATTTGTGACATTTTCATGTTTTCTAGGAGCACTTCCTAACCTAGATACTTGGAACACAATGACCATTAGAGCTATAGCTTTGATCATTTTAACCTAATTAGCTACCACTAATAAGCTGGGGACCAGTTACTTTGATTTTAGTTTTCCTCAACCTTGCCTACGACAATTTGACTAGCTTATCAAGTGAAGTAGTATACATGTTATCTCAACTATTTCAGCATTCACACTCCAACCTCACCCTACCCATCTACTGCCTATCAAATTGGCACCTAATTTTAGATTACCTTCTCTTGATTCTCACTTTGAGGGGGAATGCCTCATCCCATACCTGGGGCAACCTACATCTATTTTTGTCTTACAATTTGTCAGAACAAACCACAAGATAAAACGGGGCATATATAGACACCAATATCATGTCAACCCCCCTTGGTCTCTTTCTAAATGTTAACATGCCTAATCCACACTTGCACACCTTATTAATTTAAAAATTATTTATTTTAAATTAATTACCTCACCTTGGACACCTCACCTAGACACCTCACCCTAAGACCATTTCTTAGCCTATGAGTTAGCCTGAGACTAGGTCCTCCAAATCCTAACTACCCATGACTGATTCTCATCCTATCTTAACTCCTTAACCAACTATCATGCCTCATAAGCCCTTGTTTTGACCATTCTCCAATGGAAAAGGTACTTGGTGGGTGGAAAAATGGGCAAAGAGCTAAAAATAGCCCTTTTACCTACTCTCTCTCCACCGACGTCAGTCAACACGTGGCCGACGCCAGTGGGATAACCAACGTCAGTTATATAAGCCAAGCTTTAAACATGGAGTTGCCCCCACCTTCTCAAACATTTACATGCACACTCTAAGATTTCAAGCACTAGAACTTGAATATCATTCTCCTAGCTACTAAAGCTCTTCACAAATCATTCCAGAGACTGGATTAAGAGACTGTACGAGGACCTTGAGCTACTAAATTTAAGCAATCCATGTTCACTTCATTAGCTCACAACACCGGTCATATTATCCACAATAGGAATCTCCATTTTGACACCTCTGGGTCTTCACCCTATAAAGCTAAGTACTCTGGTCTTCATTTCAAATGTCTTAGAATATATTGTTAGTTTTCATCAATATTTCTAAATATTGTTGAGAGGCCTGACTAAGGCCTTCCCCTTATTCTTACCCTCTTTTCATACCTATCCTCTATCTTTACCCTTCTTCAAACCTTATTCGCCCTCCCGCAACCCTGCACAAACCTCTAAATTTCTAGAGGCTCATCTGTCAACCACAAAAACATCCTGAAAGCCATCTAAGGCCAACAACCCCGACTGACATCGATAAACCAATCAATGTCGGCATCATTTACCCGATTGACCTTGGTAGACCCACTGACATCGGTGACTGTGTTCTGAATCAACAAACCAAAAACATATCCAAACATCCCATAGACTAGACAAAACCTTTAGCCAACTTTCTATAGCATTTTGAGACACATAGACTGCAGGGAGCAGGTACACACCATTTAGTTTTCCATTTCTTTAGTCTTTTATCATTTATTTTTATACAACACTTTTATCTTTAAATAGTGGATTGTCATCCCTCACAGAGCTTCACGCTTCTAGGACCAAGCACGTAGCTTGGCAGTCCACCATATCCTCTTCTAACATTTTCCTTGTTTGAGTTTTATTCTTATTTCAAGTGTTTCCTCCACAGCCAAAGAGGAGCTCCCACAAAGCTTGGATACGGTGCACACTAAATCTGGGTAACATCAAACCCACAACCTCTTAACCTTAGTTTCTTCTTCATTTAAATGCAATTAGTGAAAATTTAGAGAAACAAAGACAATTGGAAGATTGCATTACATTTTGAGCCAAGGATGAGACATGGTGTTGTTGAAAATAATATTATAACATGATAAATGTGGGGAAGGATTAATATTGTTATAATAAATGATAAATATGACTCCATTAAAAAATATTACCTTACAAATAATGATCAAGTTGTTAAAATTGATAATTTTATGAAGTTGGAGATCACAACAATAAACTTGGTGATGCTAGTTTTGAAGATGATGAAGTTCATAAAGGTGAAGCTAATGAAGTTGATGAAAGTGAAGGTGATGAAGTAGGAAAGGATATAGATAGTAAATAGGATGATGAGATGAATATATTAATAAGGATATATTGTGATAATAAATGGGATATGCCAATAGCTATAAATATATGTAGGAAGATGAAGGGGAAAATAGTTTTGAATGCAAATATAAACAATGTAATTAATGAAGAACTAGAGGAATTTGAAAATGATAAAATGAATATTTTAAATATTTATTATATAAATGTGTTTTAATAAGGATTTTGCACAATTAAATGCTATTAAATCAAACTTAAAGATTTTTAATGATTATCTTTATTTTAATTTTTTAGAAATCATTTACTGTACTACACAATAAATTACAATATTTAATTGTAGTTCAAAGATTTTAAATATTTCATTATTATTTTCATAATATTTTAATTATGAAATATTATAATTATATAAATATAGTTATTATAATCAAATATAATAAATAAATAATAATATTTAATTAAAATATAATATTTTATAATATATAACTATTTTGATATAAAATATTTGAAACTATGCACTTCAACATATTACATAAATAATTGTAATAAACACAATAATTTGAAGTGGAATGGGATAATAGATATTACAACCATTTGATTTAGAGTTGACAAGATAAAATAAATATGAGTTACATAGCTAATTTTAACCATCTATCACTCATAAAAGATGTCATAAGATGTGAACATGCTCAAGATATGCTTTTTTGGGTGCTCATATATGAAATGGGGATTGATAGACTATATAGACAGTATCGACAAAGTTAGATGCATGTGAAAATTGACACTTTCAAGGTTTATTGGTAGTGTCTCTACACACAGTGGGGGTCTTTAAATTTTAGGAGTTTTGTGCCTATACCTACAATATAATTTTGTATAATAAAAATATTTGATCTAGGGTTAGGATACCTATTTTATATCTATTTGTCCAAAACCCTAATTGGTCTTGATTTATCATGAAAGACCTAAAAATTGGATTCATCCTTTGGGATGGATAAATCCTAACTAGTCCTCATTGAACGGTTGAGCATTGCCTATGTTTTAATACTCTGAAGATGTCTCAAAGCACATGTAGTTAGAATAGGTGTGTGTAAAATAATGAAAAATATATAATTTAATTGCATATTTTGTTCTTTGACATTAGTCACCATGAAAATTTGACCTTTTTATATTCATATTTGGTTCTATAGATTTATCTAAGGTTTTGTATTGAAGATATGAGATGTGTGTATACATTTTGAATAATATTCCATGAGAGTGAGATATTTAATCTCTTATTTTAGGTATTACTATTGGAATAATAACCTTAGGGATGATTTTTATATATAGGAAAACATTTGTTAATTTAAAGCCATAATTGACCAATGAAACATGTCTTGGTTAGCTTAGTGGAGATCTCCCATTTCAAAAAATAACCATTAAGGGCCTCTATAAATTATCTACCAAGGGAGACACCTATGCTAAATGACAATGCTAAGGGTTAGTGATAATGTTTTGGGAGTGAAACTAAGGATATAATTTATGGAGAATGTTAGTTTAGGATTCTAAATTTGTTTATATATATTCCAAGCTAATTATAAATAAATTTATCTATAGGATAAAGGAGGCTAAGATAATATATGCATATAATGATAGAGGGAAAACATGCTAAAGAGTCATATATATGTAAATTATCCAAGTTGTTTAACTTAAAATTTATATAAATGAGTTATCTAGGGTTAAGGTGTATTAGACTAGATTTTGCACAAAGGTGGTGAACTAACCTAATGAGCAAGCTAATTAATAAAAAAAATATATGAATAGTCTTATGAATGTATAACACTAAGATTGTTAAAAATAGTGACAAGTATTAGAAGATATTTTATTAAATAGGGAGTATTGATACTTGGTGTATTATGCACATGCAAGTTTGATATGGAATATGCTAAAAGTGAACTAAAAGATGATCCTAGTGAAGAAATAAAATCCTAATTATATATCACCTTAGTTTTTTACACTTATAAAATACATATCATGGTTTTACCTATTAGTTATTAGAGCTTCCTACTATCAAAATACTTAGATGCGTTATCTCTCTATATGATAAATTAATTATATATTAGTATGACTAGCATTATTATGATGAACCAAGCCTTCTATAATGATTAGAGTGATATAAAATTTATTATCTTCTATCTCTACAAGTTTAGGACCTATGCCTATTTTCCTTCTTCCTAGACACTTGCATGCCAATCAGATGCCTATGTTTATGTAAGTGTCTTGTGCAAAAATAAGTGTCTAGTGCCCTAAAGTCATCAAATTTTAAAATGAAATGTATAACTATGATCGACTTAAGTGATTTAATGCAGGATATTTTTCTAAAGGATTGGTATATATAAAATCAATCCTCATTCATTCACCACCTAGTAAATTCATACCTCTCACAAGGTAACTTACCAAAATAATTCAATCAAGCATTTAAGTGATAAAATCTTCCCTATTTTCTTAAGTATCCATATCAATCATAGGGAAACACATCTACAAGTATGAGGTAATAAAGGATTAACTCATGATTCATATTTTATAAGTTATAAGTTAGGTCACTATTATACTTGATTTACACATATTGCACCCTTGTGCACACACAAGCTAACACATTAGGGGAGAACTACATCAGTTTGTGAACCTATTTTGAGTAATGTCTATATAAGTAACACCCAATGATAAAGGGGTATTTAGGGTTAGGTTGACACCATGATCCCATTAACCCATTTTACCATTATCACTATAAATATGAATAACTAGTGTTTTAATATTTGACAAGGAGTGACAACCCATGATCCATATTTGAGCACACCAGAGCAAAGGTGATACAAAACCCAAAATATATAAGGTGGTCACATCCATATCTAATAGGTATTTCATTCTAGATATATACATCCAAGCCATATATAAGTGTCTATGAAATCATCCAAGGTTGACACAAGTGTTTGAGGTCATGGAGGGAAAATTTATAGAATTTGATGACTCATCTAGGGCACTGATCTAGTATTTTTTCAACCTATTCCATATCAGATTTGATTATGCATAATAAACTAAGTATTATTTTTTTCATTTCATTAATATTATTTAATCCTAATTTATATGTATATCCTCTTAGGTAGATATAGTTAATAATATAAAAATGATAGGGTACAAGGGTGAATATCAAATTTACAACAAGCTAATTAAATGTTAAACTCAGATATACAATATACTAAATTTATTAAACCAAGATAAGTTATAAATGAAAATTAAAACTATGATAGATACAAAAAATGATTTACTTAGCTTATTTTGATGCTAATTTAGATCTGGATCTAAAACATGTTAAAATAAGGTAGGAAGATAGTTCTAAAACAATTGCTAGATTCTAGATCTGGTGCCGCTAACTCTCTAGACAATTGTGTTAGCCTTGGAAATTTATGTCTATGATACTATCTAATTTAGATGATAGCATCATGTATGGAATACCAAGTGAAATGAGATTCAACCACCTAGATGCTTCTGGGATTTTCTTCACCTTTTCTCTAGCGCATTCAAATTTGGGTCATGGACTATTACTCCTTATGAAATGGAAAAACACTAGTTTTCCATCTCCAATGTGATATTTGGGAAAAATGAGTTAGTGTATGAATGGTGTTAAGTTGACCTATAATTACTTCACTATCAAAAGGTCTGACCACATAACTAATACTCTAAAAGAGGGCCTTAGATTTATGTATTTCTCCCCTACGTGTTTGCTTGTGTGTGAATCATGTAATGTGTGTAAAGCAAGTATAATAATGACCTAGATTGTAACTTGGAAAACAATATCTTATGACTACTCCTTTAATAATTTAGACCTATAGATGTGTTGTACCTATGACTGGTATGGAAATATGGAAGATTTTGATCAATTGAATATTTGATAGAGTGATTTTGATAAGTATCTTGGTCTCTTTGAGGGTTGATATTGCATTTATACCAATCCTATCAGAATATAACTCCATTAAATCACTTAGGTTGACCATTTAAATATGTTTATTTTGTAAATTAGATGAATTTAGGGCACTAGACACTTATGTTAGAGAAGGATAGTAATGTTGATTTTACTGTATGTCCCAAACATTAGTGTCTAAAGAGTATAAAAAAATGTATAGGATCATAAATTGTAGAGGTGTAATACAAATACATTTTAATCATTATAAGTAAGATAAGATATTTGTGTCATAAATATAAGGCTAGTCAAACTAAGAGATAGGCCAAAAGGCATAATATAGAGTAAATGTGAGGCTTGTGGAAGCAATGCATGTCTAGGACTAAAAGAAACAACCAAGGTTTGATTTTTTCAAGTGTACAAGACTAAGGTGCTACATAATCACAAAATTTTATCTACATTTCCCCCTCCTTTAATCTAGTAATGAAATTTCTAGTTTTAAGGAAATGAATAGTTATCTGGGTGTGTATGCACACCTTATATTTGATTGAGTTAAATCTGAGTGATTTGATGGTGACTAATCTACAAATAAGATCATGTTACATTGTAAAATCAATTCATATAATTTGATATAATAGTACTTTAAATAAGTTGAAATTGAAATAGTAAGGTTTAAGAGTACACCTGTGTGTTGATGTAACTGCCTTGCCTATTGGCAAGTTATTTCATAAAAGATGTATCATTATAAGGATTTGAAATTAAGTATAGGATAAATATATATACAATATTTAAAGTTCATATATACAAGGAGATAGAAATATAGATAGAGAGACAAAGAGAGGTATTATAAGGCACATGCCCCCTACCTTGGGGCTAAAGTGAGTTGCCACTTGGCAGTTAATATCAACTCAACCATAAAACCAATGATACTTATAACCTGGTGAGGTTGGATGATATAATCATATTCAAACTAAAAACTTGGAAATATTGAGTGATTTTATCACCTCAACCATACCAAAATGTGAACCAACTACTGCAATAGATTTGTTTGATAAAGTCTATAAAAGTCTGTAGGGTATTAGTACGTGTAATGGTTTTAAAATCTAAAACTAATTTGTATTTTAAATTTTAGGCACATTTTGCATAAAATATTCACCTTATATATGTCTCATGATAAAAATATGTATAAAAGTGGTACCATGTATAAAACTCTACCAAAACTATGAGTCTGAATCATATAACTATGTGCCTTGCCCAATTTGCATAATTCTATAAGTGTGGAAGACATGCTTCCAAAGCATGCCCAAACTATATATTGATAAATATGAAATTGATATAAGTATCAATGTAGAGGAAATGTTTCCAAAACATTCCCCCACTATAAACTAGAGACACTAGATATTAAATAGGTGTGGAGAACATGCTTCCAAAACATGTCCCCACTAAACCTGGAAACTATGAATGTGTGAAAGCCATAACCATATGACATGAACCCACTAAATCTAAAAATTGATATAAGTAACATATATTTAATGAATGTGGAGAACATGCTTCCAAATCATGCCTTATTGTAATTTGTAAACTATGAATGTGTGAAAACCATGCCCATATGACATGCCCCCACTACATTTAAAGTTTGATTTTAGTACCATATAATGAATGAGTGTGGAGAACATGATTCCAAAGCATGCCCCTAATGAATCTGAGAAATATGTAGAGAACATGATTCCAAAACATTCCCCCACTAGTATTATCCTTCTTTGAGGTGAGGTAACAATAGTACTTAGTAGTTACCTTGCCTCAAAGGAAGAAGATATCCATATAGTTGTATATTATTTGACTAAACCATGTAGCATTTATAAAATTTACATAGGTAAATTTTATCATTGAAGTGCATAGAAATAATTTGATCACATGTAGTCCTAATATGCATGATAAATATCATGGAAAAATATAGATACTAATAGTACAAGATCAATAAACAAACAAGCACATACATAAGAGCACTCAAAATTAAGTCAAAAAACAAAGGTCATAGGAGAAAACAAACAAGGGGAATGTTCAAATGCCACAAAATCAAATGAACATGACTTAGTTAAATTTACACAAAGAAAGGTGTGACATATTCAAATTTACATACAAAAATAAATGACATATTCAAATGTTGAAGAAGGAAAACATAGGTACAAGGGCCCCATGCAATAGAGCATATTCAAATGATCGAATAAGTAAGACAATAGCAAGGTAAAACACTCAAGGATGTGTATAAAGAAAAATCATAAAAAACCAACATACACATATAATATTAGCTCATGGATAAAATGTGTTAGGAAAAAATGTTAAGTGCATAGAATATCAAGTACCATGTGCAAGATATAAGCATGTATAAGGCATGTGTAAGTACATAAGAATCCAATAATGATAATATTATGTGACCATATAATGATATAAATTGGAAGTATCAAAATCATAGAATATGTATGCTCCCAAAATTCATGGTGACATGAGTAGATGGAGATCCCAATACCCACAAGTGAATAGAATAATGTATTTATGTATGCTTGTAGATGTGTATGTAGAAGTAAATGATATGTTATCCCTCAACATAAAACTAACACATAGATGTCAAGGAGCCAATAAAATATGTAGGTGTCAAAAAATGTTTTTGTATTTTTGAATGTTTTAATTTTTTTCTTATTTTGGAATGGTGCTATGAATAAGGAAAAATTCCACTAGACCCCAAGGATCCCATCAAGGAGATTCCTCTATGAAGGCCCTATATCATATGTGCTATATGCATTCATAGTAGAATCATAAAGTGTATCATGCTATTTTGGTAATTTTATAATTGGTATCTTTGGTTTGCATTTATCCACATTTGGTTCCTTATTTTTTAGTGAGGGATTCCATAGATAAATACCAGGTTCTATCGATATGTATAGATCACATGGTAAGTTGTCAAGTGGATAAGAACATGGTTTGGTGAACTATTCATCTGTAAGGTGTTCACCATATATATGAGTAGATTAATTTTGATATAAGGAAAGGCTTATAGTTAACCCATTTGTAACCACACTTATAGCCTTATATTTATCAAGTGTATCTTTATTTTTGACCTCTTTTGTTATAAATATTTATTTTAATATTTGATATGCCCATTGATCTTTTTATAATGGTACCTTTGTTGTTTATGTTTAATTGTTTGACTTATTATTTTGTAGGTACTTATTTTTTGATAAAATGTATATTTGAGTGATTTACATTAGTATTGATAATATATCCAAATCTTTGATGATCATTTTGATCATATGTGGAAATAGGATGAGTAATACCTCAAGAATATTTTCTCAATCCTTGACCATGATAACCATTTTTTTTGTAAATATTTATTTCTAAAACCATACTAATTGGAAAATTGAGTAACATTATTAAGAGGTAAATTTGCATCCTTTTCTTTATCTAAGTTGGATATTTGGGAATGTTTTTGATTTGAATGTTCTTTGGTACCCACATTTGTTTTTTTAGAACTTGTGTTTTGGGAGAGGTACTCATAATGTGAGTTGTTTTATTGAGTGATGAATCAATTATAAGATCACCACTACATTTGAGACTCTGTATTGTAATATACAATGTAAAACAACAATATGTATGATTCCCTTTAATGCTATGATATGCATAGTAGTATTTAGATTTGTGTATAAAATGTATAGGAGGTAATTTTAACACTTTATCTCAAATCATTTCTCTTAGGATTTCACTTGACCTCTTGATAGGATTTTGTTCACTTGTAGAGTCATTAATTTTGGGCTTATTCTATTTTAGATTTTCATTTGGATAAGAAACCTTGTTTGGCACAACATTGGTAGATGAATATGAAAACACATGATTAACACTACCATGTGTTGGATTTATAGGAGTGTAATCTAATTTTCTAATAACGTAATATTTGAATTTAGAGACTGATTTTGATTTTGTAGCCTATGCATTAACATGGTTATAGTATTTATTTGTTCTTTGAGAGTTTCATAAGCCAAGACCATAGGTACCTTAGATTAACATGCATACATTTACCCTCAAGGGATGTGGGAAGGGTTATATGGTTACCCTCTTTTTGAAAAATAGTATGACCCCCCTTACCCTTTGAAGAGGTGATATTATGAACTTGGTTAGAGGGATGATAATTATCACCCTCCTTAGCGTTAGGAGAAGTAAGCTCATTGTAAATGTTATAATAGGAAGGAGTATGCAAGAATGTAGGTTTTAAATCCCTTATAGCCTTGAGTGATTTAATCAATCATGAAACATAAAAATTAATAACCACTACAAGGTATTGAAACATGAAATAATTAACAAATGTATTCATATTGAATATGATTTTGGAAAAGGTAATATTTTTAAAAAAAAATCTTGAACACTTGAAATTAGCAATCAAAATTTTAAAAAATAGTGAATCAGGTAACCCTAGGTTAGATAGGATTTTGAGACTAAAGTTTAGAGTCACCATAATGTGCTAAATGAAGATGAATCAATATAAAGTGTCTGGATAAGAAATTTAGGAATATGAAACATGTTTTTTGGAAAAATAGGAAATGGGATAAACCCAAAAAAAGGGAAACAAAAGCACATGTATAGTTTGTAAATCTAAATTTACTAAAAATAATAAATTTCTAAATTTGGAAAATTCATATAATATTTTGGCAAATAAAAAGAGGTTTTTGCATATAAAAATATTAGTAGATAATAAAATAGATGAATTTTGAAATTAACCTATTTGGAGGTCAAGTTATTTAAATCAAGGAAAAATCCACTTGTAATAATTTGCACATGAAGCCCTTGTGACCAGAGTAGGTAAAAATCTAGAGTAAAGCTTTAGATCTAAAAACCCATCACAACAAGCTAAAATCCTAGGAGTTTTGAAATCCCTAGATAAAAAAATTACATATTCACATAGATCAAGTTCACCAAATGTTTAACCCTAATTTAGATGTAGATTATCTTATGTAGATAGGGTTAAGAATATAAAAATTATAGGGAATAAGGGTGAATATCAGATCTACAGTAGGCCAATTAAATACTAAACTCAGATGCATAATATAATGAATTTATTAAACTAAGATAAGATATAAATGGAAAGTAAAACTAATTTTAGGTATAGAAAAAGATATAAAAGTGATGTACTTATATTTTCTGATGATAATGTAGATCTAGATTTAGAATATATTGAAATCAAGTAGGAAGACAATTCTAGAATGGTTGTCAAATTATAGATCTGATTCCTTTAGCTCTTTACACATTTGCATCAACCTTGGATAATTGAGTTTATTCTATTTTTTGAGTTTGATGTTAGTGTCTTATATAAAGTATCAAGTAATACATGATGCAACCACCTAGATGATTTTGGCATTTTTTCACCTTAACTCCGGTGCATTCAAATCTAGGTCATGGATTATCACTCCTTGTGAAATGGAAAAACCTTAGATTTGCATCTCTAATGTGACCTTGGGAGAAAATGGGTTAGTAGGCACATGATGTCGAGCTAACTTGGAATGACCCTACTATCAAAGGGTACTACCTATATTAGTCAATACTCCAGAAGAGGTCCTCAAACTCATGTAGTTATCCACTACATGCTGACTTATATGTGAATCATGAAATGTTTGTAAAACAAGTGAAATAATGACCTTGCTTATAAATTAGAAAATAAGACCTTATGACTACTTATTTAGTACTTTAGACATATAGATGTGTTGTACCTATGACTGGCATATAAACATGGAAGCTTTTGATCAATTAAATGCTTGACAAAGTGATTTTGATAAGTACCTTGGTATCTTTGGTATGATTTATAGGTAAATTATGAATTAGGGTTGATATTGTATTTATACCAATCATATCAAGATATAACTTGCATACAAGAACTAAGGTCAACCATTTGGATATGTTTCTTTTGAAAACTAGATGACTATAAGGCATTGAGAACTTGCATCAGAGCTAGACAATAAATTTGACAATATTGTTTATCCCAAATATTAGTGTCAAGGGAATATTAAAATAGGTATAGGATCATAACTTCTAGCGGTGTAAGATAAGTACATTTTCATCTTTCTGGGAAAGATATGATCTCTATGTCATCAATATAAGGTTGGTCAAACTAAGATATAGGCCAAGGGGCATAAGATAGAGTAGGTACAAGGATTTTAGAATCAAGGCATGTGTAGGACTAAGAGAAATAACCAAGGTATAAGTTTTCTAAGTTTAAAATAATAAGGTAATACATAATCACAAAATATCATCTACAACTATATCGACCAATAGTTGTACTTACTATTCTTAGCATATCTCGGTATTTAAATTTAGAATATTGTTTATCTAAGTTTATAATTAGTTGGCTAACAATAGATTTATTTATCACCCTTACAATTATTCATTTATATATTCTTAACCCTACACTATATTTTCCATCTTAATTTAAGATTAAACATATGGTGAACCCAAACATTGGTCCCCAAAACCCTAGAAATTAATTTAGGGTTTATTGATTCTTTGTTAATTTTTGATTTAAAAAGATCTAAATGTTAAATATCAGATTTCAATTTTTTAAAAAACATGTTTAATATTGATATATCTCTTATTTACTTCATTTTATAGTACATTATGGTTGTGGTTACTTGTTATGTTTCATACATGGTCAAATCAATAAAATATCAAGGGGTTCTGAATATGGTCACTTAAAATCAAAGGCCTTCTTGCATACCTCTTATTGATATAATTTTTACAATGAAATTATACATGTTACCAAAAATGCCAAAGGGAGTTCATGAAAAAACCATGTTCTACATACCCTATTACAAAGTCTTCAAATGATGTTATTACTTAAACTTCAATCATAACTTACTACATCATTCTTCAAATTATGAGGATGTTCGTTTGGATTCATTACAAATGACCATACTAATGAGTAATGTGAGTATCCATACATGGATTTTATTATAAAAGCATAAAATGGACCAAACATAATATATCCTTCAAAAATATGGATTTACCACCTCAAGGTCTCATACATTTTTGTCTACCATTATACAATCAAGTACATGTGTGAAATAAAATAGTTAAAAAAATCCCTATGGATAATGGTTTGGGACTAAAAATTTGAAACCTATCCTTTATTTCCTTACTTGGTATTGGAACTAAAGATTTGGAACCCTCCAATATGACAATTGATGGATTTGATAATATTTTTTAACAATTATTAGGGAAAATAACATTGGATATTTCTATGGGACCCCATACATTGCCTATTTTATACCAAGTTATGAGAAATGATTTGAACTATAACATACTTGTAATATGTTATTGGATACATGAGATGTATGTGGTACCATATAATCTACATGAATTTTTAAATATAATCCACTAGGGGTTTATTTATACATGTCCTATGGATACTAATCCTTTCAAACATTGTGTAATGGTCCACCAAACAAATACTCTTCCACCACAATCATATAATTGTTTTAACTTTAAAAATATAGATTGGGATTATCTAGGGTTAAATGGGATGAGTATATCCTAAGGTGCAAGGGTGATAAACTATCTCTATACGAGGCCAAATAGATGCTAAACTCATATATAACATACATTGAATTCATTAAATTGAGATAGGACAAAAATAGTAAGTATAATTATGATAGATATGGAAATGATAAATAATTAATGTACTTAGTTGGTTCTAATGTTAACATAGTTTTAGATTTAGAATAAGTAGGAAATAGATTGGAAGAGGATTCTAGATCAGTCATCAAATTATAGATTTGATACTTTTGGAATTACAAACATTAGCATCATCCTTGGATGGTTATGTTAATGCTATTACATGTGTTAGAGGTAGAATCATTAAGAGAGGGGGTGAACTAGTGAGCCCAAATATTTAAATTTAAATTTCAATCCTTTCAAACTAATAAAAAATCAACATATATCAACTTGATTAATCAACATTAACAAGAGAGCTCATTCATTCAATACATACACAAGATCAAACACATAACACATAGTTCCTATGGGAGACCCTCGTAGGGAATAAAACCCAATCTCAAGCCTAAAACACATGGACTAATTGTCCTATAAGAAATTACAAACAAGATACTAGTTAACTCCTTTAGACCATAAAACCTTGATCAAATCCTCATGACCAGAGGCCTTTAGTGAAACACCTATTTCACAAAGAGCAACTGCCCCTAAGGAAGATCAAGTCCTTTAGACCCTCCTTTGAACACCTCCACCTTAGAACTGATGTCTTCAAAAGCTGATGATGGTTCTCTATTATTTTAACACTACAAAAAATCTTTATCTATCTCATATAGGCCTCTCACATAGGCATGTCACAATTTCTCTCCTTAACTCAAATTGTCCTCATATGCACACTCAAACCTCTTCACATATCCTCAAACTATAAGAGCACTATTTTGAAATAAAAAATATGACCTACATGTCATACACATAGTTCTCAATCTACTTTTCTCATCAACTCATCTATTAGGCACTATACCTCCCCTTCTCTCCATAACTCTCACATATAACATGCACAAGTCTCTCAAAAGTCTAAAAACTGACACATTTGGTTTCAAAATTTATAGAGCTATCATGATTATCAATATAATAATATTTCCTATCAGGCAAAACACATGACTTCACCCTTAAGGCATCTAACATGGGTCACACTTGAGCACATGTCTATTTCAAATAGGCCTAAGTCACTTTTAGGTCCTATGGAGGCCCATTTAGCTCTTTATAATTTATTTGAGAAAATTAAGAACACATAAACACTTTATAACTCATTAACCCATGAAACATTATCTATATGTCCTCCTCAAGTGCCAAAAACTATCACAATACCCTTTTACTTAAGCATAATTTGCTCAAACAACATTCTATGCACACAGTCACCATGAATAAATACATAGTCAACTTCTAAATCTTTGTTCATACTATATACAATTAGTAAAATATTTATAATACACATAGATCATCTTAATAGAGTTACAACACTTCCAAATAGATATCTCATCTCGAAACATTGAAATACCATCATGAAAAACTTTTTTACCCTTCTCGGGTTACTTACAGAACACACACAAACACATAGTAAAATTTGAACCTCAATATATTTGACTGTATACACTTTAAAATCTTCAAATTTATATTTTCAAATATGCCTCAGATTCATCTACAAATTTAGTTTACTACATGGTCAATTTTTTTATAGATGGAAATTTATGGCTCAAAAAATAGACACTTGTATTTATTTTGTTAAATTAAAATATTTGAATTTAAATGGTCACAATTAAAATTTAGATACTAGCCTATCATCTCATGTCCTCATTGTTTTAGATCAATCATGCACCATCAATCTTATTATACAAATCTTGACCTTTAACTCATAGTGCACCACTACCAAATGTTAAACCTCAAACAGTTGACCTCATCTCATGAAATCTTGAAAAATTGATTCAATATTCACCATCGATATTTATGGATAAACTAAGCATTTATATTATAGTGCTCACCATTTAATATTTTTTAGAACCCTCGTGATCATGACACTTGGTACCCTCGTGTGCCTTCTGAGTAGTTTACTATTAAACATCATGCACTTCCTATCATCTCAATGCATACACTCTATTATATAAATCTTGTAAGACCTCCCATGAACTGTTGGCTCTTCATTTGAACGTAATATTTAACATTATGAAAAATAGACTAAGTATGGGGACCATTGCTATATACCTAGAAGGCCAACTTTGTACAATCATATCTTTTACCTCATTCATTTGCATTTTCTCAAATTTGGATCATATGTTTTCCTTTTAAAGAGGAATCTAACCATGTATCAAATTAATCCTAGAACCCTCTCACATGTGAGATATAATGACATAAAAATTCCTCCTCAAATATATGTGTAACAATGCCAACTATGTCAAGAACTATGTATAAAGGCCAACTTTGCACATGCATAACTTTTGATGCATTTCATCGCATGACCTAAAATTTAGGAAAATTTAACTAGGTAAGAAATGAAAAAACCCATATGATTAAATTATCATAAAAATTACACATATGTAAAATATGACTATATCAATATGCTTACTTGGATCGTCTTGCTATATTGTAAATTTGTCTAAGTATGGGAAAACACTATCAAACTACTCGAGAGCCCAACTTTGCACTTACATATATTTAATCGTACTTAGTTTCATGACCTACGATTAATAATATAATATATAGGATAAAATGTGATCATAACTATATGACCAACTACCCTTGACTCATCCACATGTGGCAATGGTGATATCATCAAACTGCCTACTCAAATTTTCTACCACTAGACCCAAAATATCTAGATGAAAATAATGATCAACAAGATGAAATACATACATGCACATAAGCATTAAAAACATATAAAACATATTATAGGATCTATTTCACATTCTCAATACTCAATAATCATCCCTAAAAAACTCTAACCATGCCAAAATAGAAGATAAACCAAGCTTCCTTCAAGCATACTATGACAAGCACATTGCACACATTGTCATTGTCACTTAGACTATCAAGGCATTTCATCCACTAACTAGGAAACCTACATGATAGCACCATAAAATAATTGAAAACTCTATAATATCATTAAATTTACACAATTGTGTCCTATACATAATACATATAGGAAAATAATGTGACCACCTAGATTATCCTAGGTTTGTCTCTACCTTCACTCTAGTGCATTAAGATCTAGGTCATGGAGTTTCATTCCTCATAAAATTACAAAAACCTCGTTCTTAATCTTTATAGTTTCCTTAAGGAAAAATAAGTTAGTGGGCACATGGTGTCAAGTTAACCCCAAAGACTCCTCTATTGATGTTACCTACATAGCCAATACTCTAAGCAGGGCCTCATACTAAAGTAATTATCCCCTACGTGTTGGCTTGTGTGTGAATCATGAAATATGTGGAAAGTAAAAATAATAGTGAATATCTTGTAACCTAGAAAATTGATCTCTTAAGCTACTCCTTTAGTAATTTTTCTATGTGTATGTACTATCCCTATGAATGATATGAAAACATCAAAAAATAAGGAAGCTTTAATTTATCGAGTGCTTGATTAAATGATTTGATAATTTTCCTTGGGTATTTTATAGGTGTATGCTAGGTGAGGAATGAATGGGGAGTGATTGTGATTTTATACCACTCCTATTAGGAAATAATCAAATTTAATCATTTAGGATAACCATTAAGATATGTTTCATTTGTAAATTATATGTCTTTATTGAACTGCACACTTATGTTAGAGTAGGACACCTATGTCAACGCAGGTGTCTATTTGAGATGTTAGTATCTAGGGAGTAGGAAAGTATGTATAGGATTTAAAATTTTAGGGACATAATATAAGCATGTTTTAATCATTTTAGGTAATATAAAAGGTCTAGGCCATCAACATAAGACTAGTTAGACCAAGAGATAGACCAAGAGGCACAAGATAGAGAAGATGCAATATCTATGAAAGTATGAAAGGTACATAACTAAGAGGAACAACCGAGGCATAAATTTTCCAAATGTAAAATACAAGTCATATATAATCCATAAATATCATCTACATTTGAACCCCATTTATTCTAGTAATGAAATTTTTGGTTTAGAGGAGAAGTAATGTATACTTGGGTGTAAATCACACACCTTGCCTTTACTTGAGTCCAACTTGAGTTCTTTGTTTGTGACTAAAATATAAATAAGATCATGTTATAATACATAATCAATGAATATAATCTGATATTTAAAGTGTTTGAAAGATTGAAATTGAAAAATCAAGGTTTAGGAGTACACCTGTGTATCAATATAACCACCTTGACTATTGACAAGTTGACTTGAAAGATGTATGATTGTAAGGATATAAAAATAAGATTAATACATATGTATATAAATATATAAAGTGCATATATCTAAGGATACAGAGAGAGATAAAGAGATTGGAAGGCATATGCCCCCAACATTAGAGAAACGGTGAGTTACCACCTGACAGTTGAGATTAACTCAATCGTGCAACCCAGTCATACTTATAGCCTAGTGATAATTAGTGAACAAAGTTAACTTATATTATCAAATTGATAATTATAGATGATAAAATCAAGTCCAACCTAAAAACTTGGCAAGATTGAGTGATTTAATCACCTTAATTGTACCAAAAGTTAATTAACTATTATAGTAGTTTGGCTCAATATAGTTCATAAATATACATCTTAGTGGGTGAAGATAGTCCTTGAGATATGTCCTTGTAATATTAAGTGCACATTTCATAGTACATGTACCTTAGATATGTCTCATACTGAAACTATGTATAACAATGGTACCGATGTATAAAACTCTATCACAACTGTAAATATAAATTTTATAATTATGTACTTTGACTAATTTAGAAATTGTTTAAGTGTGAAGAACATGATTCCAAATCATGCTCCCACTATATATGGATAAATATGAAAAATTAAAGTGTCAATTTGGAAGACATGTTTCTAAAACATTCCCCCATTAAATCTAGGTCTGCTAAATACTGAATAAGTGTGGAGAACATACTTCCAGAGCATGTCCCCACCAAATCTAAAATTATGAATATGTGGACACCATGCCTATATGGCATGCCCTCACTGAATCTATTTTCTATGAATGTATGGAATCCATGCCTATATGACATGACCCATTTGAATCTACAAATTGATATAAGTGCTAAATACTAAATAAGTGTGGAGAACATGCTTCCAAAATATGCCCCCATTGAATATGTAATGTGCCAAATGTGGTGAACATGCCTCTATGACATGCCCCCACTAAAATGACTCCTTTTAATGTGAGGTAAGAATAGGAGCCCATATTTACCTCACTTTAAAAGGATAAAACAACTAAATAATCTATGACTATAACCATATATCATATAAAAGAACATATTTAGGTAAATTTAGAATTAAAGTGCATTGAACAAGGTGATCACATGAAGGCCTAAGATACATGATAAAGATCATGGCAATGTCTAGATAGTAGTAGTAGTACAATCTCAATAATTAAATAATCATACACATAAAAACACTCAAAATCAGGTCAATATGCAATGGTTTGAGGGGATTGAAAACAAGGGGCCTATTCAAATGTCATACAATTAAAGGGACATGACTTAGTCAAATATGCATAAAAAAAGAATGACCTATTAGAATATACATACAATAAACAATGACATATTCAAATGTCAAATGAACCATACATAGGCATGGGGGATACAAATAAAGGAGCATATTCAAATTCTTGAACAAGTAAGACAATATAAGTCAAGGCACTTAAACAAGTCCATAAAAGAAAACATAAATAACTGACATAAACATATCATATTAGCCCATGGATCCAACATGTTAGTAAAAAACATTATGTGGTTAACATATCAAGTACCCTATGAAATATATAATCAAGGATAAAATCATGTGTAAGTACATATAAGCTCAAAACATGATACTGTAAAGTTACCATAAAATGATATAACCTAGAAGTATCATGATCAAAGAAGTGAATATCTCTAATGTCTATATGATAGGGTTAGAGGGGAGGACATGAAATATGAATATATCATGTATATGTGTATTCTTGTATCACACTCACATAGAAGTGTGACACACTTGTGTATGTGGGAGTAAGTGATATGACATCCATCAACATGGAACTAACACATAGATGCCCATGGGCCAAGAGACCATGTTTTATGTTGAAAATATTTTTGGAGTTTTGAATGTTTTTGATTTTTGGTATTTTTTTTGGAATATTTAAATAATTATTAAGTAATATATTTACACAAGTGCATAATGTTCATTATAATTTTAAAAGGTTTTCCTTCAACTGTAGAAAGGTGGTATAAACCTTTTCCAAACCTTTTTTTAACTGTGAATGGTCCCAACCAATTTGGTTTGAACTTTCCTTTCTTGTCTTTTTTACATTTCTATTATTTTGATTTCATTTTGAGTGTACTAGGTTACCCACATTAAAGTCACATGGCCAAACCTTTTTGTTATATGATCATTTTACACATTCCTAATAGACACGTAAGTGGTCAATAACCTATGCTTACTTTTCACTCAATTGATCTAATTGATGCAATATATTTTCATGGTATTCATTATACTTGACAATGTCTTTAAGAGAAACATGCAAATATGGTATCTCATGTTCAATTAGTAAAATGGCCTATGTACCTTAAACCAAAGAGTAAGGTGTAGCCTAAGTAGGTATAAAAACACTAGTTTTGTATGTTCATAAATCATATACCATATGTTGGTGCCAATTAGTGCTATATCATTCAACTATTTTGTCATATATTTTGACAAATTTGGTCTACATACCAAAAATTCCTAGTCTAAGAGTCCAGTGGAAGAAGTAGGATCTTGACTGAAGAGTGACTCATTATTATAAGGACCAGATAGAACTTAAATAGAGATCATGTAGAGTGAAAAGGTTTTTAACCACTTTAGGCTTGATTAAAGTGTATTTTGTCAAATTATAAGGGATAGGTCTACAGAGCAAAGAGCAAGTATTTGAACTAGTTTTCAAGGTGTCCAGGATTTCAAAGATCAAGTGAGTCCAAAAGAATATATAGGCCTTGGAAAATATAAGTACAAAACTCCTTTTGGGCCAATTTTTTACTTATAAATTATTTTAGGATTTTATTTGGCTAAAGTGCTAACATCTCTCTCATGCAATTTATTTTGGGATTTCTTTTTTATAAGTTTAATTCTTTCCAACCCTTTTATTTGGCTAAGTGCTATTTATTTTAGGTCTTTTGGGCTAAGTGTCAGGAATTATTTTGGAAATTTCATAAAAAATAATTTCCCAAAGGATCATTCTCTTAGAAAGTGTCTCAAACAATTCACTGAAGGGTCCTTTATTTTAGGAAAAAAGTCCCAAACAATTTCCTGAAGGGTCATTTATTTTGGGAAAAAGGTCCAAAGCAAAGTTATGAAGGGTCACTTTTTAGACAAAGTGTCTTAAGAATAAATCCCAAAGGGTTAATTAAAGCATAGAAAATGGTCCATACAAAAATCCCAAGGAATATTTATCAAACAAAGTGGCCAAAACACTTTTATCGAAGGGTATTTTCTTGAGAAAGTGAACCAAACAAAAATTTTGAAGGGGATTTTCAAAAGTCCCAAAAGGTCATTTTTCAAGGAAATGGTCCTATATATTTTTTTGATAGGTATTTTCTTCAGACAAATAGTCCTGAAGGATTGATTTTTAAGTAAATTTTCCCTAGTCAATTTTATCAAAGGGTCTTTTTTTTTGGGAAAATGGTGCCATACAAAAACCTAAAGGGTCATTTCTTCAACAAAAATCTTGAAAACAAAATATATAAAGGAAATAGCCCAAAGAATTTATGATCTAGATAAAAGATGATGGCTATGCAAAAATCAATTTTAGGCTACGATGAATAGCTATTTTATTTCAAAAACCTACGACATTCATACGAGTGTTAAATTCAAGCATAGGAAATGATCATTGAAATTCAAAATATAGTGATAGGTGCATGGAAGTCATTGACTTTCACTTAAATGTTAGAATTTGAGATTCATAAAGTAATCATTTAGGTTAAAAAGGTATTTAAAGGGTTTGAATTTGGTTAAGATCTAATGTTCCATGTGAGCTCGTATACTGACATATGAGATCTAAAAATCCATGTTGGAGTCAAACAAGTCAAAAGGTCCCTAGGTTAGAACCTTTCAAAATCTATAAGTTGGACATGATCTAATAATGCAAGATCATCAAGCCAAGATCCAATAATGTATGGTAACTAACACAAGGATGGGTTTGAGCTAAATCAATGATCAACATTCAATCATACCAATGATCCAATAGAGTGAAAAATTGATAGGAAAGTGGGACCAGGGGGATCTATGGTGTGCATGAGCTCATACATCTCAAACTAATGGTGCACGATCAAGTCAACATGTCAAGGAGATATTCTTATAGGAAATTAGGACTTGAATTCATTCATACATAAAATATCTAATGGTGTGAGTATAGTCAATAGGTCAACAAAATCTATAGGACCAATAAGAATAAAGATAGTTGGGAATAATGTGAATGGCTCGAGTTGGCAATTGATGACTAATGAACATCAGGTGAATCTAGAAATATTCCATTAATGGTTGATGAAAGGTGAATAAAATCTTAAGGACCCATATCACCATTAGAGCTCGATCAGAAATAGACATTGTCATACTAGTAAGATAGTCAAGGACAAGGCTCCATCACCATTGAAGTTT
This sequence comes from Torreya grandis, assembly GCA_037957365.1. Classification (NCBI taxonomy): domain Eukaryota; kingdom Viridiplantae; phylum Streptophyta; class Pinopsida; order Cupressales; family Taxaceae; genus Torreya; species Torreya grandis. The sequence goes on along the minus strand of JARHVA010000742.1, from coordinate 3,766,426 downwards.
AAACAAGACCTCTAGTTGATAACTTCAAACTTGTCAAACCTATTACATAGTCATTCCATTGACATGTTCATTTTTTTTAGATAAATAAACATCAAACATAGTAGCCTTTCAACTCTCACAAGGTTCTGGATGAAGAACATGTGTTCGATATTAGACCAGATATAGAAATAGAATATAGACTAGTGTTTGTGAAGCAAGACCAAGTAGTTTGTAGGTTTTCATGAATGTTGTGATTATGTGGAAACCAATGGTCTAAGATTGGTTTTATATCTATAAAATGGACCTTGGTTTGTGTTGGAATAGATGCAAATGTAAATGTGATCATAGAGAGACATGTCTCACCTATCATTAGGTCACTTTTTAATGAACAAATATAGTTGGCCACCCAGAGCACATGTGGCATAATTATACAAATTACAAGACATGATCCTTATTAGTAGATCATTAGATGATATCATGGATTTCTAAGAAGAGACCTAGTAGTTGGATAAAGATCAAGTGAGCACTCAAGTTTTTTACAAGTCCTTTGAAGTTGTGCCTTCTTGATAAGATCCATGACTCAATATCCTTGAGAATGATAATCCATCAAAATTGGTTGGACATTTTTAAATGCATAGCTCTCTCTCTCTCTTTCTCTTTTCTATAAATAAAAGATTCGAAGCCTTAAAATAAATCCCTCTTTTTTGGTATGACCAGAATCTACCAAAATTTGTACTGTAACACATTTTGATGCAATAAAGACTGAATTCCATCATTTTTAATGCTAGATTGAAGTGTGTTCTATGAGTTTATGAACTATGGTTAAGTGAATGTATGTTCCTTTCTTATGTCTAAGTTTTCCTCACCTTTAGGAAGTGCATAATAGTTCTCATAGGTCATTATAAGTGTCATTTACAGTTTATTATCTAGCTTGAAAGCAGATATTTATCCTCTCTTACTGATTTGATAACTGATTAATTCCTTATTCTTAAATATTTATGTGATTAATATTATTTGGTCTTAAAAGTGTCTCAAAATGTGTAATGTGTGATTTTGAGTGATCAAATCATTGGTGCATTACCTCTTTTACATGTTTTTTAGGTTATTGTCAAAATCTCTTTCCCTTATCTAAGCAAGTGCTAGTTTAAGTTTATTATAGGCGATAGATACAAAAGGAAGCTCGCATTATTTTGAGGTTTGATCCATTATTAGGATACCCATAGCCTAGGATTAGTCCCATGTTAGACTAGATTTGAGTAGGATGATATTAACAATCCCCTTACTCAGCTAGGGTGCAAATCTAGAATACTAATAGTTTTGACATACTTGGTGGGACCTAATTTATTTAGAATAATTAAATTTTTAATATTAAAAAGAAGGAATTGTAGTAGTAGGAGAGATATACCATCATCAAAATTTGAATATCCTTCAAGTTGTAGAATTCATTGCATCTTCTAGATAGTGCTTTCATGCCAAAGGTTATAACAAGATCATCAAGTAAAGGTAATCCTTTTGAACATATTGAATTTCCTTATACTTCTTATAAAAGATCAAGATTCAATAATACAAGGCCTTATCTTCGAAAGAAACATTCAGCATCTGGTCATTCTATTTTTTTAGTCCAATCTATTGTCCCTATAAGCCAATTCCCTTTTACCCAAATGGTTATCATAAATCAAGTGTTTGTCTCATTTAATAGGGGTAGTCAAATAAATTTATTCCAATATGATGCCATTCCTATGTCTACCCTAAAAATTATCCCTTTATTAGCTAGAGAATGGGATAAAACTACTATTATTGAGCATATCCAAGATGTTGCCAATCTATGTTTTGTTCATAATAGTAATCAAGATAATGTAGCTATTAGATTTCTTACTTATTCCTTTAAGGGAAAAACATTAAAATGGTATAGGAATCTTCTTTCGACCTTTATTAATACTTGGGATGAGTTAGGTATATCCTTAATTAGGAAATTTGAAGACAATTTTGATTATCTATCTTTGGTTAAACAATTAACTACCATACAAAGGTACCCCCATGATTTTATGTCTAGTTTTAACCTCATATTCCAAAATAAATGGATTATAATCCCTACATTGGTTAGACCATCCTAAGAGTATGCAGTTTTTACTATCTTAAGGTCCTTAATTCTGATATAAGTGTCATGATATAGTTTATGGGTGGTAATACCTTACCAACTGCTTATAAATTTACTATAAAGGTAGAAAATAGATTAATACAGGATGGTAAACTTGATCTAAGGCCTTTAATTCCAATATTACCAAAACTACAACATGTTCCTCCTCCTCAAGTTCCCAAGATTTCATCTATAGCTCCTATTCCATCTCCAAAAGTCTAAGTTGTAGCTCCTCCTAATCAGTCTAGTGAGAATGATGATCTAAAAAAAATGCTATAAGCTTTTGGAAATGAGATTGTTTAACTCAAGAGATAGCTCTACAAATTTAGGCCTTGATATCGAAAAAAATATAACACTTATCATTTTTTCAATAACCAAAGACCTCCTTATCAAGGTTTAAAGGATAATAAGAAACCTTATCAAAATCAAAGAACCATAACCTAAACTAATCCATATGCATCCCTTGATCCCAATGTACCTTCCAACTCAAAATCTATTGTTCCTCAAAATAACTTGATGAAAGATCCAAGTTGGTAGCTTTCCAATCCAAATCAAACTTAAATCAAGCTTAGGTATCAAAAGATATTACTATGCCATAAATGACACAAGAATAGTTATCTTTTCAAAGTGGTCAGTATCAAGACATGAATATGTCATCCCAAGGAGAAGATCAACAAGTTATAGGGCAGCTTGATGTTATCAATGTTAATTGGCAATTGGATGATCATATTTCTTTCAACTAAATTGGTAAAACTAGTAACACAAATGGTCATGTGGCATCTCTAACTAGAGCTAAAAGAAGATAAGTTGAGGAAGCTCAAGAGGTGAGCAATACTTCTAGTTTTACTAATTTTTTTTCCAAGAGTATCAAGGATCAAGTTGTTTTTCCTATGGTAAAGAAGATTTAGAATACATATATAGCTATTATTCCCTAAATGCCTCTAACTAGAGAATAACCAGTGGCTCCAAATTTATAGCCAAATATTATTAGAGCATCTTATAGAATAATTGATCAAATGAAGAAATAAAATGTTAATATTATCATGTGGGATTCACTTGCCATCCCAGGGAACAAAGACATCCTTATTCAAGATCTTTTAGATCTTAAGGTATTTAAATAACTAATTGAGAAACAAGGAGCTATCTTGGCCAATTTAGACTAGCAAATCAAGCAACCTGATCATCAAATACATAACATGACAAAGGTGGAAAAAACCAATGTCAAATCAAACAAAACCCATCCGTTTTATCTCTCTTTGATATTAGGTGATTTTTTAATCCATAATTGTATTGTAAATAGTGGAGCTATTAACACTGCCATGCCCAAACAAATTATAGAAAAGCTTGGTCTTGTTTATGAGCCAAATACCAAATGAGTATTATAATTAGATGAATTACCAACAAAGACAATAGGCATAATCAAAGATATAAAACTAAAATTACATGTTTTTTTCCATGGTTATTATTCAACAAGAGGTAGTTATAGTGGACTTGCCTCCCTACTTTGCCATGTGCCTGTCAAGAGACTTTACTTCAAAGATTGGAAGATATTTGTTAGCTAATTGGACCTATTTAATGTTTAGGACCAAGTATGTTAATAAGGTGATAACACATTTTGAACCTATTTTAATAATTCATTTGTATCCATATATACCAAATATGGTGAACACTAATTATGTTATCTCAAACAATATACTAGAAAATAATGAGGTGGAATTTGAATCATCTCTAGATGGATTCTTAGATGTTTTCTATGATGAATGGTAGTATTATTTTCATGGACATGATCCCTAAAATTTAATTGAATAAGAGAGACTTTGTGTCTATTATCTTCATTAAAATGATGCACCAATTCCAACATTGATGAAAGATGATCAACCTAGTGATGGACTGTGGTGGCCATATTTTGATGGATCCAAGAATAAACATGGCACTAGAGTTAGAATGATGCTAATTTATCCATAAAATTATAGGTATTTATCTTCTCTTAAGTTTTAGTTTGTTTATTCCAATAATGTTACCAAATATGAATCACTTGTGCATGGTTTACAATGGGGAAGAAAGATGAAGATTAATTCTTTATAATTCTTTAGAGAGAGTGAACTAGTCATTCACCAAGTAAGAGGACATAATATATGCAAGAACCCAATACTGGGGTCTTATAAGCATAAATTATGGGACCTAGTTGAAATATTTCAAGCCTTAAATATTCAAACCATATCAAGAAATAATAACAAGCATGAAGACAGGCTGGCTATAATTGGGTCACAATTCAGTATCCTAAATGACATAAAAAAGGAAAAAGTTCAATCGCATATCAAATTAGTTATGAGACCTTATATCGAAAACAACCATAAATATTTTAAATTATTTGAATATGATATTTAGATTTTCATATTATTATAAGAGGAAGTTGAATTCTCCTCAAGGAACCAAGACAAGAATTTACAATAGTATGATGACCAAATTGTGTAATTAAAGACAAACAAGTTGCTTCAAGGATTTTTCATCCTTGAAAACATATTCATTAGAAATGATGATTGAGAAAAGAAAAGTTTGCTTTATCAACCAAGGAAGAACACTATATAAATGTAGAGATCACAATTGGTAAGAGTTTAAAGGTAGGTGAACTTTGCAGATCTTCAGAGAAAGAAACTTTTTTCAAGTTATGTTCAAGTTTGGTAGATATTTTTACATGGAAATAAAGTGACCTTAAATGATTTTATCTAGGTCTATCTCAACATAAAATTGATTTATAATATGAAATTGGGCCAGTCAAATGGAGATAAAGGCCTATTAACCCAAAATATGAACCTTTGATGAGAGCGAAACTTCACAGGCTCATTGAGTAAGCTATAATATTTCCAATTAAGCACTAAACTTAGGTGGTAAACCTTGTTTAAATATGGAAAAATAATGGTGAAATAAGGATATGTATTGACTTTCGTGACTTAAACAAGGCCTCTCTTAAAGACCACTACCCATTGCCATCAATGGAACACATTTTATAGATAGTTGTGGGTTCAAAATGGTTCTTCTTATTGGATGGATATAGTGGATATAACCATATTTTGGTAAAATAAGAAGACCAATTAAATAAAAAATTCACCAAAAACTTGGGGATATTTGCATACCGAAAGATGCCTTTTGGTTTATCCAATGATGGATCCATTTTTTAGAAGGCTAAAGACATGGAATTTCAAGGTCTCCTGAAAAAGTTTATTCTTATTTATTTGGATGACATAACAATATTTTCCAATATAGATGAGCATATGATTCACCTCAGATAATTGTTTGAAAGGTGCATGGAATTTGGAGTTTCTTTAAATCCAAAAGATTGTGTTTTCTCTATTCATGAAGGTAGGTTTCTTGGAAATGTAATTTCAAAATATAGTACAAGCATAGATCCTGATAGGATAGAATTAATTATTGAAATTTTATTGCTTAAGCACAAATAATCCTAGCAAAGATTTTTAGGCAAGATCAAATTCATAAGGAGATACATTTTATTTTTTTTTAATTTTAGCTAGGCCACTCACAACCATGCTAAAGAAGGGTCAGAGTTTTAGTTGGTCCAAATAAGGAGAAAGAATTTTTGAAGATATCAAGAAAGATATAGCCATTGATCCTACACTTCTGAACCCTAAATTTACAAAGGATTTATTCTTAGACAACTATGTTAACATTGACATAATTTCAGGGATTCTCATGCAATATAATAAAGAGACTTTAGAGAAGCTAGTAGCCTTCTTCAATCAAGCCTTAGAAGAATATGAAATATATATATATATATTTTTGAGAAGCATGTAAATTTAGTCATAAGTTCTCTTAAAAATTTTAGGTACTTATTGTCCAATAATAAGATACATTTGATGGTTTCACATCCAAGTGTCATAGATTTTCTAATGAAAAAAGATATAAATGATAAGAGTGATGGTTGGATAATCAAGGTCATGGAATATGATATTGAGATCAAAGTCACAAAGCTGGTTAGACACAAAGGACTTTGTGATCATCTATCCCAAGACTTGTAGGAATATAATGAGATAGTTATGGTGTCAAATGATGAAGAAGTTGCAAGTGACTAGACCTCATATTTCAGTTAGTTCTAAGATATGGTAATGTATCTATAGGATGGTGTTTATCCTTCTCATCTCACTCCTTCAAAGAGGACATATTTTAGATTTTAGTCAATTCTATTTCTTTTTGTTGATAATGTATTATTTAGAAATGATCTCAATGGCATAGTGATAGGATGCATAGAAACATGTCAAACATAGAGGTTACTTGAGCAGTAAATTGATTGACATGGTGAAGGACATTATTTAGCAAGTATCACAACCCACAAGATCATGAGAGGTGGGTATTATTGGCCATGTTTGTTTGGTGATTTATATACATGGAATAGGGAATGTAGATAATGTGCCATGTTTTTTAGAAAGGTGAAGCTTACATCCTTACCTCTCCAACCAATTAATCCCATTTCAAGATTAGGACACAAGTGGATCCTAACTACCACAAATTATTTTACCATATGGACAGAGGTAGTGGCATTAAAAGAAGTTAATAAAACCAATGTTTTGGACTTCTATGAAGGTTTGATTACTAGATTTGGGGTCCCTTTAACTATTTTTTTTTATAATGCTATGGATTTTGTAGGGTTTAAGATTAGTCAGTGGGTAGTTTAACATAGATTTTTTTCACAATACCTCATCAAACTATTATCCACAAGGTAATGGCATTACTGAATTCACTAATAAGAATTTGTTGAAGATCATCAAGAGGATTGTAAAAGATAATTAGAGATCATGGAATCTCAAATAGAAGTTAGATCTATGTGTTGAGAGGATCATCTATAAAAGGTCTATAGCTAATTCTCCATACATGCTAGTATATGGTAAGGAAGCAAGAATGTCTATTTCTATTGAATTCATAGCTTTGGAATTGATGCATCAACTTAAGCTTTTAGAGAATGAGCCAATGGAAATAAGATATGATAAACTCATGGATATAGATGAAACAAGTCATCAATTAATGTTAGCTATGGATGCCCATCAAGTAATGATAAAGAGATCATTTGACAAAATAACTTCTTCAAGAAGTATTCAAGAAGAAGATTTGGTTCTCAAGTGGGATGAGGATAGAGCTAAGCTAGGAAAGCACACAAAATTTTATTATTTCTAGAGTGGTCCATATACAATCTCTAATTGTAAATCCCACAATGCTTTCTAGCTCACAAGGATGAATGGTGAAGAGCTTCTTATCCCAGTCAATGGGATACATCTAAAGCATTGCTATTAAGGAAACCAAGTCCCCTGTACATAGTTAGTTGTTTTTAACTTTTCTATAAGTGTTTTTATAACACATTAGTTTCCTCTCTTTTGTCCCAAATAAGTGCTTTCATTTGCATAGTTATTCAGTAGTTTAGTCACCTTTGTTTTATTAGGTTAGTTTCCCTTTCAAGTTTGTTTTTTTCCTTATTTTTTATAATTCTTTTATCTTTTTAGTCAAAAGGCTATCTTTTAATCATGTAAATGGTCCATGTATTATCTGTTATGAGTCAAAATTCATGTAAATGGTATGAGTTATAAAGCATAATAGGCATGATGCTCAACCAAATCACCAAATATGTTGACAAATTTGGTCTACATACTAAAAAATCCCTAGTCTAAGAGTCCAATGGTAGGATCAAGATCTTGATTAAAGAGTGAATCATTGTCAAAAGGAGTAAATAGACCTTAAATGGATATCATGTAGGGTGTAAATTTTTTAAAACACTTTCGGTTTACTTAAAGTGTATTTTGTCAAATTCTAAGGGACAAGTTTATAGAGCAAAGAGTAGGTATCTGAATAGGTTTTCAAGGTGTCTAAGCTTTCAAGGATCAATCATGAGTCCATAAGAATATATAGGCCTTGGAAAATATAAGTACAAAACTCATTTTGGGTGAAGTCTTTACTTGGAAATTATTTCTAGATTTTATTTGGCAAAAGTGCTAACATCTCTCTCTCGCAATTTCTTATGGGATTTATTTTCGCTAAGTTTAATTATTTTTAACCTTTTTATTTAGCTAAGTTTTATGTCTGGGTCTTTTGGTATAAGTGTCTATAATTATTTAGGACATTTAACCAAAATAATTTCTTGAAGGATCATTCTCTCAGAAAGTGTCCCAAATAATTTCCTGAAGGGTCATTTATTTTGGGAAAGAGTTACTAAAAAATTTCCCAAAAGGTCATTTATTTTGAGAAAAAGGTCCAAAGCAGAGTTACAAAGGGTTAATTTTTAGACAAAGTGTTCTAAGCAAAAATACTAAAGGGTTAATTCAAGCATAAAAAGTGGCCCATATAGAAATCCTGAGGGATATTTGTCAAACAAAGTGTCCAAAAACTTTTCTCAAATGGTCTTTTCTTGAGAAAGTGAATGAAACAAAAATTCCTAAGGGGATTTTCAAAAGTCCCAAAATGTCACTTTTCAAGGAAATGGTCTTATACATTTTTTGAAGGGTATTTTCTTCAGACAAATAGTCCTAAAACAAAGTCTTGAAGGATCATTTTTTAAGCAAAGTGTCCCTAGATAATTTTCTTGAAGGGTATTTTTTTAGGAAAATGGTCTAATATAAAAATTCAAAGGGTCATTTCTTCAACAAAAATCTTAAAAGAAAAATATATGAAGGAAATATACTAAGGAATTTGTGATCCAATAGAAAGATGATGGCTACACAAATGCCAATTTTAGGCTATGATGAATAGCCATTTTATTTTGAAAACCTAGGACATTCAAGTGTGCATCAAATTTAAGCACAATAAATGACCATTAAATTTAAAATGTAGTGATAGGAAAGTGGATGTAATTGACATTAGTGTAAACATCAAAATTCAAGATATATAAATTAATAATTTTGGTTCAAATGGTCCTTAAAGGGTTTAAAGTTGGTCAAGATGTAATGGTCTATATGATATTGCATACTAACACAAGAGATCTAATGATCTATGCTTGTGTTAAACAAGTTAAAAAGTCTTCGGGTAAAATACTTTAAAGATATATAAGCTAGACATGATCCAATGGTGTGGGATTATTGAATCAAGATCCAATGATGCATGGTCACTGATAAAGGATGGGTTTGAGCTAAATTAATGATTAATGTTAAATCATACTAATTATCTAATGGAGTGAAAGAATTGATAGGAAAATGAGATTGGGAAGATTTATGGTGTGTGTGAGCTCATACATCTCGATCCGATGGTGCATGATCAAGTCAACATGTCAAATGGATTTTATGGTAGGAAATCAAAGACTCAAATGTATTTGTAAAACAAATATATAATGATGCAAGTAGAGTTAATAAGTCAATAGAATCTACGAGACCAATAAAAATAAAGATAATTGGGTACAATGTGAATGGCCCAAGTTAGTAATATAAGACCAATTAACATCAAAAAAATCTAGAGAGATTCCATTAAAGGTTGATGAACTAGTTCTCTGACCCAAGTGAACAAAATCTTAAGGACCCATATCTCCATTAGAGATTGGTCAATAATAAACAATATCATACGAGAAAGATGGTTAAGGATAGGGATCCATCATTATTGAAGCTTAAATAGGACCTCTGGTCGATAGCTTCAAACTTGTCGACCTTATTATAGAGTCATTCCATTGACATGTTCATTATTTTTAGGTAAATAATCCTTGTAAATAGTTGTCTCTTAGCTCTCATAGGGTTTTGGATGAAGAATAGGTGTTTGATATTGGACTAGATATAAAAAAAGAAAATAGACTAGTGTTTGTGAAGTAAGGCCAAGTAGTTAGTAGGTTTTCATGAATGTTGTGACTATGTGAAAAATAATAGTCTGAGATTGGTTTTGCATTTATAAAATATACCTAGGTTTGAGTTAGAACAAATGCCAATGTAAAATTGATCATAGAGAGACATACTATGTCTATCATTAGGGTCACTTTTCAATGAACATATATAGTTACCCACCCAAAATAGATGTGGCATAATTTTTCCAATTCCAAGATTGATCCTTGTCATTAGATCATTAGATAATATCATGGAGTTTCAAGAAGAGACTTGGTATTTGGATAAAGATCAAGTGAGCATTCAATTCTTTTGCAAGGCCTTTAAATTTTTGCCTTCTTGATAAAATCCATGACTCAACATCCTCAAGATTGATAATCCATTGAAAGTGGTTGGGCCTTTTTTAATCTCTCTCTCTCTCTCTCTCTCTCTCTCTCTCTCTTCTATAAATATAGGATTCCAAGCCTTAAAATGGATCCCTCTTTTTTAGTATGACTAGAATCTATCAAAATTTGTATTGTAACATGTTTTGATGCAATAAAGAGTGAATTCCATGATTTTCCAAGGTAGATTGAAGTGTGTTCTATGAATTCATGCACTATGGTTAACTGAATGTATGTTCCTTGAGTTATGTATAAGTTTTCCTCACCTTTAGGAAGTGGTTAATAATTCTCATAGGTCATTATAAGTGTAATTTATATTTTATTATGTAACTTAAAAATGGATATTTGCCCTCTCTTGTTGATTTGATAACTGATTAATGCCTTATTATAAAATATTTATATGACATTGATATTATTTGGTCTTGAAAGTGTTTCATAGTGTTTATTTTTTGAGTTTGAGTGATCAAATAATTGGTGCATCACCTCTTTTACATGTTTTAAAGTTATTGTCAAAACCTCTTTCCCTTTTCCAAGCAAGTGCTAGTTTAGGTTTAGTATAGGTGATTGATCCAGAAGGAAGTCAACCTTATTTGAAGGTATGATCCATTATTAGGATACCCATAGCCTAGTATTAGTCCCATGTTGGACTATATTTTAGTAAGAATATCTAAAAATTCCCCTTACTCAATTAGGGTGTAAATCTAGAAAACCAATATTTAATTTTACCTGGCCATTACCCTGTGGGTAATAAGGTGTATAAAAGGTATGTTTAATCTTGTATTTATTGTAAAAGTGTTTTATTTTTTTGTTTTTAAATGATGATTTATTTTCAAAAATAATTACTAAAGTTATGCCAAAATGGGAAATAATATTGGTCATCATAAACCTACATATGTAATCCCCTATGGTAAACTCAAGTGAAATTACTTCCACCCATTCTGTAAAATATTTTATAGCTTTGATGATGAATATATGCCCAATATTAGATACTAGACTTACATTTCTAATTAAGTCAAAACCCCATAAGAAAAAAGTCCATGGTGAAACAATTGGCGATAACTCATGTGATGTCGCATGATTCAAATTGCTATATTTTGGCATTATAAACATAGTTTTATATGTTTGATACATTCTTGTTCCATGATATGCCAATAAAAGATTTGGCCTAATAGTTTTTGAGACATGGCACATCTATTGAAATTCCCACCACACTCATTGTCATGCATTTCCAAGACTGTCATGCATGCTTTATCTTTGTTTAAAAATATAATTAATTATCCTTCAAAACTATATTTGAATAAATCATTTCCAATAATAACATAATGAAGTTCTTCACATTGTAATTTTCATTTATCATTTTGTTAAAACTAGTCTAGTATTTGGGCTTGATATAGATAATCATAAATACCATTATACCATTTTATGTTTATAGTATTGTGAGTAACAACAAGAATAATTTAGGTATTCATTTTATCAAAATAAATGGAAGGATCTCATAACTATCATATGGTAAAGTATATATGAGCATCATTAATATCAAAACCATAAGGATGTTGCACTTGCCATAATATTTGCATGTTGGTTATATTTACATGGAATACTATCAATACAAAATGTATCAAATATATCTATGAGTTTACCTACCATTTATTTATATGGCCACGATGCTCTTCTTTATTTTGGTAATGATTGGTAGCTTGATCAATAACCAATTGGGAATCACTAAAAATTGGATGTCTCTTATATGAAGCTTGTGCTCTATGGATAATATGATATTCAAGGCCTCATATTTGGTTATATTGTTGGTACAATAAAAGGATAATATGTAAGAGAAAGGCATGTATTCACTCTTAGGGGTATAACATACAATACCAACACCTAAATTTGTTCTACATTTTGATCCATCAAAAAACATTATCTGTGGATTGGAAGATATATTATATGCCTCAAAATCATCACAAAAATATTTGTTGAGCAGAAAAGAATATAGTAAGGGAGCCATTATTGATTGGTCAACTATGACTTGACCTTTTATTGACTTTTGGGATAAAAATTTGAGATCAAACTCTGTAAGATGTATCACCAAATTTATGATGCAATTGTTTAGGTGCATTTTATTCATAAGGAACATTAATGGATCTTAGTTAATTATAACATGAACCTCATTATTGATAAAATAATGTCATATCTTTTGAGTAGTAAAAACTAAGGCTAAACATAGTTTTTCCATTATTGTATATTTGCATCCATAATCAACTAGCTCATGACTGATACAATAGATTGCATGTTCTTTGTGATTATCATCAAATTATGCTAAGAAGGCCCTAAGGGCCTCATGGGTGTCTAATATGTAAAGAAGTAGTGGTCTATCTAGAATAAAAGGCACAAGTACTAGTGGGTTTAATAAATATGATTTGATTTTATGAAGACTTTCTTGACACACATCATCCCATATGAATTGTGTCCTTTTTTAGCAAACACATGAAAGGAATTATTTTATCAATCAACTAAGAAATGAAATGCCAAATAACTTGATTTTAGTAGTGTAAACATCACAAATGTTATAGATTGGTTGGTGGTGACATTTATACAATGGATTTTACCTTTTTTGGATCAACCTCAATGCCTTGCTGAGAAATAATGTATCTTAGGTGCTTTCCCCAAGATACCCCAAAGGCACATGTTTTTGGATTTAATAAAACATTAAACTTTTGTAAGTGCTTAAATATTTTTAAAAAATTAGTAGCATGGTCCTAGAAATGTTTTGATTTTGTGAGTAAGTCATCAACATAATCCTCAACATGTTTTGTATAGAATCATGAAATATGAGTCATAACCCTTTAATATGTGGCTCCTATGGTTTTTAATCCAAAAGGCATGAATATATAACAAAATGTACCCAAAAGAGTTGTAAATGAGGTCTTTTATTCTTGATCTGTGTTGTTAATTTTGATTTGGTTATATCATGCAAAACCATCCATAAACAAAATGTCTCATAATTAACTGTAGAATCTAGAATCACGTCCATATTATATAATGAAAAATCATCTTTAGGACAAGCTTTGTTTAAATCATGGTAATGAATGTAATAGTGAATTTTTCCATTGGGCTTTGTAATAGGGATGATGTTTGACATATAGTCAAAATGTGCAATGGATCTTATAAAGCCAACATCTAAGAGGTTTTGAATTTCCTCTTTTACTAATAAGACATTTTAGGATGCATTTTTTGAATTTTTTATTTTATTAGTTTTGCATCTAGGTACAATAATATGTTATGCATTATGACTGATGGATTAATATTGAGCATATTTAAATAAGCCCAAGAAAATAGTTTGGGAAAACCATGGATTACTTATCGATAGGTTTTTCCTTCATCATTCTACATCATTTCTACAAGTAAAACTAGTTGAGGGCCTTTATCCATTTTAAAGTTATATTTCACTCTATCTTCATTTAACAAAGTAGATTTATCTATTATAAATGGTATGGTAGGAATAGTGTTTGATGCATCATGTTGGACATTGGTGTGATTTCCCTCAGCAAAGTAAGCATGAGCAGAGGTGGCACGAGAAAACCTATTATTATGGTAGAAGGAAGGGAGATATCCATATGCCCCCAAGTACTCTAGTAATGATTCATCATTAGAGAAACCATCTAGTGTCAAAATTTCTAGGGAAGCACTTATATGATTTAGATGCTGGTTGACCACTTGAAGCTCAATTGTATAGGTAATCATACATTCTATTTTGGATTTTTAATACAAGTTGTACTATGAGAGATATGCTTGTGTCTTATAGCTTTTTCAAAAAAACCCAAACCTTGCCGACTTGTATTATTTTCAAGAGAAATGAGCTGAGATATGCCTTGCTCATTTTTACCCAACTCTTATCCCTTTTACACATATTTGACTAAATATCAAGAAACAAAATTAGGATTATAGGATTATGGTGTAGTCTTATTTCTTTGTTGGACCATTTCACAATGTTTGAAGGTATTAGTATCCATTGGACATGCGTAAATGAATATTTTATGACTAAATTTTAAGCATGCATGTAACATAGAGGTAACTATAAATATTTCATGTATCCAAAGTTGTCTTAAGAGAATATTATGGTTCAAATCATTTGGCATAACTTGGAACAAAGTAGGTAATGTATAGGGGCCCATAATAATATTTAATGTTACTTATCCCAAAATTTTTGAAATATTATCAAATCCCTTAATACTCATATTATATGATTCCAAATCTAAAGGTTTAATGCCAATTAAGGAGAGAAATGATATGTTGTAAATGTTGATCCTTGAGCCATTGTCCAAAATAACCCATTTTATCATTTTATTAAAAACACACAGCTAAATGTAGAGTGGAAAATAATTATTTATAATATGTTGAGGTAGTAAATACTCCTTTTCAAATGGTATATTATGCTCAGTCCACTTGAGATAATTTAAGACAAAGGCCACATATGGTGGTTTAAAATTACAAGGGAGTATGGTCATATGCAATTCATTTAAAAGGACATCTTTGTAATAGGATGAATGGTGTAACAAATCTAAAAGTGAATTTTGGGTAGTAATATCCTTGGATTTAGTGGTAATATGACATATGGAGGATGATTGTTTCACGCACTCCCTTTTGTATTTTGTAGTAATAGGTATAAGCTCATTGTAAAAATTATAATAAGGAGTATGTAAGAATGTAGGCGTGTAGGAATGCAGGTGAAGTAAAAAAAGAGAAACTCATGGATGAGTTCATAGAAAAAATGGGTATGGAATAACACAAGGAAGAATAAAGAGTTATTCAAGAAAAGCCACAAGAAAATACACTAGTTAGCAAGCAATAGGAGAATGAGCAAGTCAATAAGGTAATCTATTAATTTGGTGAAGTTATAATAGAGTTATTAGATGATTTTCATGGTAATAAAAAGTCAAATATATTCCATACAACATTATACCATGCTGAAGATGAAATAGTTAAGAGGTTGTTCTTTCAAGATGAGTAAGGTTGTGTGAAGCCATGTCAAGAAATGGAGAAATGTGAGGAAGAGGCAGAAAAAGAGAGTTTAATTGAGTAAATTATAAAGCTAAAGTTGCCTATGAGGCCCTTATATAAATGAAACAATGTTTCCAAGAAGCCAAAAAAACTAAAGAAGTAAGCACCAAGTGAAAACAAAGAATAAAAAGGCCATCAAACAAGATTAAAAAAGAAGAATATGAAACTTTTGTTTGTAACAGAGGATAATGAAGGATAAATTGACTCGGGAAAGTTAAATCATGTAGTAAACATAAAGCTATAGTAGTTGGTACACCTCATGGAGGTAGAGGATGCATTGATAAGGAAGATAAACAAGACAAAGAAGAAGAAACACAAGGTCCTAGTGAAGAGAAAGGAGAAAAAAAGTAGGAGAAATAGTCAAGTGAGCATAGAAGATCATCAAATAATTAATTATAAGGAAAGAAAAATAAGTATCACTCAATTTTATCCCTCTTGGGGAGTATGATGTAAGAACATTGAATAAATAAGTGTCATTTTTTAGTTGTTAAGGAGTTATATATAGCTAGGAGTCCTAGTTGATCAATTTTGGAATTAAAGTGTGTTTGAAGGATCATTAAGTATCCATTTATTGTCATAGATTCATCTGGAGTCATCAAAGGTGTGATTTGTAGGTGTTTGGAGTTTTTCCTCCAAAATTTTAATTTTAATTTCAAATGGCGAGACCCAAGAAAAAGGGGTCATATGAGTTCAATGATGAGAGAGGAGCTTAAGTTAGTGTTTAGGTGGTCATGAAATGTATTAATAGATGAAGTTATATGTATTATTAATTAAGGTGGTAAAATAAAAGATTAATGTTAAAAAATTAAACTACCACCCATACATTGGGTTGGCATGTAAGAGATTGTTATCTTAGTAACTAACAAAACCAATGTTGAAGTTGGATGAAAAGAAGTTTTAAGTCTTTTTTGTGGCATATGGGAAAGTGAGAGAGAGAGAGAGGAGAGAAAACTCCAAAAAGGAGGAGAAACTAGAGAAAGGAATAATGTAAAAACTCATCAAAAAGTTGAGAAGTCCATAAATGGACTATAAATTAATAGATAATGATTCAAATGAGTAAAGAAAGGAATTTTTGTGTGTGTTTAAGATTATATTTATTGGTACATATATTTATATTATTCATGTTTTGTTTCAATAAACCCTTGAGGCTCTAGGAAAATCCTTGTTGTTTGTGGTTATAGGTTTGGCAAAGGGACTATAGGTTACAATCAACGAAGTAATGAGTTGATGGATTTAGTGAAGATTGATAACAGAAATAATTTTTATAAACACATAAAGGTAAGATCAATATATTGATTAGTTTTAAGACTCAGTTTAAGTATTCCCCAAGGACCAAAGAACCTTAAGAAAAGCTTATGGGGAGGAGAAAACCCTGATATTATTGTGATAATCAAAGAGCATGATGTTATAAAATTTATTGAAATGTTAGTGTTAGGAGTGGATAATTTTTATATTTCATATAATTATATCTAGAGGATAAAATTTTATATGAAATAATAGATCAGTTGGTGTGATGCAAGTTCATGTAACAATCAATGCATAGTCTACAAGAAGGCAATAATTCTATTGATACAATCAAGTACCTTATTTCATACAATCAATATGAAAATAAGGGAGATGTGTGTTTGAAGTAAAAAATGGTTATTAATTTTATTATTTATTAATATGTTTATAAAGTGAAAAATACATAAGAAAAACCCTGGAGCAGTCTTGAAACCTATTGAGTACAAATAAACCCCTGTTTGTATAAGTTAATACCCTGTTTACATAATCTAAGATAAGAATGAGTGTATGAGTATGAGATGTGGAATGAATATTAAGTGTATTAAGTCTTATTATAATTTTAATTTATACTAAGGTATTGATAATAAACATAGTGAATTTTTGAAACCTTGGGAATATAAATAGTCCATTAAATTCTTACACAGTCAACTCAGAATAGGTAGAGTTATGTGTTTAGATCATTATTAAATATAATAGGATTGGTAAAGGTTGATTATAAATTAGAGAATGTTTAATTTATATAAAAAAATAGGGAATTTATTGGTTTAATTTAGAGTTCCCTAGAACAAAAGATACTAGATTTTGAGTACTCTTAGCCTGCACAATCCAAGTTCTAAGCCTAGCTAGGGTTTCATATGTTAAAACCCATAAATTTTGATTAAAGAAATAAAAATGGTTAAAACTTAATATTATGTTGTTATTTAATGCCTTATATAATATTTTCAAGGTTCTAGGTTGATACTACATCTGTATAGTACAAAACCTGTACTATGGGTGTATTGAAGGGCTAAAAAGGCCTAATTGGATAGGTGCTTATGAAGGAAATGGTATCTACAAAGATATTTGAGTGATGAAAATTTATGGAAAGATATAACTAGATATATGGTGGAGAAATATGGTTTTATATATTTTATAGGACATTTATAATTCTCAAATAAAGAGAAATTATAGGAAAAAGGCTACGAGCCAAGTGGAGTCACTATGAGTTTGAGGTGTGAAAGTGAGTATTAGAATGTGAGTGAGGGTTTCAAGGAGGTTAAGACAAGTGTAAAGTGATTATGAAAGACCATCCAAGATACCAGATTGTTTGCATAATACCTAAGTCAAAATTTGGTGTTTTGAACCTTAAAGAATGAACTAGTGAATGAAGATAAAGGAATCAAAGAATATAATGAGTAGAGGGGGATGAAATAATGAATTAAGAATGTTATAATAACATTTATAAATGTTTCCATAAGGATTCTAGTGGTAGTGCAAAAAAAATGAGGCTAATAAGCCTAATGATAAATTGAAATACTTTGGATAAGTTAGAGTTTATGAATAAAGTAAGCATCCTAAGTTGATCAAACAAGTTCTGAGTCAAGAAATGATGATTTTGAAACTTTTCCAAAGTATTTATGCATCATTATGTGAGGAATGAATGAGGGGTGATTGTGAATATATACCAATCTTATTAGGAAATAACTTGAATTAAAGCACTTAGATTGACCATTAGGATACATTTCATTTTCAAATTACATGACTTGAGAGCTATGACCATTTGTGTTAGAGTAAGACACCTATGTTGATGTAAGTGTCTATCCAAGATGATAATGTTTAGGTAGAAATAAAATGGGTACATGATGAAAACTTGTAGGGGTATAAGATAAACATGTTTCAAGTATTTTGGGTAAGATATAAGGGTTGGGTCATCAACATAAGATTAGTAAGACTAAGATATATGCCAAGGGGCTTAAGATAAAGTAGGTGCAAAACTTATAAAAGTGAGAAGGGTTTAGAACTAAGAAGAATAGATAAGGTCTGATTTTTTATAGTGTAAAAGGATGAGGTGCTATATAATCCATAAATATCATCTACAATAACCTAAATTTGTGTTCTTGATATTTGAAAAATATGGGTATAAAGGATAAGAATTGGGAAAAAATGACGAAGATCAAACCCAACCTATATCTCTTGAAAACAACATAAATCGATATGGTTTGGGTTTTCAAAAAAAAATTGTAAGTTATAAACAAACTATTCATTGTGAGGCTTGATTTATGAAGACTAAATTAAAATGTATGCATGTACCTACCTCTACCATAAATCCACAATTGGTAAACCCTCATTTTATTGACAAAAACACTTCACTAGAAAATTTTAAATGGGATGACTTCTCAAATGATGAGTCTTTACTTAAGTATTTGGGAAAATATGAGGATATCCCTTCCCTATATCTTATTAATAGGTTTCCTCATGCCACATATACTAATGATTAATTTTTTGAAAGTGATGATACCAATGTACAACATGATTCACACAATACTATTAGTATCGTTGGTTCCTAGTTATACACCCCTAATGTTTAACTTTGCATACTTGGGAAGAATGGAAAACTGAGATGAGAAACCAATAATATGACATTATGATTGGGGAAAGGTTTAACATCTAAAGAGGATTTAATGAATAAAATGCTTAGGAGGCACCTACAAAGGGTATGGTTGGTTCCTTGCTAATTTTGGCTCTATTTGAACCAAGGTGAGAGGACCTATTGAGGTAGCTTGCTCACATGAAGGAGTTTTGAACTTCAGTTTTCATGAGTATTTTTGGTAAGAAAGGGGAAAATATGACTAAAGCATAACCAAATGTGTACGCTACACTTGGAAAGGGTTATCATGTGAAATGCACAAATGATTTACATCATACACAAGCAACTAGAGATAGTTGAAAGTGTGGCTATAATATTCATTTTGATAACTATTTAAGATAACAGGGAATAAGTGAGAATTAAAACACTAAGATTTACAACATACACAATGAACACACATTAAACATGTAGGGTTTTGTGCATCCACAAGGCAAACAACACTTATGATATGAAAAAAACATGTTATCTATAAGGTAGAATAGGGTAAAACCATATTTATTTGAATGATGGATAAGGTGTGAATGGCTATTAAATGAGCACAGAGAAGTTCACACAATAGCTATACTATCTTCATCAACAAATGTTGTTTAGTTTAGGAATAGTTAAACTAAAATCATGCACAAATGATCCTCAAAAGTTTATAAGCAATACTATAAATCACTCTTCAAGAACTCCCTCTTGCTGAATTCATGAGACTAGGACTACCCTTAAAAAGTCCATCAATGTTTTGTTCCAAAATATCAAAAATAGAAAGGATTTTATACTCTAGTTTTAGACCCTAAATGAATACCATGAATAATAATACATTAAATAACCAATCTACCTAGCATGTAAAAAAACATTGTAATTCAACAATAAGAAGGAAAAATAAACCATGAATAGATTTCATTTATCAACTGAATCAAAGCTGAAATACAATGTCTTGAAAATTATATAATAGAACACTATGTGAAATAATTCTATTACAAGGGAAACATTTTGAATATTCTCAAAGGTTGCCAATGATTTTACAATAGAAATAAATTTGGCACCAGAAAATCACACAGGGAAAACTCTCCTAAGCTATAGCTTTAGACTTTAAAATTAATTGACCTTTGTAAAGGGACAAACCCCCTTTACTTATATAATTTTAGCTAATATTGGCATATTCCTAAAGATGCTCTAGCAAGAAAATTATTTCATAGGCCTGGAGTCTATTGTAACAAACATGATTCCTCAGATTTTTGCTCATGCTTCTATGATGATGACAAACATGATGCTCCACTATGTTAGGATATTTTTAGTTATACATGTGGATAATAAATTTTCACACTATGGTAGGATATTTTTGGTTATACATGTGGCTAATAAATTTTCAAAGGACAAAACAAACTTTGTCTCCTTGCATAATTAAATAAAAAAAATCCCTTTCCTATACACATGATTATTAAAACTAACTTTGAAAGGGCATGCCACTAATGGTCAGAGTAAAATGGTTTTCAAATGGGAAAAGAGAATAAAAAAGACAAGGGAAGAAAGAGTAATAAAAAAGAAGAGGAAAGAGGAGTGGTGCCAGCTTAAAAGGAATTGAAATACTTGATCATGCTCCAGAATTGATGTTGATAACTGAATCCTTTAGAAACCTATTCTTGTGTTTGGAATATTCATCAATCATGGAGGCAATATATTTTTGGTCTAGGTTGTCTTGGTACTTGAATGTGATTTTGTATTCCTTAATCCAAGTGGTGACCTTTTGAAGCATGACCTGTTTCTACCCCACTAATGTTTTGAGTTGGTCACAAGATTTCTCAAGTGATACCAACTACCTTATTTTGTTGGAATCAAAGGATCCTTGTGGTGCATCGATGAGGATTTTTAGGGTAATACTTATTTCCTCTTATGTAAAGTCACCTACACCACCAAGGTTCACCATTTGTCTAAGGGTGGTATCTATTTCCTTCATAGCAGTGTTGAGAGTCTACTCTTCCCCTTTCAAATAAATTATGCCATCCCTGAGCATCGTTAATTGATGCTTTATTTCCAAATGGTATTCCTTAGGATTTTTATGATCATCAGGAGTGATGATTTTCTCTGCCATTAAAACATTAGTGCCCATACTACACATTTCATCCACCTTAAGCTAGATCTTTTCCCAGTTTTTTATGTCTACATCATAAAGGAACATTTGGGCATCATAATGTCCCTTTTTATCCACTATGTCATCCAAGAATTCTAGTGGTAATTGGATTATTTCTTTGGTTCTGGTGTTTAAATCCTTTTACCATTCTTCTGTGGCACATCCTCTAGCTTTCAAATCATCACCTCAACCAAGTTCCAATGATCCAATGTAGAAAAGATGAAGGTCTAGAGTATTAATGATAGTTGGAGTTATTTCCTAAGGCTCACTCAATAACTTTTGGAATTACTAGATCATAGCCTAGTTTTTTGCCTTCAGTTCTTACATGGTGGCTTTGTCTTTATCCATCCTTTATGCCACCATGTTGCCAAGACTGTTAGGATGTGGAGCTAAAAGCTTTAACTGGTGCAAACATGGAGGAGGTTGCTGAGTTCCAGGGAGACCGGCGTCGATGGATTACAGTGCAGAAGGAAACCAACATTGGTAGGTGTGAGCTGAAGACAACTGGCATTGGCAGGAGGTTGGTCGACATCGATCACCTCCAGGCAGATAGGGACCGATGTTGGTCACCTGTGGCGGTTCTAGAACTGTTCATTACATAGATAGTTAGGTCATTGAACCGAGAGTTTACATGTAAAGGCTAATTATAGTCTTGAGTTGCGTGTCTAATTATTGTAATTAAGATAGTCTAATTATTGTAAGCATGAGATCTATATATAGACTCATGGGCTATATTGTAAACTAGAGTGCTAGAGAGTAAGAGAGCAAATAAGCTCCTTCTGAGAGAGGAGAGCAATGGTGTGTTGCTCCTAGTGCCACAGTACCAATGTGGGTGCTGGCTTGGAGAATCAGAAGGGTTCTTCATATTTGTATGATCTTGGTCAGTAGGTGTGCATGAATTCTTTTGGAGATCTACAATGGTGAGTAAGGTCTAGTGATTTGTAGGTAGCAGTAGAGAGTAAGAGATCTACTTGGAGTATGGTTGTGTACTTCGTGTACTGGCAGCATTGTTTCTGACTGGTGGAGGTGAACAACAATTCTGTATTGGAGTTGTGTGTTGAGACCGAGAGAGAGAGGGAAGAAGGTCTTGAGGTGTGGCGAGCCTTTGAGGTGGAAGAAGTGGCATCTTATTTATTGTATATTCTTTTGAGTGATTATTAATACAATTGTGTATTGTCTCTCATATTCCTGTGTTGTTTCATATTTCTAGTTACTTATTGATTCTGGTTAAATTCCTGTGTTTAGTTGCTAATACAAGAAGTAATCATTTGTGCTCTATTGGTGGAGCAAGATCCTGACAAGTGGTATCACAGCCTAGTTGTAAGTTTAAGAGCTGAGACCAACAAGTGGTATCAGAGCTTTTGGTTGGGTTGATTAACAGGTGGTTTCAGATCTAGTAGTGTTTTTGATTACAGGTCACTCTCAGGGGTTTTAGATTGAGTGGGAGTATAGCAATGGCAGAATAAAGTAAGCTATGAATGGTCTGATTGATGGAAAGAAAGAGCAGGGAAAAGGAGAATGTTGGTTGGTAGAAGATCAATGTGTAGAAGCAGATGTTGCAGGTGATGTTGCATAGGTTGCTCTGGATAAAGTAGAATCTTTGTTTACATATTCTTTTTCCTCTTTCCATGTAGCCCGAAATAGAGCATCTTTTCATGGGTATGTCTTTGGAGACTTTGGAGAGATTTATTTAGGGATTGGAGAGCCTTGTCAGATGATTGATGAAGGGGAAGTGAAGCTGAAATTACAAACAGATGACACTCAGTGGTTGAAGGAGGTCATGCAAGTACTAGTCTTGGAAATTAGTCTAATTTCTTCAAGAAATTTGGGTGATGGGAGAAGCACTATAACTCTCATAGTGGATGCACTTTAACTAGATGGTGGTAAGAAAGTAGGTATCCTTTATCTATCTACTTATATTACTGATTCACCTTCTGTTGCAGAGATGTGGCTTTGTAGGCTTGGTCACATATGTAGGAGGGGAATGTATGTTCTTAAGCGGAAGACAGATGTCTTTAACAAGCTAAGGAACTGGAAAGCCTTGGTGTTCATGGAGGAGATGATGGACATAGATCAGCTGAGGAGACTGAATTATTCTGAGCAGGGTCGTGTTGATTTGAATAGGGTTTTGATCCATGGAGAGCTCGTGGGTAAAAATTTATCACTCATAGGCAAACACAGGTACCAGCATTGGTCAAACAGTAACCAACATTGGCAACAGGAAGATCGACATCGATTAGATAGTAACTGACATTGGCAGAAGGGATACCAGCATCGGCAAGGGAGATGACATCGACAGTCAGGGTCAGACACAGGAAACTGGTGTCGATTGGTTGCAGACTGGGAGATGGCTGAGATTGGTCACTGGAATGGATGGTGGGTGGACAACAAGCTGTCAATAAGTCTCAAATGCTCATATGGAGGTTAGAAAGGGTAAGTGAACCTCATATTCATTGTTCACCTTCTTTATATTGCTTAATGATGGTCAAAAACTAGGAAGATGTGAAGAAGCAATGCAGGTAGAATCCAAAAATAGTGGGATCTTGGCATGGATGAGGAGTGAGTCCTTGGAGAAGAACCAAATAGGTATTTGTTGGTGGAGTTGTTAGCTAGAAGAAAGCACTGGATGAGGGATGGATTCCCAAGTTAAAGAAGAGAGTGGATGGATACATGAGATGGAAGGCCAAGGTATATGGTCTTGAGGAAGCTACAAGACAGTGGTACAGGTTTAATAGGTGGATGACTAAGCATGGCTTCAATCAATGTCAGTGTAACTATTGTGGTTTTGTCTTACCAGGTGGATGATGTGTTGTGACATTATCCATTTACTATATGTGGGTGATTTGCTAGCAGGTTTGTACATATAGGGTTTTTCTGAGCTAAGGGTAAGGTTAGTTCAGAGGTATGTCATGAAGAATTTGGAGTAGCAAAATTCTTTGGCATAAGAAACATGGAGATTTTGTCTCCAGTGGGAGCTGGTGTGAAGACGATGTTGGCCCATTCATGATGTAGGATGCATAATCGGAAAGCACACCAAGGGTTGGACAGTTCAAGCTTAGCTTAGAACAAGTGTTCAAAATCACATGAGGTCTAGTGTAAACCTGAGTTTTCCCAAGCAGTGGGAGTTGTTAGAAAGTTTGGAGCCAATTTAGGAAAGAAGTACTGGAGGGTAGTTCAGTGGATTCTTAAAGGGACCAGCAGCAGGTGCACATGCTACACAGGGTCAAGTTCTTTTCTACAGGGGTTTGTAGATGCGGATGTGACAAGAGATTTGGATTACAGGTAGAGCATCACGAGGTGTGTGGTGGTTGGTCTTCAGGTTTGAGCTTGAAGAGGGATACAAGCCAGGGAATAAAATTAGATGGTGTACAGGTACAAGTATAGTTGTAGCTATTTATCTCCAAGTGGGAGATTGTTAGGATGTGGAGCTAAAAGCTTCAACTGGTGCAAACATGGAAGAGGTTGCTAAGTTCCAGGGAGACCGGCGTTGGTGGATTGTAGTGCAGAAGGAAACCAACATCGACAGGTGTGAGCTAAAGACAACTAGCATCGACAGGTGTGAGCTAAAGACAACTAGCATCGACAGGAGGTCGACCGACGTCGGTCACCTCCAGGCAGACAGGGATCGACGTTGGTCACCTGTGGTGGTTCCAAAACTATTCATTGCACAGACAGTTAGTTTATTGAATCAAGAGTTTGCATGTAAAGGCTAATTATAGTCTTGAGTTGCATGTCTAATTATTGTAATTAAGATAGTCTAATTATTATAAGCATGAGATCTATATATAGACTCATGGGCTGTATTGTAAACTAGAGTCCTAGGGAGTAAGAGAGCAAATAAGCTCCTTCTAAGAGAAGAGAGCAATGGTGTGTTCTTCCTAGTGCCACAGTACCAAGGTGGGTGCTGGCTTGGAGAATCAGAAGGGTTCTTCATATTTGTATGATCTTGGTCAGTAGGTGTGCATGGCTTCTTTTGGAGATCTACAATGGTGAGTAAGGTCTAGTGATTTGTAGGTAGCAGTAGAGAGCAGGAGATCTACTTGGAGTATGATTGTGTACTTAGTGTACTGGCAGTGTTGTTTTTGACTGGTGGAGGTGAACAATAATTTTGTATTGGAGTTGTGTGTTGAGACCGAGAGAGAGAGGGAAGAAGGTCTTGAGGTGTGGCGAGCCTTTGAGGTGGAAGAAGAAGTGGCATCTTCTTTATTGTATATTATTCTGAGTGATTATTAATACAATTGTGTATTGTCTCTCATATTCCTGTGTTGTTTCATATTTCTAGTTACTTATTGATTCTGGTTACATTTCGTGTTTAGTTGCTAATACAAGAAATAATCATATGTGCTCTATTGGTGGAGCAAGATCTCGACAAAGACTTGTGAGCTATGCTTCAAATCCTTTCATGATGGATCCCCAAGATTATACCTATATATGGAATAAATTTCTAGGGGAGCATCCTTCTTCAATGTATTAGGTGGAGGGATAGCTACCTCAACATTGCTTTCTCCCTTGTTAGTGTAGGTGGTTCTGGAATGAATTTTGGCCTTCTTAGGGGGATTGGACTTATGCTTATGAATAATATTTGTTACATCAATATCCCCTATCTTGATCATAATATCTTCCTTCTCTTTTACTTTCTCGATTACCTAGATAAGAGGCCTAGATTAAAATCCCATCAAAGTTGTAGACACTATGGATGGCCTTGAGACAAAAAGGGGTGGTTTTAATCATGATCCAATTACATGGAGTACCATAGGATTATGTTGTGGACTCAATACAAATTGTTCAATGTCTTCGTCACTTTGTTGCTCTTATCCATCCCTCTCCATTCCATGCTTCTTCTCCAAATCTAGCTTTATTTGTTCTAGAACTTCAGAATTTGACCCAGGCTGGTGGGACTCCATGAGCAATTTATTGATGGAGATACCTTGATACATGGATTAGATGGAAGGCCCTAAAATCACTTTTCCTTCCTTATTCAACTATGTCCTTGGGTTAGAATAGGCTATGATAACTTCCTTGTTACAATTAGGCAACTCTTTACCAATCACAACCTCAAGACCTTTATTATGGGTCAGATCATGAATCTTGATGAGAGTAAAGAAACCTTGGGGTACTTCAATAGAAGTAACACTCCTTGAGATATCTTCCTCAACATCTTTATTTGATGGTTACAACTCCTTGTTTGATTTTAAACGGGAAGGGGTACCCTTTTTTAGGTTTTCTTCCCCACCTTGCTCTATATTTACCCCCTCTTTCATCATTGAATTTATCACCTTTAGAGGGAAAAGATCATCCAACACTACTCTAATAGCTACATGTTCTTATTTTTATTTATCCACCTCTATATTACTAGTGGAGACTTGGTTATCATGCTCCTACTCACCCCTATTTCTTCCATTAGATGTCTAAAAGCCATCAAATTCATGAAGCTTGTCTTGACCAAGTGACTAGGAGATGCCATTTTTAACAAATTCCTATATATCTAAGGAAGTCACCTCTTTCTCAAGAAGGACTTGAGCTAGGGTATCCACCTGAAATCCAACCTATACAATATCATCAAAGGATAAAGGGTCATCTAAGGTTAAGGCACCTTCCTCATCACCTTTGATTTCTACTATCGAGGGTCCTTATTCTATAAACAAACCCATTGTTGAGACCTTTATTGGGGTTTGGGGCCTCTCCTTATGAGTCCTTTGCCCAAACTTAACTTGAGGAGGAGTAAAGGCACACTATTTCTTCATTACTTTAGTAATAGGTCTATCTTCATCTGAATCCTACTGTTCATTCATATCCCTTATTCTTTAGGCATATGAGGCTTGGTCCTATCTTCTCTTTACATGGATTTCTTTAGACACTAGGTGTTTGAATACAACCTCCTTAATTGGTGACCTACTTGGAGGTTATAAATCCTTTTTAACTCTCTTCTACTTTGGTTCTTCCCCTGGTCCTCACCTCTTCTCTTTTTTGAATATATTATCGAGGGAGGATTAACTACCACTTATGTAGGTGGATCATGTGGGATTATAGTCAGGCTAGCCATAGGAATGACTACTGGAATGGTTGGTACTATTGGGTATCCCTTTCTTAAAATGGATATATGGGTGGCACTAGCCAACATGACCTACCCTATAATAATATTATCCCAATTTTCTACCAAGATTGTTATTTAAAAAAATGATAATCCAAATTTGGATTGTGCAATTATTATCTTTTCCATATCCACTAACTTGGTGAACTCTATATCTCCAAGATTGTGTTTTCCCTTACCTATTATAGCTGATGATGGGGCTACATGGTCACCACTGTATTCTAGGAGAAAAGCCTTTTAGCTCCTTAACCTTCCTTAGCTCTTGAAGGATAGGAGTATCATATGTGCTAAGGTCAACCCCATGCTCCTTAATCCATTTGAAGGTTTTAGTCATGATTTTTACTAATCTCCTAGGGATGGAATCATATTCTTGATAGATAAAATATGTTTAGGTGATGGGTTATAATTCAATGTTGTTTGTGTTGTATAATGAATACAATGTTAATTTATCATCCACCATGTCTTTGGTGATGGGAACAATGTTGCATTCTATGACTTCCTACACTATCAGACTCATAAATTCCCATTTTTGGATATCTTCCCTAGTGGTGTAATGGGACCAAATGCCCTCATAATGTGATTGATGTAATATCACATTAGTATCCATATTTACCAACCATCTAATGTTGTAATTAGGTTGGGGTTGCATCTTATCAATTTCATATAGGCTCATCTCCTGATCCAACTCCTTTGCCTTGGCAACCAAAGGACATGGCAAACTTCTCACTTAAACAACCCTCAATCTACCTCTTGACTCCTTTCAAAGAATAGAACACAAGGATCAAATGGGAAACTTATTATTTAATCTAGATAGTTGCACACATTACAACTTGACGGTTTGTGAAGAATTTGTTGTAATCATGTTCTCTCAATGCACTTAGCTAGGGCATATAAATAATTCAAAAGTATGAAAATAATATCTAAATACAAAGGGTAATTTTAGAAAGAAAATAAATACCTAAGTTATAATCCCTTGTGGTTCAAGATTAGGGTTACCATTAATTCTCCAAAGCCCAACTACTAATAACCACCTACTCTCATTAATTATTCAAGCCTTATTCAAAAAGGAGAGGGAAAACATAAATGTTTCCCTTTTATGCCAGTTGATCCTCCTTATAACATGTGGAGTGACATGAGTGAAACATTAATTATGATACCTTTTTGGGCCTTCAGGGACTTCTATACTTTCTCACTTGTTATTTTTCACTGGTGTAGTGATGCAATAAGCCCCAAACTCCTTATGGGACTAAGACTTCCATGTGTCATAATTTTTCTTTACAAGCTTAGGTGTTTAGGCCTTCAAGGTTTTTTTGGATTATGCCCACTAAGAGGTAAGTGTAGCAATCTTCAAAAAGGGGCTGAAACTAAGAAAACCCTAAGGAGATACCATGTGGCATCACTTTTTCTTATAAGTTTAGATATTTTGGTCTTGGAGACTTTAAGCACCTTGCCTACCAAAAGGTAAGTGGGACAATTTTGAAGAAAGGCCCAAAATACCCAAAGCCTTAAGAATCTACCAGGGGTGCAACTTAGATGTGAGTTTAGACTCTCAACCATTTTTACCTTTTGCACCAGCTTTCTTTATTTGTGGAAGGGTGCAAGATCCATCTGACCCCCAACAACATTCATAGAGGTCCCTTGAGATACACACATGTCCTTCATCAAGTTCATTAGGCTATTTCTCACCTTAATCATCAAAACATATCAAGTGTAACTTGATAATTTCATCTGGGGCCCTAGAAACCTCTATTTTGAAAATAAAGGAACAAATTCAAGCACAAGGAAAGGCTTGGATATACCTTTGTCTTCTCACTATGAACTCTCCTTCCATGGGATCTTTAATCAACATTTCATGATTCCCTCAGAGCTATCAAGAGTATCTTCTATCTTCAAGAAGTGCTCCTCAATATTTTAGTGAGTGGAAGAACACTTCCCACTTGGCAAAAGAAAGAAAAAGGGCATAATTAACTATGAACACATATTATAATATTTTCAAAGGACTAGGGCAAGTGAATAAAACATTAACATTCATTCAATTTGTGCATGGGAATTTTATTAATTAGGGCACAATTATTCTAGTGAAATTTTGGGCAATAACATAAGATTTTACTCAGGGATGTATACCCTCAGTGGGTACACAGAGAAAACTAGATAGGTCACCTATCCATTGGGCCATGGAGTAAATAATTTCATCATAGCAATATAGAAGAAACATACCATGGGTAATCATAGTGATAATAGGGTAGCTAGAAAAAACAACAAAGGAAAAGGAAAGACTCAAACTATATCAACATAAAGCTCAACCAGGTCACAAAGATAGAAAGGATAACACAACATAAACATATATACAAAGGTAAACATGGGCTTAATCCATGAAATGCTTGAGATGTCTACCATTAAGTGGTAGTTCTAAAATCTCTCCATTAAAATCTCTAAGATAGAATGTGTGATTCCCTATTTGATAATAAATTATATAGGGACCCATCCATAGGGAATCAAATTTATTATGCTTTCCTTTTTCCTCATGCCCACTATCCCATATTATAACTAGATCTTTGACCTAAAAATATCTTGGGGTGAATTTCTTATCAAATATCCTTTTGAGATGCTCCTTCAACTTTATATTCGTCTCATGAACTTGTCTTCAAGACTCATTAAGCTCAATGATTTAGTTAATCCTTTCTTAAAATTGGTTTGTTTCTTCTTCATTCTTAGTTATTTGTTGCATGAATTGGTAAGTGGGAAAATGTAGATTCAGGGGCAAGACAACTTGAGTTCCATAAAAAAGATCAAAGGGGCTTTTTCTAGTAGATCTCTTTAGAGTCAACCTGTCCACCTAGATAATAAAATTTAATTGTTCAGCCCATTTTCTCTTTTTATCATCCAAATTCCTTTTGATGATCTTCAATAAATTATTTTAAATGGACTCATCCTACCCATTTCTTTATGGATTGTGATTGGAGGCATATGATAAATGAATCCCATAATCTTCACATAATGCACTTAGTTATTTTGATCTAAAGCATAGAATTATCACACATGATTTTAAATGGTACCCTAAATAATCAAATAACATTATTTAATAATAAATTGATGACTACTTGGTGGGTTGATCTTTTAGTGGGGATTGCTTTAACCAATTTTATGAAGTAGTCAGTAGCCACTAGGATCCATTTGTGACCAACACTTGAGGCATTTGATATTTAACCCATGAAATTATCTGCCATTTCCTAAAAAGTCCCTCAATAGAGATAAGATGTAAGGGAAGTGATCCAGATGCCTTCATTCTTCCAAAGAACCACTAGCATTCTTCACATCTTCTTACCATGGAAACAATATCTTTGAATAATGTGGACCACCAATACCCATCCCTTAAAATTTTGTGTGTAGTGAATTTAGGAGTGAAATTACCACCACACAAAACTATGGAACTATATAATCATTGAAGAGATCTCGCTCTCCATTAAACATCTCAAGAGAACACCATCCATGTTCCTCAAAGCTAGGTCATCTTGTAATATGAGATAGTTTTAAAATACTAACTTTAGTGTCCTCCTTTGATTTTTATCTAAATGGGAGGGAAATTTAGAGTCTTTAGATAATATAATATATATTTGTACCATGGAGATTGGTTGTACTTATATTTAGGGTTATCAAACACCCTTTCTATATTATTCACTTCTATAGCCTATAAATTTGCTTTGGTCATTAGCTTAACTAGACCCATGCCTCTGACCAACTTAGTAGTATATATCTCTAGGCCATATTCTTGAAGTCTGTTGACCCATTGGCACATTTTGTTAGTAGATTCATTTTGAGTCACTATGTCCTTCACCATAGTGTGGGGGACATATGCCACAATCTTTGAGCTCAAAATGTAATATTTGAACTACTTGATGGCCTTTAAAAGAGCAAAGGCTTGCTTCTCCATTATGGTATTTCTTATATTAGTTCGTTGTAGTTAATTTATAAAAAATGAAATTATCTACTCATAACCCTCATCATTCTTTTGTATTACCATTGTGGTAATAGTATGTGTAGAGGCAAATGAAAATATTTGGAAATATTTTCTATAATCTAGACTAGTAAGCACTGAGGTAGTTTTCAAAGCTGTCTTGATATATTGAAACAACTGGATGGCCTTCTCTTCTCACTTTATAGTTTGATCCTTCTTCAACATTGAATTGATAGGTAGATTAATCTCTACAAAGTTGGAAACAAACTATCTAACAATAATAATCTGGCCAAATAAAGATTGAATACATTTCTTGGTCTATAAAATGGGTACTTTGTCAATACCCTCCACCCTCTGAGGGTCTATCATGACACATTTTTTAGACACAATGTGCCCTAATAAATTTTCCTTCTATACTCTAAAGTGGTATTTTATAGGATTAAGGGAAATCCCATACTCCCTGTGTCTATTCCAAATGCACCAAGTAGTCACTTCTCTTCTTGGAATACATTATAACACCATCCTGGTATATAGTGATGAATTGGTCAATTATTCTAGTGAAGTCTACATCCATTGATCTCTAAAAAGTGGCACCTACATTCATCAATCCAAAAAGCATTTGGAAATATACATAGGTGTCCCACAGGGTAGTGAAAGTAGTCTTGGACCTTTTAGAATCATTTACTACCACCTAGTTATAACTAGAAAAGCCATCTAGAATTGAAAATAGTTTGGATCTAGTGACATCTTGGAGCATGTTATCGATGTTAGGTAATGGATAATTTTCCTTTAGTGAAGCCTTGTTTAAGTTTCAAAAATCAATGTAGAGTTGAATGCCTATTTTTCCTTTCTGATAGGAATTAGGTTTGCCACCCATGATGAATATATAATGGGTTGAATGATCCCACCATATATTAATTTTTTAAATTCTTCCTACATCTTAGTGGCCAAGATGAGGTTAATGGCCCACTATTTTTGGTAGAATGGTTTTGCATCAGGGTGAAGGGGAATAACATGCTGGAACAAATATTATTTATAAGCCTTCAACTCTGAATATGCCCATACTAGGTAATATTGGTACTTTTTAATAGCATGATGAATGATTCCTTTTCCTTCTTGCTCAGATGGGTATCAAGATAAATCCTTCTTAGATTATCTTTTATCCCAATATTAATCTCATTCACATCCTTTGACATAGAAATGTTTCTATATTTGACTCTATCAGCTCCATCAAAGGCTACTTCCAGACTAACCAATCATATAGGGATAATATTAGTCTTTAACTAAATTATTTCCTTTCCATATAAGGTTTTTTTTCCATCACAAACCTATACCATAGAGCCCCAATCTATAATGGTTCCCTCAAACTCATCTATACAACACATAAACCTATTTATTTGATCATCATTATCAAAGGCTTACCAATGATCAATGTTGTCTAGGATAGAGGGTCTCACTAGTATCTTAACCTCACACTCACAAGAAGGATCTCCATATTTATCCTTACATTTTTTATCGCTCTTCACTAACATATCTACCATGTGATTAAGATCTCAGACATGGTACTTAATATTGAAGGTGTTGAACCATTCCAAGTAATCCCATACAATTTTATAGTACTTCTTCAACCTTTTTTACTTCATGGTGTAAACAACCTAGACCTATTTCACCACTAGTTCTAAATCACCCTTAACTAACAAATTCTTGAATTTGCATTCATGGGATCTAGATGTCAATCAAGAGTGCCTCATATTCCATAATATTATTTTCACACCTAAAGTTTAATTAAAAAGAGTATCTATAAACCTAACCTTTAGGGGTATAGAAAATAACCCTAGCCCCATTTTTAATGTTTGAACATGCTCCATCAAAATGCATGGTCCAAATAGAGTCTACATCATTGATACCAGAGTCAGGAGATAGCTCTATGTACTCACACTTCCCACAAAATTCCCAATGTTTGTATCCATATATAACACTTCATTTAGTTGGTACATAGGATCTTCTAATACATGAAACATCTACAACTTGTGGTTTAGGCAAACCATTTTCCCATCTAGAGGTATAGTGGCATAGGATAGATCCATTTGAATACTACCTCAAATACTAGCACCCCTTTTTAGTGGATAATCTACAAAAATGATGTCCATACTCAAAAATTTGCTAGGGTATTGTGTGAGTTTCACCACCAATATGTTAAACACACCAATAATATGTGCTTCTCTAGAATCCATGGTGAGGAATTATCCATATGTTGTAATTATCCTTATGCAAACTTCATTCAACACAACTAGTGACATGATATTACAAGAACTAAAAAGGGGTTGTTTTAAGGTCCTTTTAACCATAATATCTCTTTCATTGTAGTGTCCAATGTCTTTACCATTTCCTTCAGGTTTACACTCTTGTGGGAGGATTGAGGATTTTTAGGATTCACTAGCTTGACATCAACCCTCTTATTTAAAGGCTTACCCACAACCTTGATATTATTTTCTATTTGGATCACCAAATTAAAAGCCATCCTTAGATTTGTGGGAGCCTTATATCTAAGATAATAGGCTACTTTCTTTTCAAATGCATCACAATACTTAATCAAAGAAGCATCACCACTAGGTCTTATGTCTTCCGGTAGCCTCCTCAATACCTTATTGAATCTAGAATTAAAATCCTTCACACACTTGTTAGGATTCTTCTTGAGGTTCTCAAACTCGCTAAGCAAGAATCTAGGGTCTATACTATCACCATATTATGTCTTAAATTCGTTAATCATAGCTTTCCATATGTCTATGGATCCATTGGGAAGGGATTTAAACCATTCTCTAGCCTCATCCTCAAGTGTGTGCACAAAGAGTTTTATACATACATCTTCTAGATCTATCTCATAATTTTTAGGGACATTTAAGAAGGCTTTCAGATGTTGTTCCCTAGACACTAAATTTTTCCCTTAAAACATAGGTAGTACATTTCTAATCTTCATAGGGAACTCATTGGGGAAACTAGGAATAACATTAAAATTAATAGGTCTAAACCTTGGGATCATAAATGGTCTATGTCTATTAGCCAAGCCTTGATCATCCTCTCCATCATTATCATTGTCTGTGTTAAACATCCTTCTTCTTAGGTCATGGAATCCCATTTTTGAATCTTAAGATGAAGTTAAATAGGAAATAATTGAGAATGAGGACTATGTGGAGGAATCAAAGGAGGGGAAATAGAGTGAATCCTTAATGGCCTAGCAGGAGGGGAAAGAATTCCTTGTAGAGAAGGAACTTGACTATTAAGGAGCTTAGATTTAGTTGAAGTGCTCTGGTATCCTTCAACTAAAGGGATATTAGAGAAAGGGGGTAAATATAAAGGGGGATGAAATGATTAGGTTTTACCTTATTGCATGATCTCTAGCCCATAATAGGTTTCCACACTTGTTTTCTTTTGGATGGAACTTTTAACTCAGAGACAAGCTCTTTTGATGGATTCCTTTGAAAATAAGACCTAATACCCTCTATATTTGTAGATATAAATATAAATTCTTAAAAATAGGTAAGGGTACATATAGTAGGCACCAATATTTAAACCTGAATATAATGGAGTCTTCACTAGAATAAAGACTTATAGACTAGAGAAAATAAATCTATACACAATAATTGATGAGATACCAACTCTCAGACACTAAAAAATACTTCAAGAATATTAAGTGCCTTCTCTCAAAATAGGGATGAATATCCCCAATGAAGTCACCAAAAAAGCTTCAAAGACATCAATGAACCTAAGATGAGTATCTCATTATAGTAACAATATAGAATGAAATAAATAAAACACTTATAATTCTTTTGCAAGCATTTCCCCATAACAAAGGTAACAAGAGATCTCCCCAAAAATAGTGCTAAAAAAGTCTTGGTTTCCAATTGTACACCCCTAACACTCAACTTTGCATACTCGAGAAAAATGGTAAACTGAGATGAGAAACCAATAATATGTCAATATGGATGGGCAAAGGTTTAACTTCTAAATAAGACTGAATGAAGATAATGAATAGGAGGCACCTATAGAGGGTATGGTTAGTTCCCTACTACTTTTGGGTTTGCCTGAACCAAGGTCAGAGGACCTATTAAATTAGCTTGCTCATATGAAGGAGTTTTTAACTTCAATTTTCATGAGGATTTTTTTACAAAAGGGGAAAATATGACTTAAGCATAACCAAACTTGTACACTAAACCTGAGAAGGGTTGTCAAGTGAAATACACAAATGCTTTACATCATACACAAGCTATTAAATATAGATGAAAGTGTGGATGAAATATTCATTTTGAGAACTATTTTAGATAATGGGGAATAAGTGATAATTATATCACTAAGATTTATATCATACACAATGAACACACTTTAAACATGTAGGGTTTTGTGCATTTGTAAGGCAAACAACACTTATGATATGCAAACAACATGTTATCTGTAGGTTAGAACAAGGTAAAACCATATTTATTTGAATGATGGATAAGGTGTGGATGGATAGTAAATGAACATGAATAAGTTCACATAATAGCTATACTATATTCATCAACAAATTTTATTCAATTTAGATACAGTTAAACTAAAATCATGCACAAATGATCCTCAAAAGTTTATATGCAATAGTACAAATCACTCTTTAATAAATCTCTCCAACTAAATTCATGAGCCTAAGACTACGCTTAAAAAGTCTATCAATGTTCTATTCCTAAATCTCAAAAATAGAAAGGATTTTATACTTTGGTTATAGACCCTGAATGAATACCATGAAGAAGAATACATCAAATAACCAATCTACCAAGAATGTAAAATATAAAATTGTACTTTAATAACAAGAAAGAACAATAAAACATGAAAAAATTACATTTATCAATTGAATCAAAGTTGAAATACAATATTTATTGAAAATTATATAATAGAACACTATGTGAAATAGTTCTATAATAAGGGAAACAATTTGAATGTTCTCAAAGCTTGCCAATGATTTTATAATATAAATCAAATTGGCACTAGAAAATCACACAAGGAAATCTCTTCTAAGATATAGCTTTAAACACAAAAATTAATAGACCTTTGTAAAGGGAAAAACCCCCATTAATTATACAATATTAGCTAAGTTTGGCATATTCCTAAAGATGCTCCAGCTAGAAATTTCTTTCATAATACTAGAGTCTATTGTAACAAACATGATTCCTTAGATTTGTGCTCATGATTTCATGATGATGACAAACATGATAGTACACTATGGTAGAAGATTTTTAGTTATACATGTGGAGAATAATTTTACAAGGGATAAAAAAACCTTTGTCTCACAAAATCAAACAAAAAATGTCCCTTTCATATACACATGATTATTCAAACTAACTTTGAAATGGAAGTGCCACTAACAAGTAGAGTAAAATGGTTTCCTAGTTGAAAATGAGAAGAAAAAAGACAAGGGAAGAAAGAGTAAGAAGAAAGAAGAGGAAAGATGAGTGGTTCTAGCTTAGAAGGAACTAAAATAACTAGTCATGTTCTAGAATCAATGCTAATAATTGAATCCTTTTCCAACCTATTCTTGTATTTGGTATATTTGTCGATCATGGAGGTAAGATATTTTTGGTCTAGGCTGGAATTTTACTTGAATTGGATTTTATATTCTTTAAGCCAAGTGGTGACATTTTGAAGCATGACCTATTTCCACCCCATTAATGTTTTGAGTTGGTCATAAGATATTTCAAGTGATACCAACTACCTTATTTTGTTGGTATCAAAGTCTCCTTATGGTACATCAATGAGGCCTTTTAGGGAAATGCTTATTGCCTCTTCCATCAAGTCACTTGCACTACTAAGGTTCACTATTTGTCTAAGGCAACATCTATTTCCTTCGTATATGTTTTGGGAGTCTACTCTTCCCCTTTCAAATCAAATATGCCATCCCTAAGCATCATTAACCAATGCTTGATTGCCAAATGGTATTACCTAGGCCTTTTACAATCATTTGGAGTGATGAATTTTTATACCACTAAAACATTAATTCTCATATTTCACATTTCATTGACCTTAAGATAGATATTTTCCTAGTTCTTTATGTTTGCATCATAAAAAACATCTGGGCATCACAATCTCCCTTTTTATCCACTATGTCATCTAAGCATTCTAGTGCTAATTGGATTATTTCTTTGGCTCTAGTTCTTAAATCCTTTTACTATTATTCTATGGTGCATCCTTTGGCTTTTAAATCATTACCTCAGCTAAGGTCCAGTGATCCAATGGAGAAAAGAGGAAGGTTTAGAGCCTTAATGATAATTGGAGTTACTTCTTGAGGCTCACTCAGTAACTTTTGCATGTACTAGATCATATATTAGTTTTTGTCTTTAGTTCTTCCATGGTGGCTTTATCTTTATCTATCCTTTGTGTCATTATGTTAGCCAAGACTTGTGATCTATGCTCAAGTTCCTTTCATGATGGCTCACTGAGATTATAACTATATATGGAATAAATTTTTAGGGGAGCATCCTTCTTCAATGTATTAGGTGAAGGGATAACTATGTCAACATTCCTTTCTCCCTTTTCAATCTAGGTGGTTATGGAATGTGTTTTAGACATCTTAGGGGACTTGGCCTTATGATTCTAAATAATCTTCATTACATCAATGTCCCTATCTTGCTCATAATATCTTCATTCTTTTTTACTTTCTCTATGACCCAGAAAAGAGACTTAGTTTGAAATCCCATCAAAGTTGTAGATGCTATGGATGGCCTTGAGATAATTAGGGGTGGTGTCAATGATGAGACAACCATAAGAAACATCACAAGCTTGGGTTATGGAATCAATAAAAATTGCTAGATGTATTCATTAGTTTATTACTCTTTACCATCCCTCTTCATTCCATGCTTCTTCTCCAAATTTGGCTCTATTTTTTCCAAAACTTCAAAATCTTACCCAAGATGGTGGGACTCCATGAGAAATTTATTGATGGAGCTCCCTTATTCCATGGGCTAGCTGGAAGGCCTTGTAACCACTTCATTTTCCTTATTAAGTTGGGCCCCATAGTCAAAAGAGGCTATGGTAACTTCCTTATTGTACTTAGGAAACTCTCTACTAATAATGTCCTCAAGACCTTTATTATGGGTTAGATCATGAATCTTGATTAGAGGAAGGAAACCCTAGGGTACTTCAATGGAAGTAACACTCCCTAAGATATCTTCCTTAGCATCTTTATTTGATAGATCCAACTCCTTATTTGCTTTCAAATGGGTAGGGGTACCCCTTTATAAGTTTTCTCGCCCACCTTCCTCTATATTTACCCGATCCTGTAGCATTGAGCTTGACACCTTTGGAGGGGAAGGAGCATATGAAAATACTCTGATGACTAGTTGTTCTTCTTTTTGTTTCTCCACATCTACATTACCAGTGGAGACTTGTCATCACACTCTATCTCACCCCCATTTCTTTCATAATATTTTTGAATGTCTTCAACTTTATGAACTTTTTCCTAACTAGGTGATTGGGAGATGACTTTTTTAACAAATACCTCTATATCTGGGGAAGTTGCCTCTTTCTCAAGAGGGTCTTTAGCTTGGGTAGCTGTCTCATCTCTAACCTATACAATATCATAAGAAGATAAATGGTCATATGAGGTTAAG
The DNA here is from genome assembly GCA_037957365.1 of Torreya grandis. Lineage (NCBI taxonomy): Eukaryota > Viridiplantae > Streptophyta > Pinopsida > Cupressales > Taxaceae > Torreya > Torreya grandis. The sequence goes on along the minus strand of JARHVA010000742.1, from coordinate 3,727,370 downwards.
GCACATTCCTCATGACCTTTAATTTTTACCACTGAGGGTCCTTCTTCTGTAAACAAACTCATTATCAAGACCTTTACTAGAGTTTGGGGTCTCTCTTTATGAGTCATTTGCCTAGTATTCACTTATGGAAGAGTGAAGGCATGCTATTTATTCATCAATTTAACAATAGGTCTATCTTAATCTAAATCTTCCTCCTCACTGATATCCCTTATTCTTTGGGCATATGAGGCTTGGTCCTCTCTTCTCTTCACAGGGATTTCTTTAGACATTGGGTCTTTGAATATAACCTCCTTCTTCTTTATTGTCGACCTACTTGAAGGTTTTAGAGCCTTTTTGACTCTCTTATTTTTTGATTTCTCCCCCTAGTCCTCACCTCCTCTATTTCTTAAATATATTATTAGGGGATGATCAACTACTACTATTGTGTAGGTGGTACATGTGGGACTATAGCTGAGCCAGCCATAGGAATGGCCACTAAAATTATTGGTATTGTTAGGGATCACTTTTCTAAAATGGATATGGGGGTGGTACTAGCCAACATGACCTACCCTATAATAATATTATCCCTATTTTCTACCAAGCTTTTTATTTTTGAAAAGGATAACCTAGCCTTGGATTGTGCCATTGTTATCTTCTCCACATCCATCGGCCTAGTGAACTCAGTATCTCCAAGCTTGCATTAGCCCTTACCTATTGTAGTTGATGATGGGGTCATAGGGTCACCACTATATTCTAGGAGAAAATCCTTTATCTCTTTAACCTTCCTTAGCTCTTGAAGGGTAGGAGTATCATATGCACTAAGGTTGACCCCCTGCTCCTTAATCCATCTGAAGGTTCTATTCATGATTTATACTAATCTCCTAAGGATGGAATCATCCTCTTGACCATTAAAATATGGCTAGGTGATGGTCTATGATTAAATGTTATTTATGTTTTATAATGAATACAATGTCCATTTATCATCCACCATATCTTTGGGGATGGGAGCAATGTTGTATGCTATGACTTCCTACACAGTCAGCCTCATAAATTCCCATTTTTGGAAATCTTCCTCAGTGGTGTAATTGGACTAGATGTCCTTATAATGTGATTGACGTAATATCACATTAGTAGCCATATTTACCAACCATTTGATGTTGTAATTAGGTTGAGGTGGCATCTTATCAAGTGTATATAGGCTCATCTCTTAATCCAACCCATTTGCCTTTGCAACTAAAAGACATGAATAATACCCTATTACCATATGAAATTTTAAAGGATTGTTGATCTTCTTAGCTACAATCACTTTATGTGATAGAAATATTTATTGGCTCAATTCCATCACTGCCAACTTATCATCCAGATACTTTTATGGAGATCCTGAGTACCCACTAACCCTAATGTATGTGAATGTTTTGAATTGTATGTATGTGGTGCCATACTTTTCAATTACTTGTCTGGTTGTTATAGATATCCTATTGAGGCTATTCAAGGGATAGAAAAAAATCATCATGGGGTTGAAAAAGCAATTATTAACTCTATAAAAAATATTCTTGGACCCTTATAGGGTAACTTTTGGGTATACTTCATATATTCTCATTTCTGAAGGGTTCCTAGTGAGCCCTTGGAAAGTATTATTCTAAACTAGGTTATACATTAAGTAAGAAGACATGTAGAAAGTACCTATGAATGCTTCTTTAGAAAGAATTGTAACTTGGAGCTACATCATTTGCATATGTAGATTGTCGTTGAGTATGGCTGCCTAGTCTAGCTTCTTCTTCCTTTCCAACATTCATATCATACTTAAGAACATCCATGGTTCAAACTTTTTTATGGTAGGCAACCCATAGGTCCTGACTGATATGGAAATAATACACTAGGGTAGTTCATTAAAATCTACCAATTTTATATTCTTGGATATTTTGGAGACCTTTTATCTCTTTTGGCTAGCCAACAAGAATTGACAACATCCCAAATTGCCTTATCATCCTTTTTAGCATACACCTAGCATTTCTCTAAGGAGAGTGTAATGATTTATAGTTAGGGGGAATTTAGAGCATGATACTAAGGGTCAAATGGGTGAAGGAGCACATAACTAAATGACTACCATCAACAACAATCCTAGTGTCTAGTTGGTATGCTCAAGCACATGCAATAACGAGTTTTAGGTATGGAGTAACTATGGGGAATGCTACTGTAGGTGTGATGTAACTCATGCCAATGTTGGCAACTACTTGGGTTGGATATAATACTATAAAACATTTAGTAGGGACCCAAAATCTGACCCCATATCATTTGTATCCCTAATCGAATCCAAAATTGAAACAATATTTCCCTTTACTGTGGTTGAAGATGTCACCATCTTTTTCTAGCTCTCTAGTGCAATATCTTAATATCAAACAAAATTATCATAAGAAAACCCCTCAAACTATCTCTTGAATCCTTTTAAATAAAAACACAAGGAGAAAATGGGAAACTTACTATTTAATTTGGATAACCACTCATAGTGGAACCTAAAGGTCTATGAATAATTCAATGTAATCATGTTCTTTCACCACACTTAGCTAGGGTATACAAATAATTCAAAAGCATGAAAACAAGCTCTGAATGTAAAGGGTAATTTTAGAATGAAAATAAATACCTAAGTTATAATCCCTTGTGGTTCAAGATTAGGGTTACCACTAATGCTCCAAATCCCAATAGTTAATCACCACCTACTCTCATTAATTATTTGAGCCTTATTCAAAAAAGAGAGGGAAAACACAAATGTTTCCCTTTTATGCTAGGTGATCTTCCTTATAACATGTGGAGTGAAATAAGGGGAACATTCATTATGATACCTTTTTGGGCCTTTGAAGACATTTACACTTTATCACTTGTTATTTTCCACTAGTGCAATGGTGCAATAAGCCCTGAGCTCCTTCTAGGACTAAAAATGCCATGTGTCATAATTTTACTTTATAAGCCTAGGTGTTAAGGCCTTTGGGGAATTTTTGGATTATTCCCACTAAGAGGTAAGTGGGGCAATCTTCAAAAAGGGGTGAAAACTAAGAAAACCTTGAGGAACTACCATGTGGCATCACTTTTTCTTATAATTTTAGATATTCAGGCTTTGGGGACTTTAAGCACCTTACCCACTAAAAGGTAAGTGAGACAATTTTTAAGAAATGCCCGAAATACTTGAATCCCCAAAAATCTACAATGTGTCCAACTTAGACGTGAGTTTGGACTCCTGACCATTTTTACCTTTTGCACCAGATTTCTTTATTCAGGGAAGGGTGCAAGATCCCTCCAACAACATTTATAGAAGTCCCTCGAGATACGTACATGTCTTTCATCTGGTTCATTGGTATATTTATCACATTAATCATCAAAACATATCAAGTGTAACTTGGTAATTTAATCTATGGGCTTAAAAGCCTTCCTTTTGAACATGAAGAAATAAATTTAAGCACATGGAAAGGCTTGGCTATACCCTTATATTCTCATTGTGAACTCTCATATCATGGGATCTTTAATCAACATTTCACAATTCCCTTAGAGCTATTGAGAGTATCTTATATCTTTAGGAAGTGTCCTTTGGGAATTTAGCAAGGAGTGGAAGAACACTTCCCACTTGGAAAAATTAAGACAAAGGGTATGATTAACTATGAACACATATTATGATCATTCTAAAGGACTAGCGCAAGTGAATAAAACATTAACATTCATTTAGTTTATACACAAGAATTTTATTGATAGCGGCCCAATTGTTCTAGTGTAATTTTGGGCACTAACACCTACCACAACATTTATTGCCAAATGATCCACTTTGCTAAATGAAAAACAATGCAATATAACTATAACACAAATAAAGATCCCTAGTTGGTATTACTTACCATAATGATGTAATATGATGAAGGCAAGGCCTATCAATAAGTCATACATGATTACCCAAAAATATTCTCTTTGGATTACGTAGATATCCTTGGAATTTATCCATTAGTGGAAATGCACAATATATTACTCTATCCAGATACAAAACCTATTAAATGAAAAGATCATAAAATGCATTCTAAAGTGGCATTGCTATTAAAAGTTGAGATTTAAAAGATCTTATATGCAAGATTTATAAGAGCCATTGCTCATCCTAATTGGGTTTCTAACATTGTACATGTTACTAAACCTAATGGTGACATTCAATGTTGTACCAATTACCATGATGTAAACAAATCCTATTCGAAGAATGATTTCCCATTACCTAACATTGACAAGATTGTCGATTCTATAGATGGATATGAGACGTTTTAAATTATGGATGGATTTTCTTGATATAACCAAATAAAAATTAATCTAGACAATCAAGAAAAGTTAACATTTACTACTCAATGGGGCATATTTTGTTATATTGTTATGCCTTTTGGGCTCAGAAATGTTGGAGCAACATATCAAAGGGTAATGACACAAATTTTCCATGATTTTATTCATAGTATTATTGAAGGTATTTTGATGATTTAATTACAAAATATAAAAACCATCAAGACCATTCAACTGATTTATGAAAAATATTTTAATGATTGCAAAAGTTTAATGTTTGAATAAATCCAAAAAATATATTTTCAGAGTATATTCTATAAAGTTTCTTAGGTACATTAATTATCAGAAAGGCATCAAAGTTGATAAAAAAAGGTCAAATATATTGTTGAGATTACACCACCAATTAATTTAATGTAGTTATGATGTTTATAGGGAAAAATTCAGGCCATTCGATGTTTTATTTCTCATTTGGCTGATAAGATAATTCCTTTCACACATTTGCTAAAAAGAGACATGAAATTTATATGGGATGACATTTTTCAGCAAAGCTTTGATAAAATAAAAGAATATTTAGCAATCCCACTAGTAATCATGCCTCTTATACTAGATATACCATTACTTATTTATATTTTAGCCACTCATGAGGTCCTTGGGGCCCTATTAACACAATATGATGATGATAAAAAAGAATGGGTAATATATTACATCATTCATCAACTAGTTGATTATGAATACAAATATATGAAAATGGAAATTTTTTGTCTAGCATTAGTTTTTGCTACACAAAAATTATGATACTACTTACTCATTAATGAAGTCCATGTTATAATGAAAGAGGACCCACTAAATTTCCTTATGTGAAAACCTCATCCAGTGGGTCGCATCACACAATGGGTGATGTAACTTACATAATTTGATCTCAAAAATCACTAAAAGGTCAAGTTGTAGTTGATCTATTGGATGTAACTTCACTGCCTGATCCCTTTCCAATTACTAAATCTTTTAATTATGAATTCAAGTAATATAATATATCTTCAAATCCATGATAATGTATTTTTATGGATCCATATATACGACAATCATAGGTGTCAGTATCATATTTTTTAGCCTCAAGGGTGAAAGCATACCATTCTCTTATAGATTACATTTTTATTTCACCAATAATATAGAAGAGTATAAGTCATTGATAATTAGAGTATTAATAGCACAAAATCTTAATATCAAGGACATTCAAGTTTTTGGTGACTCCCAATTGATTGTTAATCAAGATACTACCCATTACCAAAACAAGGAAGAACATTTACTGCCATATAAATAAATGGTAGATAGACTAAAGGAAACATTTGATACATTCTCTATTGATAATAGTCCACATAAATATAATCACCATGTAGATGCCATGGCTAGTGCAACATCCTTAATGCCTTTAGATATCAATGATGATTCCATAGACTTTACCATATGGAAATTATGAAATCCTTCCATTTCTTTAGATCAAATGGATGACTTTACAGTTCTCACTATTTCTTGTAGCTTTATAAATAAATAATGGTATTATGATATCAATAATTTCATATACTAAGCTTACATACCATATCACTTTACATATAATGATAAATGAAAATTAAAATGATAAAAATTCTATTATGTTATAATTAGAAATGTTGTATTTAAACACAATTTTGATCGTTAATTACTTTGATGTTTAAATAAATATGAAGAAAGAATTTCACTATTATAAATGCATGACAACAAGTGTGGTTGAAAATTTAGTGGAAAGGCCATGTCCCAAAACTATTACACCAAGGATATTATTGACTTACCATGGAATGATAATGTATTGAACATGCGAAATTTTGTTTTTAATGCCAAAAATAAAACAACTTAAATCATACACCATCTCACAAGTTACAATATATTATTTCACCATGGTCTTTCTCATTATGGGGATTTGATTTGATTAGAAAGATAATTATAGTGTCTATCAATGGACATAAGTTTATAATCATAGATACATAATATTTTATAAAATGCTTTAAAGTGATTCTAATTGAGCTTACTAGAGGGGATGTCATATGAATGTTGTTACATCATGATTTCCTTACTAAACTTGATTTGATTATTAAATATATATTAATGGGGTTAATGTTGTTTAATTACTATTGTAACAAACTATTTTCATTATGCTGATATATGGACAAACATATAATGATTATTTTTTGTGACTCATTACTTGATTGGTTAGATGTAAATGAGTTTCATATGGATGTAGATAATGCTTATTAATTATGATTTTGCTTTAGAAAAAAAAATATTGATTATCATGGTTATGAGCTAACTACCATTTGCATTTATGAGGTGGATGTAGGAAAAAGTCTACTCTCTAGACATATATGTAGGGAGAGTATCATGGGGGTGGTGGGGGGATGATGTAGATGAATACAATAGAGGTTTATATATTCAATAAAGAACCCAACACAAAACACATAGTATAATAAATGCATGATTGGTTTAGTTTCATTATGTTTGATTAATTCATGCTTGGATGTGTTGTTATGGTTTAGAACAATGTTTAGATGTTATTTAATCTTATTTTAGTTGTTATTTTTTGCTACAATTATGATGTGGTTGCCATTATGGAATGTTTTAGTTGATATACATTATTTTGATAACTTTACTATTGGTTGAATGAATAACCTTTATAGGTGTGTACTTTTAATAATTCAACATATATATATAATTTATAAGTGTGTACTTGTAATAATTCAACATATATATATATATATATATATATATATATATATATATATGTTGAATTATTACAAGTACACACCTATAAAGGTTATTCATTCAACCAATAGTGTATATATATACATATATATATATATATATATATATATATATATATATATATATATATATATATATATATATATATATATATATATATATATATATATATATATATATATATATAATGGCAAAGAAATAAATTGCATTTTAGGTAATATAACAAATATGATTTTATAAAGTTTATCTAACCTAGACATGAGGTGTTACCTAAGGTGACTTAGTTTCAAAATACCTAAGGGATTATATCGGTATGAAGTCTTGATTGTTTAATGTTTAGCTTTAGTTATTTAATGTCTAAAGTGTAGGATATGCATTCAATTTTTATTAAAACATAATAATTATGTTTATTTGAAATAATAGAATGTCAACCCTAATTTAGAAGCTATCATTTAGTTTGGCTTGGTCATTCAAACCATACAACTCGAGTGGTTAGGGTTTGAATTCCAAGTTGGAAGGAAATATTGAGGAGACTATGTGTTTAGTGGTTGTGTTGTTAGATGTGGGAAGCATGCTAGGAATTTATGGTCCGATGGTGAGTCATTCTAAAAGAAATAATGGTAGAGAATGGTTCCCCATTAATTTAGGTGTTTTTGAAATGTATGAAAATAATACAAAAGTAATGAAAGGAGAATGTAGTTTTAGATAAAGGGATAGTAACCACGATAGATAGAGTTGAACGAGAGGAAAGAAAAGAACTTTTAATTTCAAACAAAGGAGGCATACTACTTCAAGAAATTAAGAGGTAGGGTTTTATTATTAGTTCAATCTAAACTTATGTATTCATATTATGAATTCTATGGATAAAATGATTATGGATTTTTAAGAATAATTTATTTGGAAATTGTAAACCCTTTTATGAATAAAGGATTCAACCCTGTGGGAGGAGGAATCCCCCCCCGCCCCCCCCACATAATTGAATCAATGATTTGATTATATAACATGGGAATGGAAGGTTAGGGTAATTATTTTAGAAAGAGTTTGTTATGTGGTTTATTTGCTAGTCTGAGTGTTAATTTATCTAGTTATTTACATGGCTATGTGTGTTATTTTATTTATGCCTAAATGATTGGGTGCTAACGAAATGGATTAAATACATTGTTTTGGACTAGGTTTCAAATCAAGGGTTTATTATAATCATTATTAGATTGTGTATTTATTTGATTCATTGAAATTTAGTGATATGATTGTGTATTTATTCAATTCAGTGAAATATAGTGAAATGACTATGCATTTCTTTAATTTGTTGATAAATAGTGAAATGAATATGTGCCCATTTATCCATATAGCTTGAGATATTATCTTAGGCTTGGGTTGTGTTTGGAGTTTTGGAATATATAAATGAGGTTTTTGTTGGATGATATTTAGCTGTGTATTCATTTTATTTTAATTTTGAAGGGTTGTGTGTTATTATTTTTTAACCACCTATGTATAACTATTATTATGAGATGGCTATAAGATCTAACTTAGATTATGTATCGAATGAGTTGATTGAATGTTGAATGTGAATAAATAGTTATGTTTATACTATGTATAAATGTTTCTGAGTTGACAATATAAAAAATATTATTCATTGACCATATTTAAATAAATATTTATGGAATGTGATTCGATTTTATATAATGTTGTATGGATGGCTGAATGATATTACTCATCTTAATTTAGTTTATATATCAATTTTGTATATATTTTATAGTTGTTTGTGAATAGATTATTATATGTTGAATACGTAATGATGTAAGGTCATGGTTTGATATACATATTAAGTTTGAGTTAATAAATCATAGTTAGATTATATGAACTGACTAGGTTATTATTTCTTTATAAGTTCTTTAAATAGAATTGTTATTAAGTATTATGTTGAGAAACATAAACATCTATTCAACAGATTTACATAGTATTATAAGATTTACTATTGGTCACATCTTGAACATATATACATATCCTTATGTTAAGATAAGGATACAAATTATCAGTTGGATTATTTTCTTTATTAACTGTGTGTAATTTGATTAGATGAATGATTGATTTATGTTTGGTAGATTGTGTTAGATGTATGGCTTAGACTAAGTTTTAATCATTTGTAAAATGGATGAAAGATGAACTATTTTAGGTCATAGATGTTTAATTGGGGTTTAAACATGTGTTGAATGAATCTAGTAAGTCACCATACCATATGGTATATAATAGTATTTCACATTTTGTGTTGTGTTTTAATGTATTTAATTTAGGTTTTTAAATGTTGTGTGGTGTTATTATGATTTATATTTAGTTTAAACATGAGTTAATATTTCTTAAGTAGGGAACTTGGGATATGAGAATAAACTCAACCATATATATATATATATATATATATATATATATATATATATATATATATATATATATAAAATTATGGATGATATAGAAAGATGATGTTATATTCTTTATGCACAATTCATAAAAATGCATATACATACATACATACATGTATATATGACCATTTATATGTATATATCTTCCCAATAGGAAATCATTGGCTAAGGGTTTTAAATGTATATAAATATAAGTGGATCTACTTGATATATATATATGTATGTGGATAATTTGATATGTAAATATATATTTGTTTATAGTGAATAGAATTATTCATATGCAAACAGGGATTTATATCATTATTTTATAATATGTTATTTCAATTATAAATTATGAAGAAAATGATTAATTGATGATTAGAATAAATAAATGTTGTATTTATTATTTGTTGATTTGCTTAAGATTAATTAGGAATTTCCTGAATTGTATTATTTTTATTATAATACTTATGAACAAGGGATGTTTATATGAAATTGGTAATTTCTTACATATTATGAAAATTTTTAGAAAATAATTTATTAGTAATATAACCTTAATGGAAAATGGATTTCGGGCTTATTGGAACTTATTAAGTTTTTATTATTTAACATGTAATTATTTTAATTTATTTCTTGTATTTAATTACTATGGTATTAAATACTAAATCTATATGAAAAATCCGTGGAAATATAGTATTAATGAAATCAAGTATTATTATCAAGAAAAGGATTTCATACATATTTTTAGAATCATTAATACTTAGATTAAATAAAATATGATTGAGTGCATGTGTGATTATGATTGATCTACTATATCATTAAACTATATAAAATTTTTAGCCAAAGTAATGTTTATAGATAAACATTATCATTTAACTTGTTTGATTAAATGCATGTATGCACAATGTCACATTAGAACATAATTCTTTATGATACGATGCATGTAGTTATAATCCTACAACACATGGGTTCTATTTTATTTCATATACCTATACCATTATCATTTGCTCATCCATGAAGGGAGACCCATTCCTTAGTTGAGAAATTGTGTAGGGGATCTATGGTCTATGGCTAGTGTGGAAAAGCACATTGATAATGCTCTCTCTCTCTCTCTCTCTCTCTCTCTCTCTCTCTCATGGTTTTTGTTTATATACACATGAAAAGCTTTTTGGATACTTGTTAGTTCCATGGAACATTGTATTTATTATATTCAATCTGATCTAAAAACATTGTATTATTGTACTATATAAATAGTATATTGGATACTCTTATTATATAACTTTCAGTGGTTAATTGAATTATTTTTAAACATGTATTATTTATCTGATGGATTGAAATTATAATTTGGTTAAATGTGTTATATTAATCATTATCTAAATAAATCATAAATATTTTATTATGCAATATGAATTTAGTTAAATATCAATTAAATTATCTTATTTGGGAATGATCTATTTTGATTATTAAAGTAAAGTCAACACATAAAATTATCAAATTTTGAGTTAAACCCAGTACAATTCTAACATTATGGTATCAGAGCTGAGGCTTAAAATTTAGGAATTAATGAGTCTACTAATGTATTCATATTCTCCTATTAATTATAAAGGAGAATGGTGTGTGGTAAACCTGGAGGTAAGGGTACTTAAAATATCAAACCTCCAACATATCCAAACCAATTTGCTATAGAGTAAGCTATAAAATTGAATCAAATTCTTACATCCAAGAACAAAACTGAGGACCAAATCATGAGCTTAGAGTAGGAAGTGCATGGGCATGTTGAGGAAATCAATCAGTAATAGCCTAAAGAGCACCTTGCTCAACAATAATTTCAACAAGAGCATAGGCATGATGAGGTGCCATAAGAGTGAGCATTTATGTGGATGTAAAACTTCCACATAACATGAAGAAAGTAAATCCCCTTAAGTTTCATGGAACTATGTTAGGAGATGGAACTAAAGCTTGGTTGATGGAAATGGAAAAGTACTTTGAGATCCAAAATTACTCAAAAGTAACTAAGGTAGTTTTGGGGACTTATTAACTTGTTAGGGGAATAACAACTTGGTGGAAAAATAAGAAGCTCAAGATGAACCTCAACTCTACTACCACCACATAGGATAAATTCATTTTTTTTTCAGATCAAGATGGTTTTCGTAATTATATTTTGACCATAAGATGATAGATTTTTAGAATCTGAAGTAGGGAGATCTTTCAATGAATGAGTACTGGGAATAGTTTACTAAGTTCCTAAAATATTTTACCTCAATACCAGGTAGATGAAATATTTTGCATCCAATAGTTCATTATGGGATTAAAAACTTAAATTTGATGTAAGGTAGATGTACATGGGCAATCTATGATGGATTAGGTCTTTGAGAGGGAAATTAAATAGGATTCAAAACTAAAGTCTCTTGATTAGGTTAGAGAGAAGTTTAAGAAGAATTTTGGAGCTTCTAAACTGACTCTTAAGATGGAAAAATGGAAAAGGAATGAAAATTCCAAGAATAAGAATGCTAAGTTTAGTAATTTATTAGGTATTAAGAAAGTAGAAGGTTGATTTAAACCTAGTTTCAAGGGGAACCAATAGGTGGAAAGGAAAGGAACACTTGTTATATGTTTTATCTATGGAGGTGATCACTATACCATTGAATGTACTCAAGAAAAATTTGAAATAAATCTAAGGTTAGTAGTCAGTAAGGAAATTTTTAGTAGAGAATCCATGTGGTTGTTAATAATTATTGATCTAATTTTCAAATTTTACCTATTGAGGTTTTAGGAAATCTTTTTGGTCAACCCATTTCCATTTTGATTGATGCTAGAGATATAGAGGGTTTTATTTTTCCACATATGCTTTCTAATTTGTATAAGAAAGGTTGTTCAATCAAAAATGTATGGTCAGTGAAATATATGAATGAAGCCATAGTTAAAGTTGATAGGTGCTAGTGGAAGACAAGATTGAGTTACTTGAATTAATCATAATAGTATATATTTATGAATATCCACCAGGATCATACGATGTAATCCTAGGGGTGAATTGGCTTGCTAACCATAAAGTTAAAGTAGATTTCTATCTTAAGAAGGTAGAATATCAAGATGATTTCTAGAATTAGACTTAGATTTAGGGTGAAAAGAGTGAGTTGAAACTTAGGTAGATTTACACAATTTAGCTTAAGAAGGCTTAGAAGAAAGGATTCCAAACATTTATTGTTACAATAAATTATATGGAGGAAACAAAGGAATCATCCATCGAGGATTACCCTTTCTTTAAGAACTTTCATGATGTGTTTCCTGAGGAATTTTTAGGATTACTACGCAAATGGGAGTTTAGTTTCTCAATTGACATAATACTTGATTCATAACCAAAATTTAAAACACCTTTTATGATGATGAATAAAGACTTGGTTGAGTTGAAATCTCAACTACAAGATTTATTATCTAAAGGGTTGATTTGATTAAGTGTGTCACCATGGGGTACACCAGTCATGTTCATCAAGAATAAGGATGGTACTCTTTGCCTATGTATTGATTATAGGATGTTTAAAAAGGAGACAATCAAGATGAGGTATTTATTAACTCACATTAATGATCTCTTTGATCAAATTCATGGGGTGATAGTTTTATCTAAGAAATCTCTTTGAGTGGGATATCTCCAATTGAGGATTCAAGAAAAAGATATTCCCAAAACAATATTCAAAACTCAGTATGGGCAATATGAATTTACATTGTTGCCTTTAAGGTTAACAAATGATCCAAAAACATTCATGAATCTCATGAACAATGTATTTATGGATTATTTGGATCACTTTATTTTATTTTTTAAAAATGATATCCTCATTTATTATAAGAATGAGGAAGAACATCTACAACATCTGGAGTTGCTATTGTAAAATTTGTAGAAGCACACAATTTAATTATCCAAGTGTGCATTTTTTCAAAGGAAAGTGCAATATTTGGGACAAATTATCTCCATATATAGAATTTTAGTTGATGTGATGAAGATAAAAGCCATAATGGAGTGGTCAGTACCAAAAAATGTGCATAAAATGAGAAGTTTTATGGGACTAGTAGGGTATTACAAAAAAATTGTTCCAAATTTCTTGAAAATAACTAAACTAATTACCTATATTTAGTAAAAGAATCATAGTTTTATTTGGTTAGACAATTACAAGAAAGACTTTTAACAGTTAAAAAAGAGGCTTACATCAGCACATGTGTAAAGAGTACCTGATCCTAATGGTCAATTTTTAGTAATCACTAATGCATGTGGGGATGGCCTTGGAGGATTTCTTATGAAATATGGTTTAGTTGTTGCATATGAGCCTAGGAATATTAAATAGTATGAGGAAACTTACAACCTACATGATCTGGAACTTGCTACAATAGTGCATGCTCTATAAGTTTAGAGGTATTATTTATTGGGGAAACTATTTGAGCTTAAGACTAACAACTTGGAGATCAAATATATATTCAATAAACCAAACCTAAATGCTTGTTATAGATGTTGGTTAGATTTCTTATTCAAATATGATTTTAATATTAGCTACATCAAAGGAATATAACATAGAGTTATTGATGTCCTAATTCATAGAAGATATATAACTACTTTGGATACTATCATAAGTACCTTTCATGATCAAGTTATTGAATTATACCATGAAGATGAATTCTATGAGAAAGTTAAGAAAGATTTATTAGAGAATGCTCAAAAACCTAAGTTTAAAAGATTCAAGTTGGATAATAATGGTTTTTCAAGGTATAATGACAAAATATATACACCTAATAGAGAGAATTGGAGGATCGTGACACTAAAATAATTACAAAATTCCATTTATTTAGGTCATCTTGGAGTGAATAAGTTCATGATTGAAATAAAATCTCTTTATTTCTAAAAAGGAATTAAAATGGATGCAATGGATTTTGTGTCTCATTGTTTAGAATGTCAACATGTGCATGCAACATGTTTATTGTATCCTCATGATATACTAGAATGGAAGTGGTAGGTAATTAGTATGGACTTTGTCCAAGGTTTATTATTACTATAGAGCTAACATGACATAACCTTGGTGGTAGTTAATAAACTAACTAGGGTAAATCAATTCATACTAGGTAATTTAACTAATGATGCACCATTGCTTTTGAAAATATTCATGAAAGAGGTGTATCAATTACATGGGTTTCCATATAAGATCATTTTTTATATAGATATGAGGATGACATCTAGGTTTTGGTTGAATCTAAATTCAAATCTGGGCACACAGTTGAATTTCAATACTACATATCATCTAAAAATGGATGGACAAATAGAAAGAGTAAACCAATTTATATAAGATATTATTTAAATGTATTGCATGGATCATTAATACAAGTGGTAATATTATCTTCTATTGGTAGAGTTTACTTATAATAACTCTTACCAGTCATCTTAAAAGATGGCTCCATTTGAAGCATTATATGGAAGGAGGTGTCAAACACAAATCAGTTGAGACAAACTTGAATATAGGGCGGTCTTTGTTCTAGAAATGCTTATAGAAATGGAGGATTAGGTCAACATAATTAGACAAAGGTTGGTTGAAGAAAATGATAGATAAAAAATCTATGCTGATCTTTAAAGGATAACAAGATAATTTTCTGTTGGTGATAAAGTATTTTTGAGGGTTATGCCTCAGAAGATCTCAAATAAGTTTGGTAAATCAGTTAATATTTCACCAAGATATGTCTAATCATTCAAGGTCTTAGAAATGATCAATCCTATTATATATAGGCTTCTGTTGCCACCAACTCTAGCTCTCTTAAATAATGTTTTTCATGTGTCCTTTATTAAAAAGTATGTAACTAATCCTTATTATGTATTGGATTGGAATGATTTACAGGTTTTGGATCCTAGGATGGTCATAGTAGAACCATTTAGAATAATTAACACTCACAAACTTAGTTTACATAATAGGAAAGTGTCATAGTGCAAGGTCTAGTAAGACCAATATTATAAGGATAGTACCACTTGGAAGGACTATGATGAGTTCTATAGACTATTTCCACATTTATTTATTTAAAACATTTACTGTTGTTATTTTGATTTGATAATATGTGGTATTTGATTTTAGAACTTTGGTTTGAGATAAGTATCATTGAGACGATGACCAGTTTTAGGGGAGAAGGATGTTACATCCTAATTTTATCATTAAACTTGATTTGATTATTAAATAGATATTAATGGGGTTAATGTTGTTTAATTATGGTTGTAGAAAACTATTTTCATTATGATGATGTATAGACAGACATATAATAATTATTTCATGGGACTCATTACTTGATTGTTTATATGTACATGAATTTCATATGCATGTAGATAATGCTTATTTAGTATTATTATGATTTAAAAACATTTGTATTGATTATCATGGTTATGAGATAACTACCATTTTAATTTGTTACATGGATGTAGGATAAAGTATACTCTCTAGAGATATATGGAGGGATAGTATCATTAGGGAGGGTGCTACAAATGAATTCATTAGAGGTCTAGAGATTTGATAAAGAACCCAACCCACACCATGTAGTATAATGAATGCATGATTATTTTAATTTCATTGTGTTTGATTAATTCATGATTGGACATGTTGATATGGCTTAGATAAATGTTTAGATGTCATTCAATCTTTACTATTTGCTATTATTATGATGTAGTTTCCATTATGGAATGTTTCAATTTATATATGTTCTTTTGATAACTTTACTTTTGGTTGACTGCATAACCCTTAGAATCATATACCTGCAAGCATTCAACAAAAATTATGTTATAATATATAATTACATTTTTGATAATATTAAAAAATGATTTTACAATCTTTATCTAACCCAAACCTAAGGTGGTACCTAAAGTGTTTTAGTTTATAAATACTTGAGGGATTATCTAGGTATGAAGTCTTGATTGTTTAATGTTTAGATTTGATTGTATAATGTCTAAAGTGGAGGATAATAAACTCAAGTTTTATTAAAACATAATAATTATGTTTATTTGACATAATAAAATGTCAACATTAATTTGGAAGTTATCATTTGGTTTGGATTGGTCATTTAAGCCATGTTACTTAGGTGGCTAGGGTTCGACTATGAGTTAGAAGGAAACATTAAGGAGATTGTGTGTTTGGTGGTCGAGCTGTGAGATGTGGGAAGTATTGCAAAAAATTTTGGTTAGATAGTGAGTAATTCTGGGAGAAATAATGGTAGAGAATGGGTCTCTATAAAATTAAGGGTTTTTTAAATGAATGTAAGAGACTAAAAATAATATAAAGGATAATGATTAAAAAAAAAAAAAGGGATAGTAACCATGGTAGACAAAGGAGAAAAAGATGAAAGAAAAGAAAATATAATTACAAATAAAAGAAATATACTACTTCAAGCAATTAAGAGGTAGGATTTTGTTCTTGGTTTATTCTAAACTTATGCTTCATATTATATAGTCTGTGGATAAAATTACTATGGGGTTTTAAGAACAATTACTTTGGAAATTGTAAACACTTATATGAATCAAGGATTCAACCCTATGGGAGGAGGAATTCCCCCCACATAATCAAATCAATGTATTGATTGTATAACATGTGAATAGAAGATTAGGATAATTGTTTTAAAGAGTTTGTTGTGTGGTTTATTTGCATGCCTGAGTGTTATTTTATCTAGTTATTTACATGGCTATGTGTGTTATTTTATTTATGGTTAAACGACCGGGTGTTAATGAAAAGGATTAAATACATTATTTCAGATTAAAGTTTATATCACGCTTTCTTATAAACATTACTAGACTTTGTATTTATTTGATTCATTAAAATATAGTGAGATCACTATGTATTTATTTGATTTATTGAAATATAGTTAAATGACTATGTATTTATTTGAGTTTTTGATATATAGTGAAATGACTATATATTTCTTTGATTCGTTGATATATAGTGAAACAATTGTGTGCTTATTTATCCATACAACTTGGGATATTGGCTTAGGATTGGGTTATGTTTAGATTTTTGAATTATATAAATGATGATTTCGTTGGATGATATTCATATATGTATTCATTTCATTTCAATTTTGAAGGGATGAGTGTTATTATTTTGTAACCACCTATGTATAAATATTGTTATGGGATGGATGGAAGATCTAACTTAGATTATGTATTGATTGAGTTGATTGTATGTCGACTATGTATAAATGGTTATGTTTGGACTATGTATAAATGTATATGAGTCGATAGTATCAAAATGATTATTCATTCAATATATTTAAATAGATATTTTTAGACTATAAGTCAATTTTGTATAATGTTGTATGGACTGCTCAATGATATTACTTGTCTAAATTTAGTTTACATATCGACTATGTATACATGTTTATAGTTTTTTATGAATAGATTATTATGGGTCAAATGTGTAATGATGTAAAGTCAAGGTTTGATATACATATTAAGTCTAAGTTAATAAACCATAGCTATATTGTATTAATTGATCAGGTTATTATTTTATGGTAAGTTCTTTAAATATAATTATTATTAAGATATTACATTGATAAACATAAACATATTTTCAATGGATTGGCATAGTAGTTGAGATTTAATATAGGTCACATATTGAACATATATACATAGACTTATGTGAAGATAGGGATAAACATTATTAATTGGATTATTTTCTTTATCAACTGTGTGTAGTTTGATTAGATGAATGATTGAATTATGTTTGGTAAAATTTGTTATATGCAATGTTCAGAATGAGTTTTAATCATTTGTAAAATGGATGGAAGTTGAACTATTGTGGGCCATAGATGTTTAATCAGGGGTTAAAAATGTGTTTAATGAATTCAATAATTTGACGTACCATATGATACGTAATAGTATTTCATATTTTGTGTTGTGTTTTAATGCATTTAAATTGGGGTTTTAAATGTTGTGTGGTGTTAATATGAATTATATTTGATTTAACTCATATTTCTCAAGTAGGGAACTTGGGATATGAGAATAAACTTAACCATATATAAATATGTATGTATTCAATTATGGATTATACATAAAGATGATATTATATTCTTAATGAATAGTTCATAAAAACACATATACATACATATATAGATGTATGACCATTTAGATGTATATATCATTCTATTAGAAAATAAGTGGTTAAAGGTTTTAAATGTATATAAATATAAGTGGAAATACTTGATATGTGTGTGTGTGTGTGTGTGTGTGTGTGTGGGGATAATTTGATATGTAAAAAGATGTTTGTTTATAGTGAATAATTTCGTTCATATGCAAACTATGATTTATATCATTAATTTATAATATGTTGCTTCAGTTATAAATTATGAGGAAAATGATTAATTAATGATTAGAACAATTAAATGTTGTATTTATTATTTGTTTAATTGTTTGGGATTTGTTGGGAAATTATTGAATTTTATTATAATACTTATGAGCAAGGGATGTTTGTATGGAATTGGTAAATTCTTACATATTATGAAAATTGTTAATTTTTTTAATTAATAATATAGCCTTAATGGAAAATGGACTTTAAGCTATATTAGAACTTATTAACTTGTTATTATTTAAAATATAACTATTTCAAGTTATTTCTTGTACTTAGTTACTGTGGTGTTAAATACTAAATCTATATGTAAAATCCATAAAAATCTTGTATATGGATTGTTTAGTAAATTTGGTATTAATGACATTAATGAATATTATCATGAAAAAGATTTCATTCATATTTTAGAGTCATTAATACTTAGATTAAATGAAATCTAATTGAGTGTGTGTGTGTGTGATTATGATTGATCTACTAAATTATTAAACTATATGAAAACTTTAGCCAAAGTAATGTTTATAGGTAGACATTATCATTTCACTTTTTTGATTATATGCATGTATACATGATATGATATTAGAATGTAATTCATTATGATATGCTGCATGTAGTTATAATCTTATAACACACAAGTTTTAGTTAAATTCTCAATACTTACACCTTTATCATTTGTTCATTAATGAATGGAAGGCCATTACATAGTTGAGAAATTATGCAAGGGATCTATGGTCTGTGTTTGATATGAAAAAGCACTCTGATGATGATCTCCTGCTCTTCCAATAGTCATAAGATAGAGAATTTTACTCATGATTTTATTTTATACACATATAATGAGTTTTATGGATACATTGTATTATTGTACTATATAAATAGTATATTGGTTGCTCTTATTCTATAATACTTTTGTATAACTTTTAGTAGTTGTTTGAGTTATTTTTTAGTAGATATTATTTATGTGATGGAATGAAATTATAATGTTGAATGTGTTAAAATGATCATTATCTAAATGAATCATAATTATTTTATTATTTAAGATGTATTTAGTTAAAGATAAATTAACTTATCTAAGTTTAGGAATAATTTAGTTTGATTATTAAAGTAAAGTTAAAGTAAATTACCAATTTTTGAGTTAAATTTTGTGGGGTTCTAACATTATGGTATCAAAGTTGAGGATCAAATTCTAGAATTTAATGAGTTTGATAACATATTTTTATTCTCCTATTAATTAGAAAGGAGAATGATGTGTAATAGACCTAGAGGTGAAGGTACTTCAAACATCAACTCTCTAGTAGATCCGAACTAATTTTCCATAGAGAAAGTTGTAAAGTTGGATCAGATTCTCATATCCATGCACAAAACAAGGGACCAAGTCATGGAATTAGAGCATGAAGTGCATGGGTATGTTGAGTAAGTCAATTAAGAAGAGGCTAAAGAGCATCCTTAATAACAAGAATCTCAACAGAGCATAGGCATGATGAGGTGCCATAGGATACATGGGATCATGTAGATATAAAACTTGCATGAGACATGAAGAAATAAAATCCTCCTAAGTTCAATGGAACTATGTTAGGGGATGGTTTTGAAGCTTAGTTGATGGAAATGAAAAATTACTTTGAGATCCAAAACTACTCAGAAGTCATTAAGGTAGTTTAGGGATCGTATTATCTTGTTAGAGAAGCATAAATGTGGTGGGATAATAATAAGCTCAAGATGAATGTCAACTCCACTACCACCACATGGGATTAATTCATGGTTTTTTTAGATCATGATGGTTTTATCAATTTTATTTTGACTAAAAAATGATATATTTTCAAAATCTAAAGCAGTGAGATATTTTGGTGAATGAGTATTGGGAAGATTTCACTAAGCTCTTAAAATATATTCCTTAATACCAGGTAGACAAAATATTTTGAATCTAAAAGTCCATTATGGGATTAAAACCCTAAATTAGATGTGAGGTAGATGTGCATGGGCCATCTACAATGGATCAAGTCTTTGAAAAGGTGGTTAAATATGAGTCAAAACTAAAGCCTCTTGCTCAAGTTAGAGAGAAGTTCACGAACAAATTTAGAGGTTTAAAACCCTAAATTAGATGTGAGGTAGATGTGCATGGGCCATCTACAATGGATCAAGTCTTTGAAAAGGTGGTTAAATATGAGTCAAAACTAAAGCCTCTTGCTCAAGTTAGAGAGAAGTTCACGAACAAATTTAGAGGTTCCAAACTGACTCTTAAGAAAAATAATTAGAAAAGGAACAAAAATTCTAAGACTCAGTTCTGGAATTAGAATGCTAAGTTTAGTAACTTCTCAGGAAGAAAGTGGAAGGTGGATTCAAACCTGGTTTCAATGGCAACCAATAGGTGTAAAGGAACACCTAGAAAATTTTTATTTTATGGAGGTGATCACTATGCCATAAAATGTATTCAAGAAAAATTTGAAGGAAAAACTAGGGGTACTACTCAGTAACAAAATTTTTAGTTAAGAATCTATAAGGTTGTTAACAATCATCAAGCTGATTTTCAAGTTTCATCTATTGAGGTTCTAGTAATATTTTTAGTCAACCCAATTCCATTTTGATTGATACTAGAGCTAAAAAGTGTTTTATTTATTCACTTATGCTTTGTAAGTTGTCTAAGAAAGATGGTTCAATGAAAAATGCATGGTAAGTGCAAAATGGAAATGAAGCAAAGGTCAAAGTTGATAGGTGCTTAATAGAAGCTAAGATCGAGTTACCTGAATTCACCACAATAATATATATTCATGCCTCTTCATTAGGATCATATGATGTAATCCTAGGAGTGAATTTTTTTTCTAATCATAATGATAAATTATATTATGATCTTAATAAGGTAGAATGTCACGATGATTTTGGGAATCAGACTTAGAATTAGGGTAAAAAGAGAGAGTTGAAACTTTGACAAATTTGCACAATTCAGCTTAAAAAGGCTCATAAGAAAGGATGTCAGACATTTATTTTAAAAATAAATGATATGGATCATCATTTTGGTATACCTTTAGCTATTATTTCCAATAATGGACCATCATTAAAAAATAAGACAGTAAAATGCTTTTAAAAAAAATACAAAATCAAACATACATTTTCTACACCTTATTACCCATAGGGTAATGAATATGTAAGGCAAAAAATAAAACTATTGTTAAAATAATTGTCAAAATAGTTTTAAAATACAATATTGATTGGCACCAACAAATGGTGTATGCTTTATGTGCATACTACAATAGTGTTCATACACCTACTCAGAATACACCTTATTCCTTAGTTTATGGTACATAGGTAGTTTTACGAATAGAACTCAAAATACTTTGCATCCATGTTTCTCTCAAAGATATTATAAAATATAATGAATACCATGAAAAGAAATTAAATCAATTAGAATAGTTGAGAGAAATGTGTACATAGGCTACTGAACACTTATGGGTTTATCAATATCAAATTAAGCAAGCATATAACGCAAAATTTTAACTACATGAATTATTTGTGGGTGAATTGGTACTAAAGTAAAATCAAAAGAACACCAATGCAAAAAAGACAAGAAAGTAAAATTATT
>JARHVA010000742.1:3590000-3700000 GCA_037957365.1 Torreya grandis | reverse complement strand
TCTAATAAATAAGAGATATTAAAGCTCTTCTATATTTAACTCCATAGAGGATAACTATGTTTGACCATTCAACACTAAGTTCAATCTACTCTACATTTGACAATAAATAATTTAATTAATCTACTTTCAAATCTTAAGATAATTCATAACAAATCAATTCAGGGAATCCTAAGCTTTATCTCAACCATTTAGGTATAAGCAACACACCTAAATTTATAAACTACATATTACTACATTTCTGAAGTCATATTATAAATACTCAAGTGAAGCTCAAAATATATATATTTCTCAAATATTGTTTTTAAGCCAATAACACATCTATCTCCCTAAAGTTCTAGAATAAACTAATAAACAAGTTTACACCAATTTTCAATATGGACTTTAATAATAATCAGAATTTCATAACTTGTTAATAAATTAGATATATAACCAGTATTCTCCACTAGGAGTGTTTAACTATAGTTTTTCAAAAATTTATGATATATTTAAACACTGGTTTATGTTTTTGAACTATTTATAAATCTCATTAATTTTCTACTCCATTAGACAAATAAGTCATAATATCCTCATGATGTTTAACTACATCGCTTAGCATTACCTGATGTCTAGATTAAAAAAAACACATTTGTTTCTCATTTAATAAACTATGTTCATGGTTTGGACTTGAACCAAAATAAATAAAAATATATTGTCTGAAATAAATAATAAATTATTTATTGAAATAGAGAACAATATATTTTTCACAAATAAGCAATAATATATTTTTTGAAATAGATAACAATTTATATTTTTCCAAAACACACACACACACGCACACGCACACGCACACGCACACGCACACGCACACGCACACGCACACGCACACGCACACGCACACGCACACGCACACGCACACACACACGCACACGCACACGCACACGCACACGCACACGCACACGCACACACACACACACACACACACACACACACACACACACACACACACACACACACATATTAGAAATAAACAATAATATATTTTTCTGAAATATATAACTATATATACTTTTCCAAAATATATAACTATATATATTTCTAGAAATAAATAATAATATATTGATATTTTTTTTAAATGCTCTACATACAAGAAAAAAGATTAAGGCAAAACATTGATGTTAAGCTAGGTGAAAAGACTAGAATAAATAAGACGCTCAAGTAGAATTAACTAATCAAATAATTAATTAGTCATTATATGGTTTAAAAATAAAACTTAGCAATGCCTATATAAACAAATAAACTTGAATAAATTATATGCTAGTTATATGGCTGAAATAAGATTATAATAAGACCAAAAATTTATTTTGCCATTCATATGATTGGGAAAATATAGATTGGATGATGCCTTACAATAGAGATGGATATATTAATACTTATTAGAGCTATTCACATGGATATATTAATAATTATTAGAGTTGTTCACCATGCTAAAAAATGATTTAAATAGTTAATTAATGCCAAACTAAATGAAAAAACCAAAAAATATGAGACACCATTATATGGGTAGCAAATAGTATATAATATGACAAGTTTAATTTTTTTTAAAACTCAATATGCAATAAAAATATGGCACCCAGGTAGAAATAAATTTTTGCTTAAAGAATACCTAGATTTAAGGCTAGGCTAAACTAATAAAACCGGCACCTCATTCCAATAGTTCAAAAAATAAAATTAAAACAATTAAATATATATATATATATATATATATATATATATATATATATATATAATCCATTCCTCAGTTGTTGGAAAGGAATAAATAAGTGGCATCATATAGCAGAATAAAATCCATTTTTTTAATAAAATGTGAATAGCTGAGTATAGGGGGGAGCCTTGTTGTTTCTGGCAGAAATAAAATCATTTACAAGATATAATATATATAAAGCAAGTTTCCTAAATAACATGGGAAAGAACAGTGTTTGCAGACTTAGTTATCTTACTAATTTCCTAAAATCTATAACATAACAAGCTAAACAAAATAGAGATCAACCATACACATTCATCACTCAACAATTTAAGACATCTCATACATCTTGGGTTTGTTGGGAAATTATCTCTGCTCCTTTGCTGCATTGAATCTCCCTATCCTAATTTTTCATTTTCCAATCCCCTTCCTCTTCTAGATGTAAGGCGTAGCCCATTGATTTTTTAATAAAAGTTTCCTCTTTTCTTTCTTTTATTTTATTCATGAAAAACTCATTCTTTTTCTATTTTTATCTTCCTTTTTTTTACAGCATGATTTATTTTAATTATTTTTATTTATTTTATTTTTAATTCCATGACAAACTTTATTTATTTAGTTTTCAAAATAATATGAAATTTTAGATAAATATATTTGATAACCCGAACCCAAATACTTTTTGTTATGTCCCAATTTAACATTTAAATATTTCTTAGTAATTTAATGGCAATTTTTAAAAGTATAAATACTTCATGTTTTAAATTTTACCTTTATGTGCAATAATGTTACGATATTTACCTATATTAAAAAACCATAAAAAATGATATTTTAAGAATAATTAAACACATGATAACACAATTAAATGCATTTCTACATGACTAACTATTATGTGCGTGTAGGGTTCTGCTAGCTTTCTATCAACCTATGTTTTAAATTTGAAATTTATGTGTGATAATGTTATGAAATTTAACTATATTATAAAACCATAAAAAATGATATTTTAAGTAAAATTAAACACATGATAAAATAATTAAATGCATTTCTACATGACTAACTATTATGTGTGTGCAAGGTTTTGCTAGCTCTCTATCAACCTATGATGTCTCTATCTATAGTATCCTTCCTAATGATGCTTTCCCTCTGATATGGTTGAGGGATGATTTCTCCTACATCCACATCACAACATGAAAGTCATTAGATCACATCTCATGATAATCATAAATCCATAATATAATTGAAATAATATATTAATATGATTTAAAAATGTAAACACATACATCATCTTGTTCAATATAGATAATCATGTACTATCATTTAACTAATCAAAATTATATCATCTCAAAATAACATAAATCTCAAGCTTAGTAAAAAATATAACCAAATACAAATTTGTTAACTATAGATATCCATAGATAATCCAGTGAATTTATCTAGCAATAAATTAGGATGTAACATCTTTCCCCCCTAAAATTAGTCATTGCCCCTGGTGATGCTTATTCAAAAATAAGTTCTCAATCAAAACATTTCTTAGCACAATATTAACATGATATATAATGTCAAACTAAGCAAATAAATAGGGAAATTATCTGTAAAACTCACCATAGTTCCTCCAAGTTGCACTATTTCTAGAGTCTTGGTCCCATAAGACTCTACTAAATAACATCTTCCAATTAAACAAACATGATTATGAATATTATTTACTCTAATTGATTCTCTTATTACCACCTAAAAGTCCAAAATCATTAGAAAAGACTATATACTTTAGGATGTGACCACTTTAGATATCATGAAGGGTTCCACATGTCTTAATGAATAGTTCATGGACTTCTCAAAACACATAAGATCATCATACAAGTCAAAATAACTAATCAAAGAGAGTTTCAAGAAATCTTCCATCCCTCAAGACATCTCTCTATCTTAGAGAGTGTTTTTCTCATTCCAAAAAAAAATAATTAGGGAACCTAGCAAAAAAAATATGTATAGTTAACACTATCGCTACTCCACATAGCTTTAGATAAGTATAACATGTCAATGCTATCATTACTCCATGGAGCTCTTGACAAGTATGATGATGAATAGGAATGGTAAATATAATTATACATAAATCATGAAATACTCATCCATATGGAATCTCTATTTATTATATACATGCATATGATCATACAACTAAATTTGATAAGTTCTGCCTATCAAATCCTAGATTTGACAAGTCCATATGTCGATCCAACTCAGTACCAATAATCTAAGTTAATTTGAGGCTAAGTAAGATATCATCTTATTGCTTATAACTCATGTTCCTAATTAACCACTCTTCCCTTAGGTCTTCATGACCTAATGATCTTAAAATATGCACAATGTTTTCAAAGAATCACCATTTTATGCTGTCAGATCAATGAAGCAAAGTTATATGCTAAATGATTCTAGAAATAAATCATATAATAAATCCATAATTATATCAAGCTACTAATAGCCACACATAACTATTATCATATTTCATAGCCTTAACTTATAGATTTATATTCATAGTTAAGAGAAATTAATGTTAAAATTAACATAACATACATAGGTTGAGAATCACACCATGATTTCAATATTATAGGGAAATAAACAAAACAATATCTATTACTTTCTTAACTAACACAAAACAAGTTAACATTTTATTCTAATTTATAAATAGTTTAGATGTTTCACACCTCCTATACCCTACTCACTTTTGGTAAAAAATATAAAATATCTATTTAAAATAACATGCATTAAGCAAAAGAGATTAGTATCAATCTATGCAAATGTGAATAATATTATATTAATTATAATAAATTTATAATTCTTATTATATAATTTAATATATATAACAAGGTTTGACACCTTATGTGGTCTAAAAATCACAACTTATATAAAGTAGTGACTTTAAAGAGTCATAAGTGAAAAGCATAAATCTATCATCTCAAAAACTCCTATTTACCCTCCTAAGGTAAAAAAAAATACTGCAACTCAATGTTGCCCAAACACTACCTATGTACTAGTCTTGTAAGTATGGTATCTCAATCTACTTTCATAACCAAGAGAGATATATGCCATCATAAACATGTGTCCTTTCATCCAATCTTAACACTTATCTCTCACCAAGAGTAGAAAACATTCTCCCATAAATTTTAAGGGAGTAGAGTCAAACAACATTTAGAAACAAATCCCATTTAAGAGAATACTAAATCAACATCATGCATATAAGACCCTTTCATCAACATTTATAATAATGTCAAAAGATAATAAGTCAATAAAAATAATTCACCTCTATGCTAACTCTAAGGGATTAAACTTCTTCCTAAACCACATATATTAAGAGTGCAAATTTCATAAATAAACTCCTATCATAATATAATTATCAAGCAATACAACAATGATCTACTAATAAGAATTTACAGCACCCTAGGTGGTACTAAAATAAAAATGGTCTAATGAGATTTTCCACTCCTAGGATTAGGAATATAGTGATCCAGAGGTCAATTTGGAAAAGGTCTTGAATTAGATCAAAACCTACACCATTGAGTAGGGCCCATTGAGACTTTTCTAATGGTATATTGAATGTGGAAAATGGAGCTTGTATGCTCTTTGTGTAGCTGGTCAAAGTTCTAGTTAAAATTGATCAAAGTGGGTCAAAATGTAAAAATTAAAAATTATGGAACAATTTGAAAATAATTCCACTATGTAGAGCATCTCGAGAGCTTTCTAACAATATCTCATTTGTAAAAAATTGAGGTCATGGTTAAAATATATGGCTTGTCAAAGTTCCTACTCAACAGGGAAAATATTATGACATGGTTAAGTGATTACTAGATGGACCAATGGTGCAGTGACATGTGGTGGTGAGTTCTTATGAAAAAAATATTTGGTTTCATATTTTGTCTTTGATAGGTATAAAATGTTGGCTATAGGGATCGTAGCTGATGGAGTTTGCTTTTGTCATAGAGGGGGACCCTACCACTGATAGAGCTACAGAGCATCCATTGGACATTAACCAATGTCAGATTGGGAGTGTTTCATGTGGTGGGTCCTCAAGCCACCATATGGATTTACACCACTTAATTAATTCAATTCCAAGTGGAAATTCCAGAATGACATGACACCTACCAACTAGTCAAAGGTTCAAATTTCCAATTTACCACGTTCCAAAGTCCATGGATCACATCGAAGCTTAAGATACATGATAATACATACATATAGGCATTAAACACCATGAAACCCATGTGACTCCCATGTTAATTCCAATACAATTGGTAGAGATGTGGCATATGCGATGCTAAACATGATGGGTAAATGCCATTAAAAGCATGGCTTTATAAACCTCATGAAGTATGTGGGATAAAATATAAAACTAATGGGACTCAAACCAAGCCCATCATGATAAAATGATAATGCTTCCCACACCTAAAATGTTATTCCAGTAACCTCCCATGCCTATATAAAGATATTTTGTGTTATTTGTAATGCTTTTAGAAGTTAAGCAACTAATACGAGAGCTTAAGCAAAGAGGTCAAGGAATCTTGCAGAAGGAGATAAAGGTAGAATCATGAAAAATTATAAGAAGAGAGATAGTATTTTTTTAAGGATTATCTTTTTAGTTTGTGAAATTCTATTTTAAATATGTCTTGTAAGTATTTTCAAGTATTTTTAACAAATCGGCCTATAAAGGAGCTAGAGACATAGGCCATTATGTCAAACTCTGTAATCAATTGCATGTTGATTTTCTTGGTGTCTCCTTGTAAAATTGTTATTTAAAAAATTAATTTACAAGTCAAATATTAATTAATTCCTAAATTATTATTGTTAAGCAAAAATTATACGTAAACATGTTTTTCTAATATTTACAGATCAGATTGGTATCAGAGCTAAGTTCATGTTGGTGAATTTTTGGTTTTATTTCTAGCTAAATTCATCTATTATAATATAATGGACCCAATGTTAGCATAAATTCAATTATTATTGAATAACATCATCACCGTAATAATGCAATACCTATAATCCAAAGAGCAATGTTGGCAAGCAATAAAATAAAGACAAGAGATGCAAATAAAAAAAAATCCAACAAATCATTAATATGTTGTGGGAAGAACTACAATAAGAACATCAATAAAAGAAAAAGATGCATAAAAATATAGACTTATAGACATTATGCCCGATGAGGTCATATTACCAAGAAATACTAGATACTATACCCTAGTTAAGATCCATTATGGTTCAAAAAGTAAAACGAGGAGAAAGGCAAGGCACTAGCCATGTCTAGCAATATTCAATCAACCAGACTAGTAGTACACCATCAAACAAATCCAAAATCACTAATACAATAATTGTTGCTAGTCAAAGTGCCAGATATTATGCTATGCTCTAAGGAAACTCAAAGGTATAACTACACTACTATTATTGAGGGGAAGTTCATACAAATCTATTTTAACTAGAGTTCTAGAGCTAGTTATATTACTAAAGTTCTCACACAATATCTAAAGATAAAGGATCTTCCATTACCTCACACTAAGACATTCAAAGGAGCTGATGACATAATACATGGGTATGTGACCCATTATGGCATCTTGTATTTTGGTATTAGAGGGATTTTCTTTGATTAAGTAGCTCTTGACATAATTATAAGAGAAGAAGATGAGATCACTCTAGGTTATTATTATCTCATAACCTGACATGCCAAAGACACTATGTCAGGAGAAGGAATCCAAATAATGACCAATCATGCCTATGACCTTTAGTTTAGAACAAGCCAAGTAATTAAGGTATATTCTAGTTATATCAATGATTCCTCAAATTTATATACTCCTGCTAGTCCTTTTAATGAAAATGATGTTGTATGTCTAGTAGTAAATATTGTTTTGATTATTAATGTATTTTCTAATGTATATTTCAAAGATGAAAATAATGAAATAATTTCTTCTAACTATTTTGAAAATATTAGGGATACTGAATGTGACCCTAAACATTTATCAAGTCCATGTGTTGATACATTTGAAAAACACACAAAGGGAATATGATCTAAGTTGTTAGTTAAAATGGGATTTGAAGGAAAAGGCCTTGGAATTAATGGTCAAGGAATTGTCTAGCTTATCCAAGTGGAAAAGAGACCACTCCATGTAAGATTAGGATATGGAGGTGAAGGACAAATTTCCCAATAAGTTGAGTTGAATGATTATTGAAGCAATAAGCTAGAACACCTTGAAGAGCTAGAAGAAGCATTCTTTGAAGATGCAATAACTACATTGGATTAATCATCCTCAAATGACTCATCAAGGTATGAAAAAATGAAATACTCAAATGGATTTTTTAATTATATCCAAGAAAGTCCCAAAAATATGTTTAATAAAAATTCAAAAACAAGGTTGTCTAAAGAAGACAAGAAAAATCAGCAACAACCTAAGACAAAGGTTGTATTTACAACTTTAGTCAGGCAACAGACAGAGTCTTGTCAATCAGAACTAGAGATAGCATCAATGAGGAAAATTATAGTCAATGAGAAGATAATAGTTTAGATTTTGTCACCCTAGAAATTTAAACAACACTTAAAAGAATAATAGTTAAACAATATAAGATACATGTTATCTTTGATAAAAAATATCAAAAGAATTTGATTTCAAAAGATGTTGTAAAAAACCTAAGTTTGAAAACTAAGCCACATCTCAAACCATATTCATTAGATAAGATAGATGATGGCAATAACATACATGTAAACTAGGGTTTGGAATTACCACAAACTTCTTAAATGAAGTTGAATTAGATTTGTTTCCACTACATTTTAGTGGCATTGTCATAAGAGAACCATATTTATCTCTTAGAAAGGCAAATTTTTCCAAAAAGGAAAATTAGTATAAAATTGTACAAAATGAGATATAATATATTATGTGAGAACATTAGAAATAAATTGAATCATTACAAGAGAATGGTGCCTTTAGTGTTATTTTACTCATGTATTTTGTAGACAAGAACACTATAGGGCAACATGAAGATGCCATCATGAGAAGCATCAAGAACAACCTGGAAGATAGGTTATATATTCTAATTTGTATGTTTTATTATATAAAAATATTTTTTCATGTTTATAAGACTTGAATATAGGCATTATTTATAAATGCATAAAACCCAATTATGGGTAATGTTTATAATCATTATGTACAGTTACAATTTTTGTAAAGACCTAAGAATGGTAATGTAAAATTGTGATGCTATGTAAGACCCTAAGAGGGAAATTGTAAAATGATTATTATTGTAACACCATGTGTCATGCAACATTTTTATAGTAGTCAAAGCCATTTTCCAAGAGCCAGAGCCATGTAAAGATCCTCACATGGAGTATCAGGTTTAGTACTAACTTTTTAAGGATAAAAAGCCTTCTTAGTGGGGAGGTATGATCTAAAGGTCAATTATAAAAAAAGTCTTAAAGTAGATTTAAATTTACACCATTGAGTAGGGCCTATTGAGACATTTTTAATGGTATGTAGAGTGTAGAAAATGGAGCTCATATGCTCCTTGTGTAGCTAGTCAAAATTCCAATTAAAGCTAGTCAAAGTTGGTCAAAGTTGGTCAAACTAAAAAAATTGACCATTATGGAATGATTAAAAAATAATTTCACTACGCAGAGCATCTTGAGAGATTTATGATAAAATCTCATTTGCAAAAAACTGAGGTCATGGTCAAAAGATATAGCTTCTCAAAGTTCCTACTCAACATACAAAATATTATGATGTGGTTGAGTGATTAATAGATGGACCCATGGTGTAATGACATGTGGTGGTAAGTTCATATGGGAAAATAGTTAGTTTCATAGTTATTATTTGATAGGCATAAAATTTTGGTTAAGGGATAATAGCTGATGGAGTCCGGTTTTGTCACAGAGGGGGACCCTACCACTAATAGAGCTATGGAGCATCCAATTGGACGTTGACAAGTGATAGATTAGGAGTGGTCAATATGGTGGGACCTCAAGCCACCATGTGGCTTACCACCACCTAATTATTTCCATGCTCAGTGGAAGATTGAGAATGTCATGATACCTACCAACTAGTTTAAGGTTCCAAGCCCATTGAACATTTCAGCTTGCCATGTTCTAAATTCCATGGATCACATCAAATCCAAAGATACATGTTAAATTTAATTAATTCCTTGCAAAATTTATATTTAAAAATTACTTTACAAGTAAAATGTTATTTAATTCGTTAAATTATTATTGTTAAGCAAAAATTATACATAAACATCTTTTGGTAATATTTTTAGATCATATAGACATAAAACTAAAGCACATAAATTCAAATGAGAAGCATTTCAAGCTTATCAAACACTCACAAAACTAAAAAAAAATGACTTGATAATTAAGAAAGTCATATTCATACTCGAGGTATCTGATCTAAGTGATCAAACTATGGTATAAATCTTTTATTCATAACTCATGAACTATGCTACCATCAAATACAACCATCACCAATGGAACACTTGATAAATGATATCCTAAATAACTCAAAGGGATATGAGTGTTCTTAAGGGTACACACTCAATTTTCCACACACATTTTAGAAATATCATAAAACTCCAATCATGGTGCATCATGATTCTACACTAAGACACCAAAATTCTAAATTCTAGTGCAATACTTCATGACACTAGGTTCACATAGATGAATAAATGACACAAAATTGCTAATGGACTGATTATGTCCTAGAGTTTGAACCACAGCTCTAGTAACACATATAACAACCCCACTAGGTTAGACAAAGAAATATATGATTTTTTAAAAATAAAGCACATATATGCAATTAGACTACATCCTGAGAGTTTAATAGAGATCAAAATAATACTCATGTGATAATATTAAGTACACATTACATCTTATATCACAGATCTCTAATGTTATGAAAATATTTCATAAAGTGGATACAAAAAGTAATGCAACAACTCAACCATGACTGATTCAACTCTACAATCATCATTGCCAATATATAATAATAATTAATTATAATTCTTTAATACAATAGTCAATATTAATATTCAATCTAACATAATGTACATAATTCAAATACCTGGCTTCTTGGAGCATGAGTTTTCCAGGATCTTTAGTATATGTGGCAATCTCAACCATCATCTTAATAGTAGTACTATTATAAAGAGGGAGAGCATCATTTGAGTTCTTTTATACCAAATTACAGACCAATGATCCCACATACTATACCATCAAGGAATGGCCCTCCCTTCACATATTAGCAGATAGTGATAGTGCATTAATTTAGAGAGACTAACAAGTACCTATGTGATGTATGATTCTAAACTAAACATGAAATGTATCATATAAGTCCATTCTATTGTAAGATATCACACTAACATGTGAATCAAAATAATGAAATGATAATGTCTCACTAAACATACTTTGGTCTAGAGGTTTACAAATAATAAATGATAATGATTTATATCAATCAATATCATACACATCAATTAATCAGATTGTTTTCATCCAACATTGTAATGCCAGTAAGCCAATGAAATCCATCTCACTCCTTACTCCACATTAACAATGTGTATTGGTCAAATACAATTCAACCCTAAGATTCATCAACTTACATCTTATTAGAAAATGCATCATACAACATGCTATACATAGGAGTAATAGTAGCATACATTAAGTCCATCTAACATATGAATGAATCTTTTATTATATTCTATCTCATACTAAAAATAATAATTACAAGTATGCCACATAGGTAAACATACAATTTAACTATACAATGCAATAATATAATTGGTTTCTAGTTATCTACACCCTATGGAGACCCATATTACTATAGTCTAGTGTTCTAAGATTTAACTACCAATTTTTCCATAATCAATCATATGAAGTAGTCTCAAATATATGAAAACATGAGAATGATATAAGTAACTATATATTTAATAAAACAAAACATCTTTCCATGAAACACAACAAAATTCCAACACAGTATTTTCTAAACTCTCAAGACATGCATGCATACATAAGTCTTACCAACTTTACATCTCATTCTATCTACAACAATAACTAGTATGTATATAGTATATAGATAAATATGAGTTAGGTATAATAAGTACAATAAGTACCATCTGGGTACAATATAATTCTATACTATATTACCCTATGATATCCCATACTATCATAGGTTACCAACTACATTACAACACAATCCAAACTTATGATTATCACTAAATCAATCAAATCATAATAACAAGCATACAATAGTAGTAAGGTATTATATCACCTGGGTATATTTTGTATACAAACATTCCAAGGTATCTCAACTAAAAAACATGCATCACAATACACCATTATTTGTTAAGTATCACTATATTTTTAACACACTCATAACATGTAATTTACATAAGTATACCACACTGAATATATATGACTAATAGTCATTCATATTACTAATAGTGAGTCAGATAAGCCGGTTATCCTATTAACTCATTTGCTTCTAAGAGATTGTTCCAAAGGTTATAGTTACTGATTCTTATGAAGCTTAATGACTTATTTTAATCATCTAATAAATTTTGGGGCAAATCCTTATATGTTAGTACTTGTACATCCCAACGTGCACCACATGTAAGTATTCCAATGATATATGGTTTCTAAACCATGGTTTAGTATTTTAATTGAAAATTACCATGCATAGAAATTAACTAATGTAGTACTTATAAAATGTGTGGAATCACACTTTTGCATATTATAGTTAGAGAAACCTAAAACTTTATTTTTTCAAAATATAAGTAGTCTAGTTTCAACATTAGTTTACACTAGGGGTTTATGAACAATCATTTGTTAGACTAGTATTAATCAATCCTTTAAATATTTGACCTAAGAATATTATTTTAAGAGATCTACCTTAGGTTTTGACTGCACTAGAGGTCATAAAATAAATAACTTGATATATATTGTTAACTTTATGTAATAGTTTTTCAATAAATAAAAGATATTAAAGCTCTTCTAGATTTAACTCCATAGAGGATAATTATGTTCAACCATTTAACTCTAAGTTCAATCCACTCTAAATTTGATAATAAACAATTTAATTAATCAGCTTTCAAATATTAAGATAATTCATAACCAATCAATTTAAGGAATCTTAAGTTTTTTTTCAACCATTTAGGTATAAGCAACACACCTAAATTTATAAAACACATATTGCTATGTTTCTAGAGTCATATTATAAATACTCATGTGAAGCTCAAAATGTATATATTTTTCAAATATTATTTTTAAGCTAATAACACATTGACCTCTCAGAGGTTTTAGGATAAACTAATAAACAATTTTACTTTCATTTTCAATATGCACTTTAATAATTCTTAAAATTTCGTAAATTGTTAATAAATCATATATATAACCAGTATTCTCCACTAGGAGTATTTAACTATGGTTTTTGAAGAATTTATGAAGGATTTAAACACCGATTTATGTTTTTAACTATTTATAAATGTCATTCATTTTCTACTTAATTAGACAATTAAGTCATAATATCCTTATGATGTTTAAATACATCCCTTAGCATTACCCAATGCTTGGATTAAAAAAATCACGTTTATTTCTCATTTAATAAACTATGTTCATGATTTGGACTTGGACCAAAATAAGTAATAATATATTGTCTAAGATAAATAATAAATTATTTACTAAAATACAAAACAACATATTTTTAAAAAATAAACAATAATATATTTTATGAAATAGATAACAATATATATTTTTTCAAAATATATAACTATATATATATATATATATATATTAAAAATATATAACTATATATAATAATAATAATAATAATAATACATTTTTATGAAATAAAAAACTATATATATTTTTGAAAATAAATAATAATATATTAATAATTTTTTTTAAATGCTTCACATGTAGGAAAAGGATTAAGGCAAAACATTAACACTAGACTAAGTAAAAAACCTAGAATAAATAAGATGCCTAGGTAGAATTAAATAACCAGATAATTATTGAGCCATTTATATGGTTGGAAAATAAAACTTAGCAATGCCTATATAAACAAATAAATTTGCATAGATTATATGCTAGTTATATTTCTGAAATAAGATTATAATAAGACCAAAAAAATATTTTTCCATTCATATGGCTGGGCAAATATAGATTGAGTAATGCCTTATAGCAGGGATGAATATATTAATACTTATTAGATCTTCTCAACATGCTAAAAAGGGATTTAAATAGTAAATTAATGCCAATCTAAATAAAAAGACCAGAAAATATGAGATGTGATTATTATGGTTGGAAAATAATATATAATATGATGAATTTAATTTTTTTTAAAAACTTAGTATGTAGGAAAAGAATGAAACCCAGGTAGAAATAAAAATATGCTTAGAGAATAGCCAGAATTAATGCTAGACTAAACTAATAAAAGTGGCACCTCATTTAAGTAGTTAAAAAAATAAAAGTAATATATATATATATATATATATATATATATATATATATATATATATATATATATATATATATATATATATATATATATATATATATAAAATCGATTCCTCAGCTACTGGAAAGGAAGAAATAAGTGGTGCCATATAGTAGAATAAAATCTATTGTTTTAATAAAATGCAAATAGCTGAGTATTGGGGGGGAGACACATCTATTTCTGGTAGAAATAAAATCATTTGTAAACTATATATATATATATATATATATATATATATATATAAAGCAAGTTTATTAAATAGCACGGGGAAGAACAATGTTTGTAGACTTAGTTATCTCAATCATTACCTAAAATCTATACACAACAAGCTAAATAGAACAAATATTAACCATACACACTCATCACTCAATAATTTAAGACATCTCCTACCTCTTGGGTTTACTGATAAATTGTCTTTGCTCTATCTTTGCTACACCAAATCTCCCTAGCCAAATTTATTCTTTTCCAATCTCCTTGCTCTTCTTGATATAAGGTGTAGCCCATTTTTTGTTAAAAGTTTCCTCTTTTCTTTCTTTTATTTTATTCATGAAAAACTTATTCTTTTTCTATTTTTATGTTCTTTTTTTTAAAGGCATGATTTATTTTGATTTTATTTATTTATTTTATTTTTAATTCCATGACAAACTTTATTTATTCAGTTTTCAAAATAATATGAAATTTCAGACAAACATATTTGATAACCTGAACCGAAATAATATTTTCCCTTTATGCCCTAGTTATTTAAATATTTCATAGTAAGTCAATAAAAAATTTCAAAAGCCTAAATACTACATTTTTAAAATTTTGTCTTTATGTGTAATAATGTTACGATATTTACCTATATTAGAAAACCATAAAAAATGATATTTTAAGTAGAATTAAACACACAATAAATCAATTAAGTGTATTTCTATATGAC
Organism: Torreya grandis; assembly: GCA_037957365.1. Classification (NCBI taxonomy): domain Eukaryota; kingdom Viridiplantae; phylum Streptophyta; class Pinopsida; order Cupressales; family Taxaceae; genus Torreya; species Torreya grandis. Next base: position 3,684,867 of record JARHVA010000742.1, on the reverse strand, counting down.
TAACTATTGTGTGTGTGCATGCAGGATTCTACCAACTCTTTGTCAACCTATGTTGTCTCCATCTATAACATCCTCCCTGATGATGCTCTCTCTCTGACATAGTTGAGGGATGGATTTTCCTCATATACATCACAACATGTAAGTCATTATATCACATCTAATTATAATCATAAAGCCATAATATAATTGAAATAACACATTAATATGTTTTAAAAATATAAACACATACATCATCTAGTTCAATAAAGAAAATCATGTACTATCATCTAACTAAACAACATGCTATCATCCTAAAATATCATAAATCTCAAGTTTAGTTAGAAATATAACCAAATCCAAATTTGTTAACTATAGATAACTAAGAATAATCTACTAAATTTATCTAGCAAGAAATCAGAATGTAATATTGTTATTTTAATTATTTCAATGCTTTTAATTTTAGATTATATGCACTAATTATATACTATATCAAGCTATTTAATTGAGTTCAATCACCAAAAAATTACTTAAATTGGGCTCACGTAAATGAATGGCATGTTATACACACCTAGGTATGCATTTATTTTCCTTTAAACTAATTTTTTTATTATTATATTATAGGGGGGATGAAAATATAGACACTAAATTTGAATGATATAGCACCTCAATATTGTACACTTGGAAACTAAATATTATGGTTATACCTATCAATTTTTAGATATTCTTACTACTTAAAGGCTCACATGTACTATATTTCTATGCCATCTTCCTTATCTCTTAGTTTGACCAATGTTATTTTGATGACCTGGGCCTTTTATCATGATAAGAATGTTTTAAACCTACTTATCTTCTATCTTTTCAAGTTTGGGAGCTGTGTTTGTTTTCTAAATTTCAAGACACTTGTGTCCCAATCAAATGCCTCTATTAATGCAATTATCCTATGCCAACACAAATGTCTAGTGTCATAAAGTCATCAAATTTATAAATGAAACATATACCTATGGTCAACCTAAGTGATTTAATGTGGATATTTCCATAAAGGATTGGTATATATACAAGATCAATCATCATTCATTCACCACCTAGAAAATTCATACCTCTCACAATGTAACTTACCAGAATATTTAATCAAACATTCAAGTGATCAAAGCTTCCCTATTTTCTCTGATTTCCATATTAGTCATGTTTTGAGGTGTTTTGACACACTAAATTAGGCATGGGTTATTAATCCCTTCATCTCTTGAAAGCAGACTTATGTGAGAAAATATCCTCAAGGTCATGATTACTAGGTCTTGTTACATAAAGTAACCCAATTGACTCATTGACACCATACCATATCAAGGATCTTTGGTGTGTATTTTAGTCAAACCAATATGAATTAAAAATAAAGAGTTGATGCCTATGAAACCAACTAAATAATACAAATAGGAATAAATAGATGATTCAAAGAGACAAGTATATTGTAAGAATTAAATAATGCATAAAAATAGTAGACAAAAGAGAATGCATTCAAGGTAAGCATTATATTCAGATTATAACTTAGAAATTGAACTAATATAAACTAACAAACTAATTAAAAAAAGGGAAACATAAAGAGAGGCAAGGAAAAAGAGAAAAAAATATCCTACTTTTTAATGTCAACTGTTCTATTAAGTAGATGAATCTTGGAGTAATTGGTCCTTAATCGATGTAGGCTTAGAATAAATCCAACTAAGGATGGCACAAGAGTTTGTGGAACAAAGTTATAAAGCTAAAGAGGAAAATAGGGTCACCATATATGCATGTAGACCAAGTTTATCAAATGAATTTTTTTGTAGATTAAATGTATTTTTATTAATAATTATTTAGGATTCATCAAATGCTCAATGAACTATAGACTTAGCTTCCAAATAGCCTCAACTCAAAAAAGTATTCTAAACAGTAGGGAAAATATATGAGATAAATGACTAGTCTACTACTTTATAGTTAGACCATACCTCAATTGAATTCTAGAAATTAAAAGTAGTTGAGATTGCATCATGATTGCTATCTACCCACGTCTCTATGTAATTGAGACCACACCTCTTTAAGACTAAAATTTATGTTTTATGTTATGTGTTTGATTCCTATGTGCATGACATGATAGTTATTCCCACCTCATTCATGAGCTAGGTCACCTTCTCAACCACTTTTCCATCCAGGACCATACTATAATTGAATCTGCAAATCAAATAGAACATGAACTTGATTCTTGGCCTTTAAAAGATAGATGAGCTATCAAATTTAAACTAGTGATTTCATGGTTTCATAGCCAATGTGTCCTTTGATTTGATGGGTTTATTTCTATGTGGATTCTCCCCACTCATCCATTTATTGATTTAATATTTAAGTGCATGTTGACTGCTCTTTCTGTTATGAAGTGAGATTTTTCTATGCATCACAATCTTACTTTCCTAGAATCTAACAAACTATAAGGTCTTCATGGATCAATTCAAGGCTGTGGGGCAACAATATTTTTCTATATGGTTTTATCTCACTCACTTGATTATCTAGGGATCTGACATAATTTCTAGGCTTGCATAGACTACCTTGAGATAACAAATAAGTGGGATTCATGATGTGGCATCATCCTACTCACCCACTTGCCTAGAGACTATGCTTTGTACGAACATATTTTAGGTAGTGAAGTAGAAAGATGATGCCACATGGCATCATATCACTGACCCACTAGCCTAGAGGCATTACACTAGTATAAATATCTCTAAGATAGTAGAGTAGCAAGGTTATGCCATGTGACATCATCCCACTAACCTGCTACCTTGGAGCATTGTTGACATCATAAACCTATTGGGAAAACTTGAAGAAAAGAGACTAAGTCTTTAAAAAGAATTTTGAATAGGGTTGAGATTGTTTGGAGATTGACACATGACACTAAGTAACCTTCAAATATAAATGGTTGTCTTTTGATGTAAAATAAAAGTGACACATGGCTCTAGGTAAACAAATTAAGATAACTAAGTCATAAAAGACTTCTTGGATGGATCTGGGCCGCTAAGAGCCATATAAAGGTGCCACTGGATATGATAAGCTTTTGTGAAATTTACTAAGTGATACAATTATTTTATTAGATGGGTTGGAGTTGATGTGAGCTATGAGAAAACATAGGTGGTGCTAAGATGCATTTAAAACACCTACAAGTAAATACAAAGAAGCCCAATTAGAAGTCTTTGATTTAAAAGTCAATGGCTAAGAAATTCAAATAATAATAGATAAGGTAAAAAATAAAAAATGACTAAGTATAAAATGAAACAATGGATAGACTTAGCCATTTTGCCTAATTCAAAAGTCAATTTAATCCATTTATATGAAAGTGAATAAGTAATATAATGAAACTACATGAATGCTTAGTCATTTGGATTAAAATGAGAATCAAAATAGATTAAATTTCTTAGGAAAAGAAGTCATAAAACTATGAATAAATTAGATAATTTACACAAATATTAAGGCAAAATAGTTTGTAAAGAAGATGTAAAATGTGTTTCAAAGCATAAACAAACAATCAGACCAGGGCTTAGTAAAATAATAGAAATTTAGATATTTAAATTAATTAATTCTTAGATGAGATCTTGGACTAAATTGAATAAATACAAAGACATTCAAGTAAACTAATTCAGTCACTTGTAACTAATCATTTAATATATTTCGAAGAAGGCTGATTTGAACCAATTCTCACCATTATGGACTCTTTAAAGTATAAGATTAGACTAAAAAGAAAGAGGGTCCTCATTTTCAAACTAAAAATGGGACATGTTGTGTAAGAACCAAAAAATGATGACTCTTCATGGAAAATACTTTAGTATTTTGAGAAGCCATAATCTTTGATTTCATAAGAAGAAAAAATAATAGTTTCAAACTATAACTTAGAACAAACCATAATGTAAAAGCACTCAATTCTATGAGAATAAGTGACATACTAATTTATAATCCTTCCAAAACCATATATATGTGATTAAGTGATTTATTTATTTCATTTGCATTTACGCATAATAATTCATATTTGTATAAGGCTAGAACTGTTGAAGGAAAATATTTTACAATTTAGCTTGGGAGGAAGTGGTTTGGGCATTTATCTACTACTAGCCAGACATTTATATACATAATAATGATACCTCTAGTCCCTTCCAAATACCTTGCTCCACTACCAAACAGGCCATAAATCTTGTGGTGGAGGCTACCAAGATCACCCTTTCAAGAATGTTTTTAGATTTGACATTTTAACTCAATTATTTTATAAGGAGAATTTGCATTTACATTCATAGAGAGTTGAGTACCAAACCACAAATAAAAAGAAATTAACAAGTTCATGACAACTTAAGATAAATTAACTTTGAATTAATGTTGAATTTTTCTTCTAATATTTGTTTAAGTGCTTTAGATGGCTTCAAAAAATAAAATATTTTTTCTAAATTCACAATTTCTATTATGAATTATTGATCTTTAAAATTTAATAAATTAACCAAGAAATAATAATAGTTTACACTAGTTATTCAAGTAAAATTTGATTAGCTTATTTGAGTTCCATCCATGTTACTCTTTCAACAATGTTTCACTTCATTATTTTGATCAACAGGGGGACTTCAAGACAAAAATAGTTAGGAAAAACCCAATCTTGAAGAAAAAATAAAATAAATGGAAGAAAACCTAGACTAACAACAAGGGAACGAGAAGGAAAGAAAAAGAAAAGAAAAGAAAACAAAGAAGTAAAAATAAAAAATATTTGTAAATTCACATTGAGGTAAGAGCATGTCTAAATTCAGTTAGACACATATAGAATAGAATTTTTAAAAGGGTAGAGGGTACCCATATTTTATTCTATGTTTCCCTATACTATGAAAAAACTATCCCATAAAGATTTATCAATGTATTTCTCATGCAACTCAAGCAATCTAGGACTATATTTTTCTACATCATGTTGGCATCTAGATTGCAAAAAGCATGAAGGATAGGGTTTAGAAAATATCTTATCCCATACATTGTATTGTAATGAGGGATAAGGATGGGTAATAATACATACCAAATTGATTGAAATATCCAATCTGAAAGTGTCATGTTTTTGGTGGCAACTCATAAATAATTCACTTATCACCCACTCCTTGAGGTATACAGATGCTTTCATAGCATCCCTTTTATTGTCCTTGGCATATCAAAGGCATGGGAATGTTTTAGGTTATTCCCATATCAAATATCTTTTAAATTTCTCATTAGTGGCCAAAAAATGTGGAGAGCTAGGCTGAATAAGGTCATTCTCAGCTTCTCTAACCTCCATTGGTATAACTTCTTCATTTAGGCCACTGTGTTCATGACTTCCCATATTGATTACCTCTATTGCTGAGAGAAACATTTGAGTGTTATAAAATAATTTTGAGGTGAGGTTTAACTAAAGAGAGAGATCATCAATTTTTAATTCTTTTGACTCATTTTTCTCCGATGAACAGTCTCTTCCTTCTTGGTTTCCTTCTTCTACTTCATTCACTACTATTGATGTAGGGAAAGTCCCGTTACCACCATAGATATGTTGACCATCTTGTATCAACCCATTAATAGTAATAGTAGAGGAGGGTAATAATTATTCAAATACATAATATGCATCTTCCTCATCCAATATCTCTAACTCTTCCAATTACTCTTCTGGTTGAACATAATAGATGTTCATTTATTCATTTTGTGTGGATAACTTCTCATCAATTTGGTTTTCAACCATCAAATTGCCTTCTAAATCTATTTCTTCTTCATCTTTAGAGTCATCATAATTAATTTTTTAGCCTTAAAATAATGGATGAAGCTTCTGTAATGGGATTCCTTAGTGTGTATGTTCAACTTTGGATTATTGGTGTAACTAGCTTCATAAACTCTAGATGGTGCATTATGGTATGCAAATTTATATCTCAGATTGTGAATTTTCTCCTAATTATCTCCTAAAACAAATGTTATTAAATTAACAACAACACCTAAATATATTGAATCACTAAAATTATAAGTGGTCTAATGATTATACACAAAATTAAATGAGTTATATGTATTAAATAAACAAGCAGAACTATCATTTATCGCTAGGAGGTTTGGTTGGATGAAGGCTTGGGATAAGGCTTCCATGTAAGACACATATCAATCCATGGGATAACTTATTGGAATGATAATTGAATTAGTTTGGGCACAATTACCTTAAGTCATTAACCATTTCTCCATCTCAACATCCTCTTGTTAAACCAACACTAATGAGGTGAGAGTAGAGGGGTTCATCTTAATGAACATGGTAGTTAGAGGATACAAGGTTTGGAGATGTAACCCAACTATTGTATCCTCTATTTTTAGGAACAGATCCCTATACCTAATTTATAGTTGATGGAATCTATGGTTGAATACACTAGTTGGCTCATAATTCCCTTTATGAACTATGGAAAATTGGTAGAATAAGACAAAAGGGTCAATAGACACACTAAAATGGTTAAGGAATAGGTTCTTAAATATGGCCCATGTTATAATTCACCCTTATGGTAAACTAAGGTACCAAGAATAATTATGTTGATCTAAAAAAAGAGGAATAAGTGATAGGCCACATCCTCATTTTGAATCTGCTTTTCTGATAAGGGCTTCTCTAAAAGCCTGCATGTGTTATATAGCAGTTGAACTCCCACCATAGATATAATTTGGATAAATTTTTTGAGGGTTCTTGGTCAAGTCATGGAAAGGTCCTAAAATTACATAGGATAACTATGTCTTCCTATCCAAGCCAAATCCATTAAGAGACTCAAATAATTTTTGTTGAGTCTAAGAACCTAGAAAAAAACTAGGCTAAACTATTATAAACAAAAGAAAATGTTGAAATACACCATTTGAGCCCCCCTTCTAGTGCCAATATGTTGTGAGGTATTTTGACACACCAACTTAGGCAGGGGTTGTTAATACCTTCCTTTTCTAAAATGATATTTTTGTGAGCAAATATCTCTAAGGTCTCAATTACCAGGTCTTGGTACATAGGGTAACCCCATTGACTTATTATGACCATACCATATCAAGGGTCTTTGATGTGTATTTTAACAATATAAAAATGCATTAAAAATAAAGAGCTTATGCTTATGGAACCATCCAAATGATATAACTATAACAAAAACTAATTCAAAGAGACACATCTATTTTAAGGATTTAACAAGTCAAAAAATAATAGACAAAAAATATACAATTAAGGTAAGCATTAGATTTAGATTGCAACTCATAAACTAAACTAATCTAAACTAACAAACTAATAAAAGAAGAAAATAAAGAGAGAGGTAAGGATAAAAATGAAAAAAAGAGAGCCCACTTTCTAATATCATCCATTATGGTTCTATTGAGTAGACAAATCTTAGAGTAGCCAATCCTTATATGAGCCAAATTTAGCACAAGTCCAACTAATGATTGTGCAAGAGTCTATGGAATGAAGTAGCAGAGCCAAAGAGGAAAAGAGGGTCACCATATACATGCATAGACAAGGTTTATCACATGAAAAATATTTAATATTAAAGATGTTTCTATTAAGGATTATTTAAGATTCATCAAATGCTCAACAAGTTACAAACTTAGCTTCCAAATAACGTTGACTCAAAAAGCTATTTTAAAAAGTAGGGAAAATATATGAAAGAAATGATTGGTCCACTAATTTAATTTCTAAGATAAAAGGAGATAGTCAGGCATAGTCTCCTCTAATCCTAAAAATAATAACCTAAGCATAATTATCTTATTCCTAAAAAAAACCATACATTGAGAATTCGATCTTATATAGACAAGCAGGCCTAAAGAGTTCAAACTCAATAGAATTTTTCCACTAATGGGGAGAAGTTAAACATTCATTATTGATTGAAGGAATGTGGTTGAGTAGGTGGCTTAAAATATTTGACATATTAAAGGCATGCCTAGTATTTATGTAGTTTAACCATGCCTCAATTAAATTATGACAACCTAAAGTAGCTGGGATTGCATCATAATTTTTAGCTACCCACATCTCTATGTAATTGAGACCATGCCCCTTACAAAATAAAATTTATCTTTTATTTTCTATGCTTGATTAAAATGTGCATGCCATGCTAACTAATTATATCTCATTCATGATCTGGGTTACCTTATGAACCACTTTTACATTTGGTACCACATTATAATTGACTCTGCAAAACATATCAAACATGTAGTTAATTTTTGGCCTTTGAAAACTTTGATAGCTAGATGGGCTGTCAAATCTAAACTAGTGCTTTGATGGCTGAAAAACCAACGTGTCCTTTGATTTGATAGGTTTTATGCCACATGGATTCTACTCACTACTCCATTGCTTGATTGAAGCTTTAAGTGCATGTTAAATATTCTTTTCTCTATGAAGCAAAATTTCACCACTTATCACAATCTTGATTTCCTGGTCTATGATATACTATAAGGTATATAGAGATCACTCTAGGGATTTAGTGTAGTGATATTTCACCACACGATGTCATCTCACTCTCCTACTTACCTAGGGATCTAACATCATTGTTGGGCCTAAATGGACCACCTTGAGATACTAGAGTAGTGGGATTTCATGATGTGGTGTCATCCTACTTAACCAATTACTTGGAGATTATCTACTATATAAAAAAATATTTTAGGTTACGAAGTAGTGATATGATTCCACATGGCATCATCGTACTAACTCATTAGCCCAAAGGCATTACACTGGTCTAAACATCTTTGGGATAATGAGGCAATGGGATTAAGCCACATTTTATCAACCTACTAACCCACCATCCTAGAGAATCATTGACATCATTTTCATACTAGCCAACCTTTAATAAAGTCAACTAAGTCTTTTATATAGGCTTGAGACTACTGAGAGATCATCACATGGCAACAATTAACTTTGGAAGAGAAATGCATGTGTTTTGATGTAACAAAAAAGTGACACATGGTTATAGGTAAAAGCATGAAATTAACTAATTCCCAAAAGTCTTCTTGAATGGATCCAGGCCACTGAGAGCCACATAAAGGTGCTAGATGGTTGTAGGTAACATTTTTAAAATTGGTTAAGTGATAAAATACTTTTTCTGGATGGGTTGGAATTGTTGGGAGCTATGTGAAGTCACCAGGTGGTGTTGGGATGCATTTAAAAAACTTATGGGTAAACAAAAAGAAGCTCAATTAGTAGTCTTTAATTTAATCCAATGGTTAAGAAATTCAAATAAAAATAGTTAAAGCAAAACCCAAAAAGTGAGTAAGTATAAAATGAAATGATACACAAACTTAGCCATTTTGCTTGATTCAAAAGTCAATTTAATCCATTTATATGAATGTGACTAAGTAATATAATGAAATTACATGAATACTTAGTCATTTAGATTAAAATGATAATTAAAATAGACCAAATTTCTCAAAAAAATAAGCCATAAAACTTTGAAATAATTAGATAATCTGCACAAATCTTAAAGTAAAATAGTCTAAAAGGAAGATGTAAAATGTGTTTCAAAACATAAGCAAGCAAGTAAACCAAGAATTATTAAAATGATGAAAATTCAGATATTTTAATTAAATCATTCCTAGATCATAACTTTGATTAAACTGAATAAATGCAAAGACATTCAAGTAAACTAAATCAACCACTTGTAACTAATCATCTAGTAGATTGACAAGAAGGCTGATTTAGTCTAGAAACCTCCATAGACTCCTTGAAGTATACGATCATACTCCAAAGTAAAAAGAGGGTCCCCATTTTTAGACTAAAAATAAATCATGTTGTGTAAGTAATAACAAGTTAGAGGGATAACACATCTACATGTACAAAGTATTGAAGGATCAACCCATGTTTCATATTTTCCAATTTATAAGATAGGTCACTATTGTACTTGATTTCCACATATTACAACCTTTTAAACACATAAACCAATACATTAGTGGATAAATACATCAGTCTGAGGCCCTCTTCAAAGTAGTGGCTATATAGGTAGCACCCACTAGCAAAGGGGTATTTGGGGTTAGCTTGACACTATGATCTCACTAATCCAATTTTCTCATGGTCATTATGAAGATGAATTACTAAGGTTTTAATATTTGACAAAGAGAGATAACCCATGATCCAAGTTTGACCACACTAAAATGAAGGTGACACAAAACCTAAAATATATTAGGTGGTCTCATCCCTATCTAACAAGTATTATATATCAGACACCTATGTCTAAGATAGACATAATCATCAACACAATTGTCTAATGTCGATGCAAGTATCTGAGGCCACAAAGGATAAATTTACAAAATTTGACAACTAGTCTAGGGTATTGATCCAATATATTTCCATCTTGTTCCATATTAGATCTAAATTCACATTATAAACTAGCTAAAAACTCTTGTTTTCATTTCATTGTATTATCAATCAATAGTTTTACTTACTATTTTTAGCATATCTTAGTATTTAAATTCAAAACATTATTTATCTAAGTTTGAAATTAATTATCCTACTATAGATCTATTTATCACCTATGTGCTTATTAATTTCTATATTCTTAACTGTATATTATATTGACCCATATTAATTTAGGATTAAACATTTAAAATAGTCTTTAGATTTTGGGAATATTATTTATGTGGCCTTGGACACTTGTGGTCAAATCTAGACAGTTGCATTGTTGTAGGTGTATGACTTCAATGATGCAGATGTCTTATTTAGAATACTAACTAGATATGAATTCCACCAATTGGATCCTTTTGGTTATTATTCCACCTTTATTATGATGTCTTCATATCACATGCATAAATTTTTCTCTCTTTGTTAGATGATCAAAAACCTAGATCCTCAACCTAAAAGTGATTGTGAAAAAAATGGGTTAATGGGATCACAGTGTCAAGCTACGAAAATGACCCCTCTTTTAATGGGCACTACTAAAATAGCTTATACTCTAAGAGGGGCTCATACTTATGTATTTATTCCCTATGTGTTGGCTTATGTGATCACAAGGATGTAATGTGTAATAATAAAATACATCTAGTGACCTAGCTTGTAACTTAGAAAATATGATCATGGGATGCTTCTTAAATGTGTCAAACGTATTTAAATATTGATATTATGATTTATATAGAAATAGGGATGAATAGAGCATGTTTTCTCACTAGAATGATTGATTGAGTGCTTCTTGGCATATATCCTTGTGAGTTGTATATGATTTCTAAGTGATTTGTAGGTGAGGAATAAATGAGGGTTAACATTTTATATATATACAAATCCATTTTATAAATATCTCACACTAAATCACTTAGGTCAGTCTTTAGGATACATTTATTTTACAAATTGTGATGACTATTGGGCACTGGACACTTTATAGGAAAATTAGACACTTGTGTCAATGTAGGTGTTTGTATGAGACATAAGTGTTCAGGAAGATAGAAAATAGGTACAGGTCTAAAACTAGTTGTGAAAGATAATAATAAAGGTTAGAGATTTTTGCATAGTATATAAGGCCTAGTCATCAGAATAATTATGGTCAGACTAAGAGATAAATAATTTATCACAAAGATATAGTGAACATGAGCCTTTAGGTAGTGGGTAGGTCTAGAACTGAAAGGTAAAACCATGATAGGTATTTGTTAAGTGTATAAGACTAAGGTAATATATAAATTATATTTTAATATATAAATTTTAACCCACTTTAATCTAGTAATGAAATTTCTAGTTTAAAGGAAATAAATGTGTACTTGGGCAAGTATGTCACAACTTGGCTTTATGTGAGCCCAAGTTGAGTGCTTTGATGGTGACCACCCTGCAACTCAAAACATGTTACAGTATATAATCAATATATTAACTATAAAATTAAAATAATTTTAAATGATTGAAATTAATAAGAGTAAGGTTAGGAGTACACCTTTGTGTCGATGTAACCATCTTGCCTTTTATCAATTTAATTTGAAATGATGCCCATTATGAGCATTGAATATGATTTTAGGATAATTATAAACTTGAATGTATATATATTGGAGGACTCATTCCCCCAACCTTGGTGTAAAGGTGAGTTTCAACATGACCATTAATCTTGTTTTATCCCAATCATGCATCCTAAATATGTGCATGATTTGGTGAGTGTGAGTGATATAATCAATTCACACTATATATCTAGTGATGGTAGATGATTTAATCAAATCTAGCCTATATTTATGGTAAATTTAATCAACTCATAATATTGATTGGTAAGATTGATGATTTAACTTATAATATTGGTAAGATTGAGCAATTTAATCAACTTAACCTTCCAAAGATGAACCAAATATTGCAGTAGATTAGCTCAATAATAGTCCATAATAGTATTTGAAAACTTTAAATTGATTTTATTTTACAAATTTAGGTTCTCTTTTCATAGGATATGCACCTCATATATGTTTTCCATTGAAATATGGGTATAATAACAATATCAATGTATATAATTCTGCCACAAATATGTATTTGCATCATATAAATATGAGATATGATGAAATTGAAATAGATGTAAGTATGAAGGACATGTCTTTATGACATGCCCCACTAAATTTGGGAAATATAAGAACTGGTGTAAATGTATAGAAACATGTCCCCACTAAATCTGAGAAATTTCAAAACCTATGTAAACATGGATAACATGTTTCCTTAACATGCCCCAATCATAATCTAGAGATGATGAATACTACATAATTTTGGAAGGCGTGACTTGTTGACATACCCCCACTAAAATATGAAACTTTTAAAATGTGGAAGTCATGCCTCTATTTAATTACCCCATTAATATGGCACTCTTTTGAGGTTAAGGGAAGTATAATTTGGTAGTTACCTTACCTTAAAAGTATAATATAAATATATAATTTGTGTATAGACTATGTAGCATATAAGAGTAACATGTCTAGGTAGATATAATATTGAAGTACATAGTATACGATCATATAAAGTCCTAAGATGATGATATAGATTAGGGTAATGTCTAGAGAGTAAATTTACAATCACATCAAGCAATCAAGCACACACACACAAGAACACTCAAAGTTAAATTAAAAATAAAATAGTCTAAGGAGACCTCATAAAAGGGACATAATCAAATTATGCACAATCGAAGGGACATAACTTATTTAAATGTCCAAAAAACATAAAATGACATATTAAAATGTCCACATACAATAAACAAATGACATATCCAAATGTAAAAATAGGCAATCACGGCACATGAGCCACAATCAATACAACATATTCAATGCTCAAACAAAAATATAATGCAATTCAATAGTAAGTGATAAACACACTCAAGAAAGTGATCAAATGAAAAATTAGGATACACAAATGTAACTAACATGATCATAACATACTAGTTCTTAGACATATGTGTTTTCAAGCAACATTAATAGATAACAGATAAAGTACACTGTGAAAGGTATAATCATGGATATAGGCATGTGTAATTATATATTACTAAAAATGATAATTAAAAGTGATTATATAATAATATAACATGTGTGTGTTATGATCAAGGAAGTAGATGACCCCAACATAATAATATAACATGTGTGTGTTATGATCTTATATTTTATATCTGTGTATGGTTGTATGACACTTAAATGAAGCAAAAAACATATGAATATATAAGAAAGGAATTATATTTTATGAACTTGTTATAGGTACAATCACTAAGAAGGGGGTGAATTAGTGAGCTCATATATTTCCAACTTCAATTCTAATTCCTTTAAACTCTTAATCATTTAATACATACATTCATGAGGCATACATCATTCATAATAATTAACAAGAAAGATAATGCAATATCAAGCACATAACACATGTCATACAAGGGAAACCCTCTTGGAGAATAAAACCCACTCTCAAGCCTAGAAAACCATGAACTACTATCTTATAAGTTGATTAAAAACAAGAGACTGATCAACTCCTTTAGACAAACAAACCTTGATCATGTCCTCCTAACCAAAGGTATTTAGTGAAACACCTTTTTCATAGGGATAACCTACCCCTAAGATGATCAATTCATTTAGACCATCTACCTTTAGTAAAACACCTATTTTACAAGGAGCAATTTCCCCTAAGGAAGACCAATTTTTTTAGACCCTCCTTTGATAATAACAATTCCACCTTAGAATTGATGTCTTCAAAAACTGATGATGGATCTTTGGATATTAATCTTCTCACCTTTCAACAATAACTCTATCACCCAACACACCCTATTGGCAAAATTACATTACATACTTGAACTAACATAAAAAGATCAATTAGGACACATTACATATCCCAATTAACCCCACTCTTCAACTCTGAACACTCAATACATTCTTCATAACAACAACTCTATCATAGCTTACACAACATGACTAGATGGTCATACACATTGTCCACACTCTGATCAATCTCTCAAACCAACCACCAAGATATCATAGACAATAAAAATCATTTTATAATTCTCAAGACATCTAAAACATCCTTTTGGATCACTCTAGGCCTCTTTGCTCATGCTCAACCTACAAGAACACTATTATACCATTAGAAACATGACTTATAGGTCATAATCATAGTCATTAATCTAATATACTCATCAACCCAAACATTGGGCATGCTCGACCTCTTCTCTTCTTTGATTTAATGCTCACACCTCTCTAAATCATACAAGTCTTTCACTTTCAAAAGTATAGAACCCAACACATTTAGTTCCACTATATATGGAGAAAACATGAATTATTAAGTCCATAATAATCCTTATCATCCATACTACATGCCTTTACCCTTAAGGCATCTCAAATGGGTCACACTTAAGAAATTCCTACTTTCATAATAATCCTATGTCACCTATAGGTCCTATAGAGACCCATTCACACTTTTGATACATCTCTGAGCTAATTAAGAACACAAGACCATTTACAAATACATAGGTCTACTCCCTATGTCCCATAGGACATCTTCAAATGATCATAGTCACCTTATCTTACCCATATATATGCTTAATCAAATCAAATAGAGACCTTATACATAAGAACACCATTGCCAAATAAATAGTCAACTTCTTAAGCATTGTTCATACTCAAGATAGATTGATCACACCTCCAAAATACTTATAGAGAAACCTCATAGAGTCTACAACACTCCCTAATAGTCAATTATCCATGAAACATTGATATAACATCCACATAATCTCAAATATACTTCTTCAGTCACTTACATAGCATATATGGAAACACAGTCAACTTTGGAGCTCAATATATTTATTTACACACACTTATAGATTTTCTAATCCATATTACTAGATGTACCTTAAAGTATTATACCACTTTACTTTTTAGTATAATAGAAAATTTGAATTATATCAAAATCTATGGTCTAAAAACTAGACACTAGTATTTCTCTCACAAATTCAAATATTTAAATGGTGACGGTCATAGTTAAACCTTGAACACAATGCTCACACCTTGTGTCCTCTTAGCTCAGATCAAATACACTCTATCGATCTTGATTGATCTTTAAGACATAGGTGCTAATGCTCAAACATTAAACCTCTATCACTTTGACCTTATCTTATGAAATCTAGAAATGTTAACTCAATGCACTCCATTGATCTTCATAGATCAACTAGGCCATTAGTGATCAATGCTCATCGTTCGATCAACTATATGAACACCCACTCATCATTGGATCATTATCATATACCTTTTCTCAGTCCTTAAAAATTATGCACCTATCCTCATCTCACTAACTCATAACTCTTTGGGGTAATGCACATCATTGATCTTGATCTAGCTTTAACTCTTTAAAAAATGACAAAGTATGGGGACCCTTTCAATATGTCTGAGTAGCCATTTTTTATCCTTAATAACTTCTTCTATGCTTCGATGTATGATCTCAAATTTGAACTAGATGATCTCCTCACATAGGAAAATCTAACCATGTGACATAATACTCTTAGAACCATTACGAATTCAATATATAACACCACTAAAGTGCCTTATCATAATCTTCTATCACAAAGCCAACTATGTCCAAATCTACTTGAGAGGCCAAATTTTAACATCCATAACTTTAATCATGATTCAATAGATAATCTAGGATTTATCACAAAATAAATATGCTCAAAAATAAACAAACCCATATCATCAATTTAATTGAAACCTTCACATGGGTAAGATATAAAACCATCAAAATTCTCACTTGACTCTTTCTACCTCATTGCAAAATTGGCTAAGTATGTGAAAACATAGTCAAAATACCTAAGAACTCATATTTGCACATCCATAACTTTTAACATGCTACATTGCATAATAAGAAAACTACCACAAATAAACTAGGTCCAAAAATTTAAAAAACCCACATTATCACCTTCTCTAGAATCATTCACATGTGAAAATTTTGACCTCATCAACATGCTTACTTGGATCTTCTTGGCCAATTGTCAATTTGGCTAAGTATGACAAAATAGTGAAATCTATCATTGAAGCTAACTTTACACCCTCATATCTTTGATCATGATTTGATGCATGTATTATGATATAGAGCATAATAAACAAGGACTACTATGATCACAACCATATGACCATCTCCCCTTGACTTGTCCACACATGGCAATGGTGATATCATTAAACTACCTCTTCAATTTTTTTGCCACTAGATGCAAACTATCTAGATGAAAACTATAGACTACCAGATGAATCCCACTTATGCACATAAGATATCAAAGAATATATAACATCTTAGGGACCTTTTTCATAAGATCTAATCACCAAACTTATCCCTAATCATCTCTAAATAGGCCAAAACTGAGGATCAACCAAGCCAACAAAAAACATACTAGAACAAACACATTGCACACTTTGTCATTATTAATTGGGATATCAAATCACTCCATCCACTTACTAGGACACCTCCAAGACATCACTAAAAATTCTCCAATAATATCCCCCTTTGTCATTGATGTCAACAAACATCATATATAGCAATATACAACTCAACTTCTCTCCCTTCCATCACTCCCACAACAGGAACTTTCTCCCCCTTTAACACAATGACAAAGTGGGCACAAACTAATCTAGAGGACCTAAAAATAATATCAAATAGAAGATGACCATCTTAATAATATGATACAAAATCCCCCTTACTTTTGTGCTTACCTCTTCTTGCCTTGGCAACATCTTTCTTGCTCTTATGCTAACACTTACTTCAACAAAACACTAGAACCAATGAATAGAAAACACATAAAACACTATAATATAATGGAAATTACCAAGATACATCTAAGAGGGACTCCCCCTAATATTTCTAGGAAATTTTACCTTTTGAGCATCTTTAGATCTCTACATACCATGAAGAACCATCACACATGCTAACTAACCTCTTCTCTCAAGACAACATAAAGACCATCAACATAACTTCATTCCACTCAATAAATAGGAAACATGATATCAACCAACTTAAGAACTCATCTTGAAACAAAAATACCTTTTTATTTTTGAGAAACTAAGTAAAAAATCACTCTTCTTTAAACTAGGCCTGTGTGAAATAAGTTTTAGAGGTGGGCCTTTAGTAACCCATATATCTTAGGCCTAGAGTGATTAGAGGATTAAAGGAGGCTAGACAGGCCTTTAGTAACCCATATATCTTATAACCCATTTTAGGCCCACTTACCCTTAAACCAAAAATAGAGAAGACCAAGAGCACTCAAAAATCCTCAATTGTCACATACATACCTTTAGACGTCAAAAAATACTAAATCACACGACAAAGAAATGAAAAAAACCTTTATGATCACCAAACACTTCTTGAAATTTACATCAATATCATTAAGTCACCTGAAACCACCTAATCTAACTTTGTACACAACTCCTTCACAAGCCCATGTAGATTCATGAACTTGTTGCTCCCCCTTAAGCAAAGACCTTATTTGATTGACATTATCATCTTGAGCACACAAACATGCTTCTCTATTGAAATGAGTATCTTAATAATTATAGACAAAGACCTCCTGTAGACCATAATGCTATACCATGGTGTGTAAACAAGAGTTGCCCACAACTCTTCATATTCTTGCTCCTCCTTGCTCAATTGATACTTATAGTTCTTCTTCTTCTTCTTTAGATTGAATATGAAAAATAGTTCCTTTTCTATATCACTCTCCTTTTCTTCTAATATGGAATTGATAACACATGGATATAACACATATTCATGACATACCTTTTCATCTGAAGAATCCACCTTGTAGTTTAGAATCTCATTACAAGATACTAATAACTAATGTTCTTTAAATGAATCTTGCTCAACAATAATAGGATGTTCACTTGGATTTATACACACTTCAAAACTAGCCTCAACCAATACCTTGGTCTTCTCCTTGAGCTTGGTATCTTTATTTTCAACATGAACAAACTTTTGATTTTCCTTTTCTAACTAGATAGTTGACACGTTCTCTTCTTCAAACTTGTCAATATAAACTCTTGACTTTTCTTTATTTTTTATTCTTTTTCTACCTTGGCAAACAATCCATCAAGACTCTTGGACTTAATAAATTTAATCTCCTTATCCTTTACTACCTCAGGTCTCCATACTAAAGTTTGACTCTACTTGTCTTCTACAAACATATTACCTAATTGATCTTTGAGCTTATTTTGATTTGCAACATTGCCTTCTAGAGAAACTTTCTTATCAACCTTATGACTAGAAGAATTGACAATGATTACCTTTGGTTTCCATACATAATTTTGTCCTTTCTTAGACCTTTTAGGAACTCTATATCCTTTGACATACTTTGAATACATCTTACCACCATTTGGATAGAATATAAAAATATGTCCACTCTTATAACAATTGAAACAAATAACATCATTCAACATACCTCTTGAATGATCTAAGTTATGATTTCTCCAAGACCAATTGCTTCTTCTTACATAGCTCCATGATGATACATTCTTGACAAACTTCCTTTTACATTCCTTATATCTATGACCATAATTATTACATGTATAACAATGACCATGAAATAAAATAGCATACCTTACAATATTAGGTTAGCTAATTGACCTTTTGACATTGTTCTTCAAGTTTGCATTCTTCTTCACTTGCTCAGGCTTCTCATGTTTCCTTTCTATCTTGTCTAACTTGACTATAACAAGCTCATTTTCATTTTTCAATGACTTCATTTCAACCTTCATCTAATTACACTCATATTCTTTTTCTTTCAAATTTGTATTTACGGTCCTTAATTGATCCTCATGAATATTGATCTTCTCTTCATCCTTTTTGACTTTGTTGGCCATGTCTTTCAATCTATATGCCCGTACTTCAATATACTTGATATATTCTTGATACTTCTTTTCTTATTTTTTATAATGTTCTCTAATGTTATGGTAAGCTTATTTATCAAACATTATGTCCTTTTATTCTAAACATAAACTTGTCTTGGAGTCTACTAGTTGAACCTTGAGACCATTGGTAACATTGTCATCCTCTTTGTCATCTTTCTTTAAAGAACATATCTATTCTTCAAGTGCCTTAATCACAACCTTCCACTATTGATTTTATTTCTTCAATTTCTTATCCATATTTTTACTTACTTAGGATCACCTTAAAGTTGTTAGGATTCCTCCAAAGGACCCTCTCTAAAACCAATTATTAGAGGTATAATCACTAAGAGGGGGGTAAATCAGTGAGCCCAAATATTTTCAAATTTAATTCCAATTCCTTCAAACTCTTAATCATTCACAATATAATTCATAAGACATACATCATTCATATCAATGAACAATAACAATAATGCAATATCAAGCACATAACACATGCCATTCATGGGAAACACACTTGGGGAATAAAACCCACTTTCAACCTATAAAACCATGGATTATTATCTTATAAGATGATTAAAAACAAAAGACTGATCAACTCCTTTAGAGAAAAAAACCTTGATCATGTCCTCTTGACCAAAAGTATTTAGTGAAAAACCTATTCTACAAGGAACATCTACCCTTAAGATGATCAAATCCTTTAGACCACCTACATTTAGTAAAGCACTTGTTTTAAAATGAGAAAATTCCCCTAAGGAAGACCAACTCCTTTACACCCTCCTTTGATAATAACACTTCTACCTTAGAACTAATGTCTTTAACACATGATGATGGATCTCTATCTATTAATATTATCACCTTTTATAAATAACTCTATCACCCAACACACCCTATTATATAAATCACATTACATACTTAAAACAACATACAAAGGTCAATTAGTACACATTACATATCCAAACTAACCCCACTCTTTAAATCTGCACACTTATTGAATCTTTCACATAAACAACCCTATCATAGCTTCAAAAACATGACCAAATAGTCATATAGACTATCCACACTCTGATAAGTCTTTCAAAATAGCCACTAAGCTCTCACAGATACCAATAATCCTTTACACATTCTCAAGACATCCAAAACATCCTTTTGGATAACTCTAGGTATCTTCGCTCATGCTCAACCTATAAGATAACTATTATTCCATAAAAAACATGACCTACAAGTCATAATCATAGTCCTCAATCTTATTTGATCATCAAACCAACCATTGGGAACACTCAGCCTCTTCTCTTATTCACTTTAATGTTCACACCTCGCCAAATCATACAAGTCTCTCACTTTCAAAAGTCTAGAACCCAACACATTTAGATTTACTATATATAAATCAAATAGGAATTATCAATTCCATAATAATATTTGTCATCCAAACTACATGCCTTCACCCTTAAGGCATCTCATATGGGTCACACCTAAGCACTATCCCATTTCAAAATAAGCCTAAGTCACTTATATTTCCTATGGAGACCCATTCACCCTTTTGATATATCTTCAAGCTAATTAAAAATAAGGACCATTTAAAAATACATAGGTTGAATCCCTATGTTCCTTAAGGCATCCTAAAATTATCATAGTCACCTTAGCTTACATCTACATATGATTAATCAACTCAAATAGAGACCTTATACATAGGAATGCCATTTTTGAATAAACAATCAACTTATTAAGAATTGTTCATACTCAAGATAGATTGATCACACCTCCAAAATACATATAGAGAAACCTCATGGAGTCTATAACACTCCCAAATATCCAATTATCCATGAAAAATCAAAACATCATCCACCTAAGATTGAAAATTCTTCTCGGGTCACTTGGATAAGATATATGAAAACGTAGTCAACTTTAGAGCTCAATATCTTTGTTTGCACACACTTCTATATCTTTTAATACATATTACCGAATGTGCCTTGAAGTCCTCTACCACTTTGATTTTTAATAGAATAGAAAATTTGACTTCTTATCAAAAGTTATGGTCTAAAAACTAGACACTAGTCTTTTCTTCATAAATTTAAATATCCAAATAGAAATGGTCACAGTTAAACCTTAAACATAATTCTTGTACCTCATGTCCTCTCAACTCAAATCAATTACTCTCCATCGATATTTAACACATAGGTGAAAATGCTTAGAAATTAAACCTCTATCACTTTTACCTCATCTCATGTAATTTATAAATGTTAACCCAACATGGTTCATTGATCTCTGTAGATCAACTAGGTCATTAGCAATCAACACCCATCATTTGATTAACTATATAAACACTTGCTCACCATTAGATCATTATCTTGTACCTTTGCTTAGTCATTAAACTTCATGAACTTATATTCATCTCACTACTTCTTGACTCCTTGGAGGAATTCACATCATTGATCTTGCTTGAGCTTTAACTCTTTCAAAAATGACTAAGTATGGGGACCCTTTCAATATGTTTGAGTAGCCATTTGTATTCCTTAATAACTTATTCTGTGCTTTGATGCAAGATATTAAATTTGGAATAGATGATATCCTCACATAGGATAATCTAAAAATATGACATGATACTCTTATAAACCTCATACACACAATATATAATGCCATTAAAGTGACTACTCATAATCTTCTATCACAAATCCAACTTTGAGAATCCATAACTTTTGTTGTGCTTCAGTGGATGATCTGAAATTTAGTACAAAATAACTATGATAAAAAATGAACAAACACATATGATAAATTTTTATCGACACCTTCACATGTGTAAGATATAACACCATCAAAATTCTCACTTAGCTCTTTCTACCTCATTACAAAATTGGCTAAGTATGGGAAAACATAGTCAAAATTCCTGGGAGCCCAACTTACCACATCCATAAATTTTGACATGCTATATTTCATGATCTAAAAATTAGAGAAAAAAATAGGTATAAAAATGAACAAACCCATATTATCACCTTCTCTTTAATCATCCACATGTGTGAATGTTGACCTCATCCACATGTTTACTTAACTCTTTTTAGCCCAACTACAAATTTGGCTAAGTATGGAAAAATAATGAAATCTATCTTAGAAGCCAAATTTTCACCCTCATATATTAGAATACACTTCAATGAGTGAATTGGGACCTAGTGTATAAAAACTAGGGACTACTATGATTACAACCATATGACCAGCTCCCCTTGACTCATTCACACATGGCAATGGTTATGTCATTAAATTGCCTACTCAAAATTTTTGCCATTGGACCCAAACTATCTAGATGAAAAATATGGACTACCACATGAATCCCAATTATGCACACAAGCTCTCAAAGCATAGATAACATCTTAGGTCCCTTTTTCACAAGCTCTGATCACTAAAATTATCCCTGATCATCTCTAAAAAACCAAAACTAAGGATCAACCAAGCCAACAAAAAACATGCTAGAACAAACACATTGCACACTTTGTCATTGTTACTTGGGCTATCAAATCACTTAATGCACTAACCAAAACACCTCCATGACATCACTAACAATTCTCCAACAAAACTAACATGGATCAAATAACATATGTATTATAAATAGTACTTCTATAAACATGGTAATTTTTTGGTATTTTTGGAATATTTGGTGTTTTTTAATTTTTAATAATATTTAAAAAATGTAAAGTCTAGCCAATTATACCATCTAAGGGATCATCATATGTAAGTTCTATGAATACTATATATGGTATATCAAATGGGTATTACTACTAAGGATAATATATAGGTGTCATATCTAGTGTTTTAGGCTCTATGATGCTCTATGTATGTGTCATAGGACTTTGAGATCTCAAAGAGATAATATAATGAGTAGGGGTTCATCTAACCCATAGTTTTTTTATCTATAGTGTATTGGAAGTAACACTAATAGGAACATGTTTAGGTTCTATGGATAGCTAAGTATACTACATAGTAGTAGATGAAAATTTTGTGGAATACACTATGTATCTATGATGAAATGGTCTCTCAAATATAGGCCACCTAGGAAACGGGATTACCTATTGCTTACCCTTTCATGGTGGATTAACCTTATTAAGTTAGGTAATTATTTGTCTTGGAATAAACTTATCCTATTCAAGTGTATGTTCATATAGAATTCTAGGAACTATGACTAATCTATTGGCATGAATGTATTTAATACATTCATGCATTGTGAAAAGTACTGTGTATATTTCATGTATCCAAGGTCATCTCGATAACCTAAAAAATACTCTTTCATATGGTATAAATGAGTGGGTAGTGACCACATGTGTTGGACCAACCTATAAATGTAAGTAAATATCACCAAGAACCTGATGTGATGTCTCATTAAATAATTTAACCATTTTGGTTGAAGGGTTCAAGTCATCATGTGTATATCCCAAATGTGTGAATTATTTCATGGTGCAACATTTTTACTATCACCATTATAAATCATAAAATTGTTGATAGGATATTGATCGAGGTATGCTCAAATAAATAATGAATGAATATCTAAGTCATTATTATAATTTCACTATAATCAAAAGTAATATATTATCTCTAAACCATAGGAGGTATTTTACATGTATTGATACCCATAATCCCATCTAATGGGTGCCCATAATGTGTTATAGGAGGATATGCATGATATCCCATTTGAACTTCTATATTATCTTAATAATGATATTATAATAGATCATTAAACATATTTTGGTTCTGAAGGTCACCAAGTTGTGACCCTGAATCTTTGGGAGGATAATCAAATGTAAGTTATTGGTTATCAATAAAATCTTAGATCTTATGCTTCAAGGTATAAAATTAGTTATTATAACGCCTAGGGACCTGGTGATAGTCATAATAATCATTGGAATCATATCCATGAGGTAGAGGTATAATCATATCAACCTCTATGGGAGGATGCAAAGATATGAGATGACAATCTACAAAATTATTAAGTAGCGAAGTTAGAGACTTAGGTAATTGTTTAAATTGTCTCCTTGGTGAATTAGATAAGGTAATCTAATTAGGTTGTTATGATACTACATTAACAATTTTAGTTATTTCCTTTTAATTCTATAGGTTTTATCATGTATCTTGGTTTGATATGAAACTTGGTTTTGAATGTAGTCAATGTGATTGCTATATACTTAAGCTTGTTCAATGAAATAATTTCATTTCATGATATCGAATAATATGACATAAGTCATCAAAATATTTTAGATTTTTGAAAATAATAGAATCATGTAATGGGGAATTAAACATTTCTTGAATATGTCCTGAAGATATTTATCTACCATTTAATTTGTCATTTTGGCCAACATTGCCATGTACCTTAAGACATATTCATTGATAGGTTCATTGGTCCCTTTTCTGATTTTTAAATTTAGGCATAAGGTACCTTTTCATTAATATGGATAGATAAGTGCGAAAAAAAAATGATGCACAACAAGTTTGAAATCTTTTACTGATTGTATTAGTAAATCATACAACCATGTTAGAACATAGTCCTTGACACTCATTGGAAATAATTTAGTCAAAAGTTTATTATTTGTGGCATAGTAAAGGAATACCACATATAAATATAAAAAATGTTATTTGATATCACCATTACCATAATAAAATATGAACCTAGGTGCAAAAAAACTAGCTGGTAAAGGGTGTGCATATATCTCAGTTGCAAGAGGGTTATGCAACACCTCTTATGAATCAATAGCATAAGGTAACTTTGTAGAATTTTGATTAATATTTTTAACCTTATATTTAATTTTTTTAATAGCTTGGATAAGATCTTATACATTTTTATTGTTAAGAGTGGAAGTTTGAAAAGACACCAAAGGATGTGTACCTATGGTTTGAGTTGATATAGGCATTAAAATTGGTAATTGGGTTGAAGTGTAAATGTTTCCCATGGAGGATGTGTCAATAGTATGATTTGTTTGAAGGAATAATGGTGTAAACACATAACTCATGCCCCCATTATATGTGTGAAATGATGATGTGATCAAGGGGAGGGTGATTGGAATATAAGGATGTCCCATAGCTCTAATATCATGATCAATATATGCACTTAGTTGTTCATCTACTTTTTTAGTTTACATTATGGGTTTTAGGATATCATCAATATATTGATGGTTTTATTGGATACACTCTTGAAACATAGCAAGATATTGTACTTGATCTTGATCTATTTATTCATATTCATTGTTTGCATTAGATTCATTAAAAATAATATTATATGATAACCTCTTCAATATTTTTGTAGTTTCATTACTAAAACTTTCATTAGGAACATGATTTGTTAACTTCATTGATTTGAGACATCTTAGGTGGGAAGAGGGCAAGCTCCAAGTGCTCTATAGAAACACTACCTAATATAGGGCTATGCCTTGGTTACATATAGATGATATAATACATATGAATAAAAACAACAATGAAAAACCTCATAATGTTGAATACCCTAGGGAAAGCTAGGGTTTACATAAAGAGACATAGAGATTAGGTTTACCAAATGTTTAACCCTAAATTTAGATAACATATTTATCTATATTAAGGGTATTAGCTTAGATTTTACACAAAGGTGGTGAACTAACCTTATGAACATTCCAATTAATAGAAACTTTAGACAAATAGTATTTTGAATTTATACAATTGAGATTACTAAAAATAGCAAAGTCTAACTATTGGAAAATATTTCAATAGAGAATAATCATACTTAGCTAGATTACTATGTGCATGCAAGCCTAATATAGAACATGTTAAAAGTGACATAGAAGATGATCCTAAAAAAATCATAATATTTTATGAATACTATTTATATGGCCTTATATGCTTACATCAGATCTATATAGTTGTGTCGATGCAAGTGTCTAAATTTTACATAGGTATCCTATAGAAAATATTGAATGGATCTAGATGTGATCAACATGAGCCTTTTGATTTTTCCATTGAATTTCTTATGATATCTTAATATTTCATGCCCAAGCTGTCACTCTTTCTCAAATGATGAAAACCCTAGTTGTTTACCCTTGGAGTGACTATGAAAAAAAGGGTTAGTGGGATCAAGGTGTCAATATGCCTTAAAAGCCCTCTATCAATGGGCACTACCTACATATCCAATACCATAAAGAGGAACTCATACCTATGTATTTATCTCTTATGTGTTGGATTATGTGTGCATAAGGATGTAATGTGTGATAATAAAATACATGTAATGACCTAGCTTGTAACTTGTAAAATATGGCTCATGGGATACTCCTTGAATGATTTACACATATGGAAATACTGATCCTATGATTGATATATAAATAAGGATGATAAGGTAGGTTTTCTCACTTGATTTCTCAATTTCTTCTTAGTATATATCCTTGTGAGTTGAATGTGATTTACAGGTGATTGCTAAGTGAGGAATGAATGAGGGTTGATATTATATATATACCAATCCATTTTATAAATATCTCACACTAAATAACTTAATCCAGCCTTTAGGATATATTTATTTTTAGATTTTGTATGACTTTTGAGCACTAGACACTTTGTATGAAAAAGTTAAAACTTATGTCAACGTAGGTGTCTGTCTAGGATACAAGTGTCAAAAAAGCTAGAAAATAGGTATAGGTTCTTAACTGGTAGTGAAGGATCATAATGATGTTTAGATATTTTTTCATAGTATATAAGTCCTAATCATTATATTAACAATGGTTATACTAATAGATAATAAGTTGGCACAAAGAGATATTGAATGCAACCCTTGTGGTAATGAGCAGGTCTAGAACTAAAAGGTACAAACATGATAGGTATTTTCTAAGTGTAGGATACTAAGGTAATATATAAATTATATTTTAATATCTACACAATTATGCTTAATTTATTCTCCTAAAGTGTCACAAACTAAATTTAAGTGCCTAAATATTCCCCCATTTTAATCTAGTATTGACAATTTGAAATTAAAAGGATAAAATAAATAATTTTTTTACATATGAAAAGTGAGATTGGTGTTGAAAGGTTTAACATTTTATCCATTTGAAAATTGTAAGAGAACATATGTATAATAATGTTCTCTTATGATAAATAATAAGAGAAAGAGTTTAAAATTAAAAGTCTAAAGAAAAAATTCTCCTAATGGTATGTAGACCAAGTTATCACTTTTTAAATTTGATTAAAGAATACCATGCGGTAAACATAACCTAAGGATATGCAACTGCTAAAAAAGTGAATTTAGGAGTATAAATTCCCTAACTAGCACTATATAAGGATGTGCCATTAGTTGAGCAATAAAATAAACTCAACCACATTGCCCAGGTGTCTAAATAACACTTTTTCAAATGGAAAAAAATTGATCAATCCTTATTACCTTATTGGATAAAGGATAGAATATATGTGCCATCGTAATATCTTATAATTATGTAACCCTCAGACTAGGTTCATATCTAAAAATGTATCAGACTCTACATATGGATATAGACCCAAAGTACTTACATAGTACCATTGTTACCCATTGATCCTAAACATAGAAAATATAAAATCATTTTTCATGAATGAAATCCTTATCCTATATAATCAATTAATATCTATAAGTGATATATAATTCTGAATTGATCTTTAAAGTAATATAGAATGTCCTAATTATTACTCAAAGTGATGTATAATGTCACATATGTATCTTATTTCATATAACTACTTAATTATTACTCAAAAATCACGTGAATATGCTTGATCCAACCCATATGGATCATATAATCTACCTCAAAATGGGAAATTATCTATTGACACATCTTGAATATCTAAAACAAACCCTTTATAAGTCCCCCTTTCAATATTAGGATCAAGATTTAGAATTACTCAATTTAGAATAAAGAGTAAAGCTCAACACTTATTATATATAAAAAAGTATAATCATTTAAAGTAAATTTAAAAGCATGATAAAATATGCCCTCATATAATAATTTTGATCATTAAAACCACATATGGAACATGTAATCCAAGGCAAAGGTAGTTGTTTATTACTAACATAACAGATATGATCATGATAATTCATTCAAAAACATGTGTCAAATTCATCTAGATCTATCAACAAAGCACATTGTTATTAGAATCATAGAAGTTGTATGGTATAAATCATGACAATGCCAATACAAATAGATAACACACAATATATAAGTACATGATATAAATCAAAACACCAAACACACATTTTCAGTCAATCATTTCTATATAAATACATGTAAACACACACATACACATGATATCATATGGAATATACCATATACACAAACATCATTATCAAGAAGAATACAAGCATACAATACATGAAGCCAATTTGAAATGACACAAACATAACATGGCCATTACATGGACTAGAGGATCCTATGACATAGCTAAAAAATGATATGAAAAAACATAGTCAATGTACCTATAGAACATAAAATATTAGTTTATAAAATAATAATGAAAAATAAATGTCACGATCATAAATAACAGGTACAAAGTAAGGATTGATACTTTACATAATTAGTCAATATTATCATATCTTATTGAAAAGTAAAATATCCATTGAAAATAATATTTTTAAAATTATAAACATGAGAAAGTCATGTATAAATAATTTAAGTAGATAAATATGATACATGGATTGGCATATAAAGATATAAGCTGATGAATGTGCCAATATGGCCTAGTGTGGACATGCTCTCAATGTATAAATGTTTACCATGGGTGTGATTAACGTCACACATCTGTATGTATATGTCTCATTTATGACTTATATGTCCTACATCCAACTCATGTATATCACGAAAAAAATGTGTATAGAAAACACATATGTAAATTACTATGTATATGATAAATAACATCAAGGATCTATGTGTACCATTAAAAAAATCATGCATAGGTCATGGTCTCTTAATTTTTGAATATTTGAATTTTTTTTGTAAGTTTTTAATATTTTTATACTTTTTGACTATTTTAATGTTTTTTACTTTGTGAAATAATGTCATAATAAAGAATTTAATTAATCAAGAAAGAAGAAGGGGAAACGCTAAAAAATAGAAGAATTGGAAGGATGAAAACATTCAATAACATATGTTAACTGATACTATTCACCAAATGTAATAGAGAAGTAGACTAAAGAAGGTGAAGGAAAATGATACACCCTTATTGTATGGTAAAGTCATGTCTCAAAGGAGTATACAAGAAAAATAATGATAGGTGTAGGCCCCCTATGGGGAAGAGTCAGTGTGAACATATCATAACATGTGTAGGCATAGAATAAATTTGATGATATAGGCTTGATGTGTGCCATGATAAAAGAAAGAATATACAGTTAAAATGGAGAAATGTGTGATTGATGTGCCACATTGAGGTATAACATGCCGTAAATAATGTTTACTAAGATCAAAGTAATGCAAAAGATGTGTATGCACATGCCATCATAAGATAGCTAGAATCAATGTATAATTGAAAATTGAGGATATATATTAGTGTTTTAGTATAGTATGGGATAATATGGTTTGGGTAATTTTAATATTAGGGTTAAACTATAAGATAAACATTTAGGCATAATGAGATGGTGAACACAAGCCTTTCAGCTAAAAAGTAGGACAATAATTGAAGAGTAGAGCCATGAATCATATTTTTCCAAGTGTACAAGACTAGTTTAACATATAAATCAAAATTTGAGTACCTACATGCCCACTTAATCTAGTAATGCATAAAGATGAAAGTAATAGGTTAAGGGAAATAAATGTGTACCATGGTGTGTAAAACACACCTTTATTTGAATTAAGCCTTGTTTGAATTGTTTATGTGTATGACCTAAAACCAAGAACATGTTATAGGTGTAATTAAGACATATAATGTAAGTAAGGAAGGAGTACACTTGTGTGTCGATGCAACCATGCTTCCCATTGATAATTTTGATTTGGTAATAATGCTTCTTAGCTAAAGCATTGGAGATAGGTTCAAAACTAAACCTTGGAGATGTGAAGAGGGGAATTGGAGGGTGATCATGCCCCTAATCCAATATAAAGGTGAGTTGTGAAATTATATCAAGAAAACTAAATATCAATCACACAACTCAAGTGTAAAAAAAGTCTATCCAATCTTTCTTGACTTAAATGGTGTAGCCATATCAACCTGAAATAAATAAAAGTAGTGTCAAGTCTGTCGAGAGCATCAAGTATCAATTGAAATAATTAATGGTTCCAACTACTATAATAGATAACATCTCAAACAATGCATCTTGGTAAGACTAGTATATGAATAATATATCTATAATTTAGTGTACTTACATTACATATGCACCTCAAATGTGTCTCAAGCTAAATTATATATCAAAATGTAACATCTACTTTGTAAGGTGTGTATAATATGTGTAAAAAAACTAAAAAAATCTATCCCAAATGTGTGCCAAATATATAAGATTTAGTCCCATGTGTATATCTAAATCATGTAAACTGTATCAAATTTTATCAATTCTACCAACTATATGTATATGGAGTCTTGACATTATGACATGCCCCCTTTTGAGGTGAGGGGAAAAAATGATAGTCACCTTATCCCAAAAGGATAAGACAAATATGATTTATATGTGTCAATCATAAATTGAATTACTATAGTGGTTGTAGACACCCAATTCTCACCACTTACATGTCAAAATTGTAATCAAAATTGATTTATGACAAGAATGCAAAAAATCACCAAAACACTCAAATTTTATTGCACACTTGATGTGAATAATTTGAAACACATTAGGGCATCCTTGATTGGGGAAATACACCATACATAATCATCAGATTTACTTAATTTATCTTAAGTAAAATTATGACTGTGTAAGATATGTTTCTAATTAATTAGGTCAAAGGGTTATTTAAATTTCAAAAGTCACATCACTTTCCATTAAGTTAATTAACATAATTAGTTAACTTAATCTTCCTTTGATTCGAAACTCCATAAATTTTGGAATTGTCCTATTTTATAAATTAATTAGTTGGATTTATTCCTCATGGTAAGTGGCCAAATGGTTGATGACATCATAGGCAAATATCAGGGATCATGACATCATCATGAAAGTTGTCAAGCACTTGTAAAATATCAAACAAATATTAGAATTTGAAATCCATATCTAATAAACGTAAACTCAATCAGAATTATTAAAGACATAAATAATCTAATATTGACTGATTCTGGCCAAACATCATAATATTGATCTAATGGCCATAATCTATTTGATTAAGTTATAAATAGAGGATGACCCCTCTAAGCATATTAATCTCTTTAAAACTAGAGTTACCATGTATAAATACATAGATAGCTTCATATTTATTCATACCTTGAAATATAAAACCATCAAGTAGACAAGGGGATATGTTGCTAACATGCACGTCTAACATTAACAAAGACTTCAAACTATACAAATTGGGCATAAGCCTCTTTCAATCTACATAGAAAATAAAGTCCTTAAGGGAGATTTAATGCTTATTATTTTATCTTCTATCTTGTTATTTATTTCCTATTATTTATCAATAATAAAGATTAGAATTAAAGTGTTATGGTATTTAAATTTTTCTTGATGTGTGTTCACTAACAATGATCTAGCCCTCTTTGGATTCTTGATCTACATAATGACACACCTGATTGGACATCACACCCCAAAAACACCTTTGAGGCCTCCTAACTTCTTCTAATGGTGAAATTAGATTAGTATTTGGCCTTAATTTCCTTATATTTTTTGCTTTTACATCCCTAGAGAATTGATAGGATTACCTTATGTATCGGTGAGTTCACTCTCGTGAATGGTGAAATAGACTTGTAGAACAATTTTTTTATGTTCCTTTCTCTTTATATTTATATTTTTTTTGGGTTCATGACCCAAAAAGTGGATTCACTTTGATAAAAGGACTTTTTGTTACCAAAATGGTGACAACTTATCTATTTTCCCTATGTTTTCTATGTTCTCTACTAAACAATGGTTTTGATCTATAAAATGGTGGTTTCACTTTGTAAAATAGTAGTTTCACTATGTAAATGGTGATTTTGATTATGCTTTATTTTTTACATGTTTTTTTATGAAAATGATGAGATCACTATATAAATTATCAGATCACTCTATAAAGGGTAGATTTTCTCTAATAAACAGTGATATCCCTCTACAAACCATGCACAATGGTGAGGTTTTTAAGCCATTAACTTCCCAACTTCCAAAAGCTTATTTAGGGTCATACAGACTCCATTTTTGATAATGTTTTTGAAAATACATGTTTTATAATGGATTTTTAGATTATGCAGTTAGTTTGAATTCATTTTTCATATATTTATCATAAAAAAAAATGTAAAATAGTGCTAATTTATTTGATTTTTAGATACCCATCAAGGATAACATATTAAAAATCTAACTTATTTTTTGCAAGTGTTGCTTGCCAAATACTACATTATAAATTGTAAATAATTTGATTGCATATTTCACTTGCTAAGGAGTGATTATTATTAAAAAAAGTAATTTTTATTCACAATTAGATTTAATGCTTAAGAAAATAACCAAAAATTTGAATTAGGACTTCTAAAACACTTACTTTCATGTTTTTTTGTTTAAGTATTATTATTTGCTTGATTGATTATGTAAACTATTATGTCTATGCTCTCCCCTTACTCCTTTTAGGGAGCTTGGGTGACCAAAAAAAATGTAGGTTACTTATTTATATTTATCCTAAAGGATGTTTGGAGTATGCTCTTATCTTACCCATTAGTGGGGTCTTGAGAATTAGAAATGAACATTTATTTCATTTTTTATAAGACTATGTAGGTTGGATTTCATCACCTTCTGTAAAATATATTAGGGAAAAGTGACTAGGATTTCATCCCACAAAATAATTACCAACCCCTACATTTAATGAGGTATATAAATATAGGCTTTATTTGGTCATTATTGGTTGAGCATTTATGTGTTTAAGAACACCCATGAAGTGGAAATGATTTCATGATCTAAGATAAACCTTAAATCATACCCCTTGGTGCATGAATATTATAGTAACACTTGATTTTGACCTTTATTGATAAAGTGAGCATGAAGGGACTATATCCTCCCACACTACTTATTAGTCTTTCACCTACGACAAATTTTGAGCCCCACATATTACAAGGTGTATTGGGGACCATCTAGATAGCCTTATAAAACTTTATCTTAAGACCATCACCATAAACTATTTTTTATTATAAGGGAAACTAATATCCTCCAATATTTCATGATGTACCACTTCAATCACCACTTTTAATTAAGTTAGTTATGTAGACCACAATCATTTTTCAAACCTATATTATCATTAAAAATAGGTCTATATTATGTATGTTTTTTGATTATTTTTTGTTATACCCATATGTTACATGTTGTGTACTTTACACGGCAAATTGAATCAACATTATCATGTCCGAACATTGTCATATAACATTTGTGAGATGAGGTATTACCCTTCCCAATTTTTAGGCCATCTTTATCCCATCTTAGAATTATATTGTCTGATTATACCATTACATTATTCACATAATAAAATTAAACTCTCCAATTTAAAACCATTCAAATTATATTTATTTTGACCCAAATCTAATTTGGAATCAATTGTGCACATTGGGTCACTTTTGAACCTAAATCCATTTTAGAGCTAAAGCCAAATCATGTTCATTTTGAACCTCATTTCTATTATGAGCCATAATAAAAGTGAAATCAGATTTGTATTGAACCCAATTCCAATCCAAATCAAGTTCATATTTAATCACAATCCAATCCAAATAAAGTTCTTCTTTAACTACCTTCTAACTCTACTTCCAAATTGGTCAAAATTTGGTCAAAGTCAACTCAAAGCCAAACAATTAGAACAATGTTAAACCTATTCTATTTCAACCAAATCTAATTATTCTAAATCAATCAAATTTCAATTCAAATCACTTATTGTATTTTCATTAAATCTCCTTCACATGTATTTTTGGAATGATTAAATCATGTCATCCATCCTTTATTTCATTTCAATCATATAAATTCATTTTAACCTCTTTGGTGCTAATCTAAGCCAAGCCAATTATATTGAATCAAGATTTCCCTCTTTAAGACCATTATAATTAATCCAATTCACCTTCTTATGGCCCATTTTAATTAATCCAATCCACCCTATTTGGGCTAATTTCATTCAAGACCATGATTTCTCTATCTAGGCCCATTTAAATCAAAGGCTAAGACCACCAACTTTGGGCCCATTTTCAATCACATAATCCATACTATTTTGAGCCAATTACTTCTAATATACTCCCATTACATGTATCCTTATTTTAGGGCATTTATCCAAGGTTAATTTTAATCATTGCATCTCACAATCCTAGACCTATTCTATCATGGACATTCATAAGTTAATATGTGATAGATCAACTCACTGAGCTTAGCCAACAAGAAACAAACTTTACATATACTCTTGACATTTCATCTAGTAGTTCATAAGCCAATCCAACATTAGAGCCATTACAAATCTAATAGTCCATACCTATTATGTATTTGAACCTCTAATGGCCATTATCTATTAAAGACCCAAGTGTGGCCAAGTTTGATAATTATTTGATCGGGATATGTCATGATCCCCTTCACAAACTTGATCAAATTTAGCCACTTCCAAAGTAAGATTAAGATAGTCAACCCATTATTGATGTTCTTATCGAATCACCCATATTTGAACAAACCTAAACCATTATTGGTATGCCTTTATTCAATAAAGGACCTTTATTTAACACATGACCCATATTCTATGATTGTCTATTTGAAGATCCTATTATTATTAAGCAATAACCCATTACTCACCCATTGCCAAACATTCCCCATTTTATAAAATTACTTCATCCTAAAGCCTTAAATTCTAAGCAAAAGGTGAACAAGGTATTTGTGGATAAAACACTTTAATAAAACCTATTTGTGGATAAATTTGCATCAAAAATAGGTTATATTTTAGAACCAACATTATTATCAACATCAACATCAGAATCAAGTTCTATTCACAACCAATATCAAAATTGGGTTCCATTCTAGAATTAATATTATATTTAGCATCAGAAGTAGAATCAATGTTAGTCTCAACATTAGATTTAAATCCACTTGAGTCATAATCAACTTCAAAATCAAAATATATTAGTGGATATTATGAAAATATCTATACACTTCTACCAAATCCACTAGATTCATAATCAACTTCAAAATAAACATATATTAATAGTTATTTTGATATTGGTTACACACTCTTTATACATCATATTGAATACATCAATGATATTTTTATAATTTTTGAAGATGTTTTCTTTAAAATATACATAATTTATCTTAGTATATTTTAAGAGTATTGTGCTACCTTTTACTCTTCCATTGATATTATGCATCCTTTTAACCTTAACCATTATAGACATTATATTGACATGCAACCTCCCACAACCATCGATTGTGATTGATAGAATCACACATTATTGAAATTATTCCATGGTAACATTTCAATTATAGAATTTATGGGGATGTAAGATAATAGCTAGGATAAATAAAAATATCCTATTGAAACCTCAATTAAGGTGCTAGATGATAATCAAAATCAAAAGTCAATGTCTCTTAGTGAAACCTTGTTTAAGGAACTATGAGACAATATAAGTTTAGAATAATTTTTTGATGAAAACCTCTTAGAGGTGGAAATAACTAAGCTAATAATTTATTTATTTTTTATGAAGACATTATTAAAGTCAATATCGACACAACTAACAATTCACAACATATTCAAATTATATCATCTCTCAAGCTTAAATAACAAATACAACTTGTGGCCGTATTACGAGAATTTACATAGGTAATTGGCCTCAACATAATGAAAATCATGTTGAATATAGAATCAACAATGTGTGTGACTAATAATCCTAATCTTTATTTGTCCCCCAAAATTTTTATATGTCATTATGATCCTATTATCAATTCAACTCATATATTACATTACCAAATCAAAAAATTTATCCAATGCTTATCATTATTTACCCTCCATGACAACACTCTTTTTAAAAGAGATTATGAAGATAAATTATTTATAGGTTTGGATTAATAAAAATCAATGACCAACAAATAACGCAATAATATCAATGTAATTCACATTCGGAACAACATCCTAGCAAAGTAACTATTATGAGTGGGTATTGGTTAGACCATAAAGGGTTTACATTGAACATCTTGTAGTTTTCCATTGATTGGAGATGATAAAATGAAAAATAATAAAAAATAAAAATAAAAAGATATATAATTCACCTAAATGGTTAAAACCATGCTTGTGGCACCTTGGGCAAGTACCATGATGAAAATAAAGTTTTTAGCATCATGTATAAATAATTTATTGTCAGTAAGTACCTTGAAAATTTGGGGAAAACATAATTTTTATTGACAACCATTCCATTCCAACCATTTTATCTATCCAATATTATTTTTACCATTAGTCTTCTCATATTAACCTCGTTATATAAGTGGAAGGTGTGTTGAGACCTGTTTGGAAAATGTTTTGGCATATTATTTACATAAAACTTTGATGTCTAAACACATTTAGTTATCATGTGACATGGTCCTTTTATATTACTAGTCCCTTCCCTCATTTTCATCCCTTATTATCTATCATTATACATTCACCATTCATTCATTATTGTTTCTCATTTTGGGAGGAACTACAATGGCTTGAGGTCTATTTGGACTATGTAGGCAGTGCTCAATTTTTTAGGTTAGATTGTCTGCCATTATTTCATGGTCTCACCATTTTGTGAGTTAATCCTACACTCTTGAAATTTTATGAGTTATCACTCCCATGATATTTCCATTTTTTGAGTCAAAACATTATGCATCTCTTAATCCTGCATTGAGATAAGATGCCAAAAACATAAAAAAAAACATTCAATTAACTAGAAAATACCTAAAGATTAGAAAAAGATTATACTATTCATGAGAGATATAAAGCCAAGAAATCATAAACATCATAAAAGGATTCAAACATCCACAAAAGATATTAAGACAAAAAATTCAAAAACATTTGTCTTTCCCTACATCTAGTTAGTATCCTTAAGCCAATCATTTCAACCACCTTAGAATGTGTCCTTCCCTTGCATGTATCCTTGATTGGGGGAACCATCCATTTATCATTTCATTGACCCTTCAGACTTGTATTTTGAATCAATTAATAAAAAGATTCTTTGTGTTTCTTTTTTTTTACTATTTTTGTGTTTGATTGTTCTTTGTTCTTTATCTTTCTATGTTTTTTGGGAAAATGGTAGGTTCATGACCAAAAAAGTGGATTCACTTTGCTAAATGGAATTTTTGTGACCAAAATGGTGACTTCTTATCTATTTTACCTATTTTTTCTATTTTATCTTCTAAACAATGGTTTCTCTCTATAAAATGGTGGTTTCACTTTGTAAAATAGTAGTTTTACTATACAAATGGTGGTTTGGTTTATGTTCTATTTTTTACATGTTTTTTAATGAAAATGATGAGATCACTCTATAAAAAGTGAGATAATGCTATAAATGTTATATTTTATCTGGTAAATAGTGATATCCCTCTAAAAAACATGCAAAATGGTGAGGTTGCTAAGCCATAAACTAGGCAACTTCCAGAGGCTCATTTAGGGTCATACGGACTCCATTTTTGATGTTTTTTTAAAACCATGTGTTTTCTCATGAATTTTTAACTTATGAAGTTAGTTTAGATTCATTTTTCATAGATTTATAATAAAATAAAATGTAAAATAGTGCTAATTACTTTGAGTTTAGTCAGCCCATCAAAGATAACATATTAATAATCTAACGTATTTTTTGCAAGTGTTGTTTTCCAAAGACCACATTACAAACTATTAACATTTTGATTACAGGTTTCACTAGCTAAAGAGTGGTTATTATTAAAAATAAAAGAAGTTATATTTAAATTTAGATAAAGTGCTTAATAAAATAACCAAAACTTTGAATCAGGACTTTTAAAACATTTACTTTCATGTTTTTTGTTTAAGTATTGTTGTTTTCTTGTTTGTTTATGTAAACTATTATGTCTATGCTCTCTCCCTTTAGGGAACTTGGGTGACTAAAAAAAAATGTAGGTTACTTATTCTTATTTATATTAAATAATGTTTTGAGTATGATCTTCTCTTACCCATTCATGGGGTCTTAAGAATTAGAAATGAACATTTATTTCCTTTTTTGAAAGACTATGCAAGTTGGATTTCATCACCTTATCCCAAGTATCTTAGGGAATGGTGACTAGGATTTCATCCCAAAACATACATACAATCCCTACATTCAATGAGGTATATAAATTTAGGCTATATTTGGTTGTTATTAGTCAGGAAGTTATGTGTTTAAGTACACCTGTGAAGTGGAAATGATTTCATGATCGAAGACAAAACTAAGATCATAACCCTTGGTACATGAATATTATAGTAACACTTCATTGAGAACATTATTTTTAAAGTGAGCATGAAGGGACTAAACCCTCCCACATTACCTCTTAATCTTTAACCTATGATAAATTTTAGTCCCTACAAATTACAAGGTATATCAGGAACCATATAGATAAAAATCTAAAACTTTATCTTAAGACCATCACTATAAACTATTTTTTATTGTAAGGGAAACTAATATCCCCCAATATTTCATGATTTACCACTTCAATAGTGAGTATTGAACGTAATAAATCTATCACCATTTTAAAGTAAGGTAGTTATATGGACAATGATCATTTTACACACCCATATTATTATTAAAAATAGGGTTGTATTGTGTATTTTTATTGATTATTTGTCATTATACCTATGTGTTACATGTTATGTACTTTACACATCAAATTGAATGAACATTATCATGTATAAACATTATCATATAACAGTTGTGAGATGAGGCATTACCCTTCCTAATTTTTGTGCCATATTTATCCCATCTTACCATTATGTTGGCTAATTATAACATTACATTATTCACATAGTACCATTATACTCTCCAATTAAAAACCATTCAAATCATGTAAATTTTGACCCAATCTAGTTTGGAATCAATTGTGCATATTGGGTCACCTTTGAACCTATATCCATTTTAGAGCCAAAGCCAAATCATGTTCATTTTGAACCACATTTTTATTATTAGCCAAAATCAAAGACAAATTAGGTTCATATTGAACCCCATTCAAATCCAAATTAGGTTCATATTGAATCACATTCAAATCTAGATAAAGTTCATCTTGAACTAAATTCTAAGTCTACTTTCAAGTTGTTCAAATTTTTGATCAAATTCAACTTCAATACCAAAAAAATCAAAACAATGTTAAACCTGGTGTATTTAGACCAAATCCAATTATTATTAATGAATTACATTCCAATTCAAATGAATTATTGTATTTTAATTAAATATCTCACACATGTAATTTGGGAAAAATGAATTCATGTCATCCATCCTTTATTTCATGTCAATCATATCAATTAATTTCAACCTCTTTGGGGATAATCTAAGCCAAGCCAATTGCATTGAATCATTTTTTCCATCTTTGGGTCCATTATAATTAATCTAATTTTCCTTCATTGGGATCATTTTAATAAATCTAATCTTCACTATTTGGTCCAATTTTATTCAAGACCAAGACTACCCTCTTTTGGCCCATTTCAATTAAATACTAAGACTTCCCTTTTTTGTCCCATTTCAATCACACAATCCACCTTTTTTGGATCCAATTACTTATAATATAGTTCTATTGCATGTATCCTTGTTTGGGGGTATTTTTCCAAGTTTAATTTGAATTATGGAATCTCACAATCCTAGACCTATTCTAGCATGGCCATTCAATAGTTAATATGTGATATATCACCTCACTGAGCTTAGCCAACAAATAATAAGATTTACATATACTCTTGACATTTCATCCAATAGTCCACAAGCTGATCAAACATTAGAGCCATAACAAATCCAAAAATCCACACCTGTTATGTCATTAAACCTCTAATGGCCATTATCTACTAAGGACCCAAGTGTGTCTAAGTTTGGTACCTATTTGAGTAGGATATTTCATGATACCCTTCCTAAACTCAATCAAATTCATCCACTTCCAAATCAAGATCAATATAGTCAACTCATTTTTGATGTTATTATCTAATCACCCATATTTTACCAAACCAAAACCATTATTGGACCACCTTTATTCAATAAAATACCTTTATCTGACATAGGACCCATCTTCGATGATTATATATTTGAAGAGCCTATTATTATTAAGTAATAACCCATTACTCACCCATTGCCAAAAATTCCCTATTTTAGAAAATCACTTCATCACAAAGCCATCATTTCCAAGTGAAAGGTGAATAAGGTACTTGGGGACAACACACTCTAATAGACCCTATTTATGTTTACATTTACATCAAAAATAGGTTCCATTTTAGAACCAACATTATTGTTAGTATCAACATCAAAATTAGGTTCTATTTCAAAACTAGTATTATAATTATGTTCCATTCTAAAACCAATATAAGATTTAGCATCAAAAGTACAATCAATGTTAGTCTCAACATCATATTTAGATCCACTTAAGCTAGAATCACCTTTAAAGTCAAAATATCTTAGTGGATATTATGACATTGTCTATACACTTCTACCAAATCCACTAGAGTTAGAATCAACATATATTAATAGATATTTTGACATTGGTTACAAACTCCTTGTAGATCATATTGAATAAATAAATTATCCTTTTAAAATTTTTGAGGATGTTTTCTTCAGCATTGACACAAGTTTTCCTAGTAGCTTCTATGAGGATTGTGTTACTTTTTACCCTTCCATTGACATTACGTATCCTTTTAAAATTAACCATTCTATCCATTATATTGACATAAACCTCCCATAAGCATCGATTGGGACCAACATAATCATACATTGTTGAAATTATTCCATGGTGACATATCAGTTATAGAATTTTTGCAGATTTAAGATAACAATTAGGTAAAATAACAATCTCCTGGTGAACCCTTATTTAAGGTTATAAACTATGATCAAAATCAAAATTCAATGTCCTTTATTAAAACCTTGTTTGATGAGCTATGGGACAGTAAAAGTTAAAAATACATTTTTGGTGAAAACCTCTTTGAGGTGACAATAGCTGAGCCAATCAATTATTAATTGCTTGATGAAGACATTATTGAAGTTATTATTGTCACAATTAATAATCCAAAACATATTCAAATTATAAAATCTATTAGGCTTAAATAATAAAAAACTTGTGTTCTTAATGAGAGAATTTGCATAGGTCTTTGGCCTCATCACAACCAAAATTAGGTTGAATTTAGAATAAACAATAATGTGTGTGATTGAAAATCCTAATATTCATTTGTTCCCTAGAAATATACATGCCATTGTGATCCTATTATTCATTCAACTCTTATATTAAATTACCAAATTAGATCACTTATCCAATAATTATCCTTATTTACCCTCCTTGAAAAGAGACTATGAAGATACCTTATTTATAGGTTTGGAGGAATGAAAATCAATGACCAAAAAAGATCACAATAATAAAAATGTAGTTTACATCTGAAACAAAATCCTAGCAGATCAATTATTTTGAGTGGGTATTGGTTAGACCATAAAAGGTTTGCATTATGCATCTTGTAATCATCCATTGAATTGAGATACTAAAATAAAAAATAATAAAAAATCAAAATTAGAAGAGAAATAATTCACCCAAATGTTCAAAACCATGTTTGTGGCACCTTTGGTAGATATCATGATGAAAATCAAGTTTTTATCATCATGCATAAATAATTTATTGTCTAAAAGTACATTGAAACTTGGGTAAAAACCTCATTTGTATTTACAAACATTCTATTCCAACCATTTTGGATATCCCATATTATTGCGACCATTAGTCTTCTCATCTTAACCTTGTTACAGAAGTAGAAGGTGTGTTGAGACCTATTTGGGAAACATTTTGGCATCATATTTGCATGAAACTTTGATTTCTAGACACATTTTATTATCATGTGACATGTTCCTTTGATATTCCTAGTACCTTCACTCATTGTCATCCCTTATTATCTATCATTATACATTTTTCATTTATTCATTATTATCTCCCATTCTAGGAGGAACTATAGTGGCTTGAGATTTATTTGGACTATGTAGGTAATGCTGATTTTTTTAGGTTAGCTTGACCACCCTTATTTCATGTTCTCAATATTTTGTGAGTTAATCCTATACTCTCACCATTTTATGACTTATCACTCCCATGCTATTTCCATTTTTTAAGTTAAAACATTCTGCATCTCTTAATACTCCATTAAGTTAAGATGCCAAAAACATCAAAATCAAATAAAATCAAATAACCAAAAAATACCTAAAAATTAGAAAATGATTACAATCTCCACGAGAGATTTAAAGCCACAAAATCCTAAATATCATGAAAGGATTCAAATATCAACTAGAGATATTAAGCCACAAAATTTAAAAACATTTGTCTTTTCCTACATCCAGTCAAAATCCTTAAATCAATCATTTCAACCACCTTGGGATTTGTCCTTCCCTTGCATGTATCCTTGCTTTGGAGAACCATCCATTTATCATATCATTGATCCTTAACACATGTATTTTGAGTCAATTAATGATAATATTCTTCCTATTGCTTTTTGTTTTACTATTTGTGTGTTTGATTATTTGCCTATTTATTTGGTTTTATTGTTGTTGCCTTGGCTTAGTCCATTGTGATAATAGGTTAATAATCATGGTGATTCTTGTCTTGCACTTATACTTGAGTCAATCCATTGACATAAATCAACACTATCATGATGGTTTTTATCATTAGTGTGTTGTTTCCATTTTTTTATTGGATCGAGGGTTGGTCCTTATGCATATCATGGCCATGTCATCATGGTGTTTTATATTATGTGCATATTGTTATGTGTTATATTAAAAAAAAAGTGTTGGAAGATTATATATGACATCACTTTACACTATCATTATATCCCTTTTAAATATCATTCATTATTTAATCAAACCATTTTGGTCATATTAACCTTATCACATCATCACATTTTCCTTGATTAAATCAAAATAATTAAACATTCTAGATATATATGCTCATTAGGATGTGCATCTTAGAATGAGCATGTAAAAAAAGAGTCATACGCATTAGTATATCATTTTTATTATTCTATTATATTATTCATCATCCATTTTCTCCCATATTAGGAGAATTATGTTGGCTTGAGGTCCATTTAGACTATGTACTCAACACTCAATCCATTCAAATTTTGGGGTAAGCTCTGCCACCATTTTTAATTATTATTTAACCATCATTATATTATTCACATCATCTCTATCATCACTTTATGCATCCTTATGTGCATTTTTTTTGTAGCTTCTTAATTCTTTGAAAAGTCATTATACCTTTTACACTTACATTTATGACAACTCATATTTATTCTGTGTAATAAGTTACATCATTGAGCTATTATTTCCAATGAATCATTTAATTAATCAATCAATTTGTAAAAAT
The DNA here is from genome assembly GCA_037957365.1 of Torreya grandis. Lineage (NCBI taxonomy): Eukaryota > Viridiplantae > Streptophyta > Pinopsida > Cupressales > Taxaceae > Torreya > Torreya grandis. The sequence goes on along the minus strand of JARHVA010000742.1, from coordinate 3,641,018 downwards.
CCATACTGGGGCAAACCACTTAGTCTAACCAATGATCAAATCCACCTTATTGGGAAAAATAATTTTTTTCAATGGTCATTCTCCCCTCTTTAGGGAAATTCAATCATTTAGTCTTTCTTATAATTCTAATCTCTACATATTTTTTTTTCTTTGGAAAAATCAAAGTGTGCAGTTTGTTTTAGGATCAAACATTCCCTAATACCAAAAATTTTGCCATGTTTGGGGAGAGTCAAAGTGTGTCACTTATCTTGGGATGTATCCTTCCCAATTCCCCATTCTTTGGGGCCAATCATTTGTATACTCTATTATCATTGGATATCAATGTATGAAAACATTAGGTTGATTGGATTAATCTCATCTATTGTTTAATCTAACTCTTGTTTTTATCCATTTTCTTATTTTTGATGGCTCAAACCTGAATATTATTTTTCATCCATTCCCTTGTGTGGGAATCATGCACCTCCTAAACATCATTTTGGGCATTAATATGACCTCATTTTTTATTAAATTAAACAAGATTTAGTAAAATGTGAACACACCATTATTCAATCATTATCAAATTAGTTTAACAAATTTTTATTTTTTAAAAATATATTGCTTCATCTAATGTCTTAAAACACATTATAAAATAGGGGAAAATGTGGACACTCAATTCTCACCACTTTCATGTCAATATTATAATCAAAATCAATTTATGTAAATAACACACAAAATCACCAAAACACCCAAATTTGGACACACACTTGATGTGTATATTCTAAAACACATTAAGCTAGGTTAAGAATTGAAGAGTATATCCATGACTGATATTTTCCAAGTGTACAAGACTAGTTTAAAATATAAATACATATTTGAGCATCTATAGTAAGAAATAAATAAGAAGCTATGTCTAATAAACTATGAATTAGACACCATATGATTATAAGTTAGGAGTGCTAAATTATGATCCCATCAAGGGGATGCTAAATTATAGGTCCTATATCAATTAGTGAAAAATTCACATACTGTGTACAAGTAGTAACACATATATCAAAATTTAAATCATAAAAATGGTCGCAAGCTATAGAATATCCAAAATTATAAAAATGGTCAATAAGATCATCTATGCACTGTGTAGATCTTGTATTCAAATTAACTATGGATACTAATATATGGTATTTAGTACCTAAAAATGAAATATTTGAGACACATTTATCATGCATGAATTTAGCACCCAAGCAAGGTCCTAATGTAATGACCCTAATTTACTTATATATAGTTCATTATGATAATATAGTCTAGCTATGAACTATTTGAGGAATATTTTATTATTTTGTTGTGGTATTATAGTTAGTGATCTACATTGATACATTTTAATTATAATTGTTGAGACAATTATGGATTAAATTTTATTATAGCATTTGAAGTTATTTATTAATGTGTACTGGTTCATTATTTATTTTAATGTATTATTTAAATGTTGTTATCACATTTATTATACTTAGATGTCTAGATGTTGTTGATAGTCTATTGGTTGACTGTAGGGATAAGTACTTGAGCTAGAATGTGATCAAAATCGAGCAATAAGGAAACATAGAAAAACATATGGATAAATGAAATAATGAAATTAAACATAAAGTCAAGATTGTTAGTATTAATGATTTAGTTATTATGTTTTTATTATTTGATTGTGGTATATTATCATTTTATGATTGATTTGATTTATAGTTGATTTGAGTCAATTTTTACTTGGTGTAAACATATCTTTATTTTATATTATAATTTATGAGACTATCATTGTTTGAGTTTAAGTGATTAATGACTAATGTTTTCTTAATGATTTTTATTGTTTCCATCAATTTGGTATTGTGTATTTTTCTTAAACTCCTTAATCATAAAATTTGATAGTTTGGTCAATCATGTAATTGTTATTGCCAATAGTGGTTCCAATCTTCATAATATTTATGCATTTCATAATTTATCTTTAATGTTTGTTTATATTTTTGTTTATCTTAAAAACTATGACTTAATGGTTCTTAAAGGAGCCTATTCGATTTTAAACTTGATTCAAAGTGTCTTAAAATTATGCATTGCAATAACTCGAGCATGATGGTTTGTATGTTTTAATGGACCTTGCTTTGCATACTCTGTTTGTTTAATTTGCATGTGGTGAAGTTTTGTTGAGCTTGTGGACTTAAGATAGTATATTGACTCACATGGGGGTCATGGCATTAGATCGTATTACCATGCAAAGTGGGGTTGAGCGATTTCATTTGGTTTTTAGGGTTCATTACATTCATTTTTGGTATTCAGTCTTAGAGGTTTGGAAACCTTGGTTAAAATGTATTGAATTTTTTGGCATGGCAGCTAAGTGAAATGTGACGTAGTTTTGCATGAGGAATTTTGAAAATGGTAACTATAATTAGAAACATTTATCTTGATATCCATGTAGAGATTATAGAGAGTTATATGTGGTTTATTTTTGTGTTTATTGGGTGACTAGTTTTGTGAAAATAAACACAAAATTATGGTGCTTGGAGGTTAAAAGTATATACAACTACTATGGCTAACTTTCATCAACCAAGTAATCTTTTAGAATTTTGAGTTTATTTTTGGAAAGTACAATTAAATGGAATGTATTAGGGATTTAGATAAAAGCCTAATCTTTATTTTAGAATTAGGATGAAACCCGAATAAGGTCCATTGTGCTAGTTTTATGTCTTTGTTTCATGGCTTGATTGATCACTTGTAGTGTTTTGTTAAGCTATTGATAACATTTTCTTGTAATAAAATGATTGTGTGTGAGTGCGAACATTGTGATTTTAATATGGAAACCCCACAGTGAGGTTGTGGGTTTAAATGGGTGTTGTTAATTTGGATTATGAAGTTGAGTGTGTGTTTTTGCTTTTATGGTGAAAATGGGTTTGTGTGGAATGGCAAACTCATATTATTCATAAGTCTTATGTGGTATTAAGTTTGATTGTGTAATGATTAAAATCATTTTAATTTTTATTAGTGTTTGGGCTTGAATTTATTTGGAGTCCAAGACTCATCTAGGTTTTGATTGAAGCCATTAAGGCCTCTTATATGGTGACTATGTGTTTATTAGGTTGTGGATATGCTTATTTTATTGTTGGCTATGTATAATTTAAAATCCATAAAACTTATGGTGATGGATTGGTTTATTTTGGTGACTGTTAGTTTATTTTAGTGACTCAAGATTATTATGATTAAGTTTGATGTTTGTTTTAAAGATCCATATAGCTTGAATATGTTAAAACATAACCAAGGTTTGATTTAGTTTATTATTTTTGAAACCCTAAATGGGAATAGTTGAGGTTAATAAAATATTGTAAAGGAAAAAAAATATAAAAGAAAAGGCCCATTGGTTATTACGAGCTATGGATGTTTTTGGGGGACAAGGACCATATGGAATCCCCACAGAGGTTCAAAATAATTACATGGGTTTTGGGATTAATTTATTATTATTTTCATATTACTGGTTTGAATTTTTATGAATCTTAAGTTATTATTTTTCTAACATAGGGTTTTGAACTCATGTAGAATTATTAATTTAATTTTGGAAGTGATAATTGACATAATTATCATTCATGATTATTTGACCTATTAGGGGTAATTAATCTATTGATTATTTAATTATTTTGATTTTGTGAATGGTTTCAATTGAACATTTGAGTTATTATTATGTTAAGTAAAGCCAGTTTTTGTTAATAACATAACTTGAAGTTTTACATAAGTTTTATTTTTAATTAGCTGAGTTTTTATCTTATTTTTAAGGGTTTTATTATAAATTCTAAACATATATTAAAATATTATGTGAATATGATTATGACAATATATTTAAGAGCAATATTATATTATAATATAGAACATGGATCATAAATTGAGAAGCTCAGAATAGAGCTACAATCATAATGAGGTACTAAGTTAATAGATCTTGATGGGTTGATCTATGTTTTGTTTTTATTTAATTGGTTGTTTGTTGGTATGTTGTCAAGTTTGATTTTTTTTAATCCTTTCTCCATTATTTGTCTACTACCCTTATTCGTATCCAACTGATGGTTGGGGTAGTCTAGGGCCACTTATGGTTGGGCTTATTGGGACTGGTGAGGTGAGATTAGCTTAATTGGGTTACATGCAATTATTGGATTCATTTCTTCTTACTCAAAATTATTTTAGTTGATTAAAAATGAATTAAAATTGTTGTAGCTAAATGTAGTGTTATTTTTCATTATTGTATTTTATACAAAAAGATGTAACATGACATGTATATTGATTCTTAAATTGATTATATTTGGTCATTGGATTATTTGAATATCATGGCATTATTAAATTGTTATGAAGTTAATATTTGATCATGATTAATTATTTGGAATAATAGTTGTGTTGTTGATTTGAATGTTGTAACATTTTGAGTAGTGTTTTGATCATGTCTTGGTTGTGTTTATAAAACATTGGTATTGTGATTGAGAAAACAATTGTATATTTGATTATATATTCATTAGTGTTTGAATCAAATATAAATTATGTTTTGATTCATTATTTATTAGAATATAAGGAAAAGATACATAATGTTAGATATGCCAAAGTTACTTGTTTGAGTCTATTTAATCACAAGCTCAATTTAGGTAAAAATATTAATTAGATGTGTTTACTTTTGTTATCTATTGTATTCGATGTAGATGAAAGTTCCATTTATATGAATTTTTATAATTACTATAAATTGTAAATCATATTAATTACAAGGATGAATTAATGCAAGTATTAACACTTCATTAATGTATAGACTTTAACCTCACAATTGGGTAAATAAATTATTGATAATTGAATTGTAAAATTAATGGGTTAACTTCAATTCAACATCTTTTGAGAAGTTAGAATAACTTGAAATTTTTTGGAATAAAGTTTATAAATGAATAATTAACTAAGTAATTAATATGAAATTAAATACTTAAGGATAATTCTTGCATATCACCGAATAAGCATTTATAAAGGGTTGTATGGGAATTTCCTAAATCAATTCATTAAAATTGAATAACATTAATATTTAATTAATCTTATGTTATAATTAGTTTACATTGACAATAATGTATTCCATTTGTAAGTTCTTATAAATGTGGATATTCCTATATAAGCATATTGTGAATGAGGAACAAGTGCTCTATGTTTAGAGTAAGTAATTATATATATATATATATATATATATATATATATATATAAAATTAATTAATAGTCTCTTATTCTTAATTGACAAGAGCAAGATGGTGAACTTCTAAGGTCATAATAAGAGTTTATCTTGGAATTGAGGCTTAAGAATATATAATATTTAAATAATTAATTTGAATACTTGAACTAAGATAATAAACTAAGTTAAATGGAAATAATAGATCTATCCTAAGCCATTATTGATCCTTAGGTAAGATAATCTTGAACTTGTAACCTACTTATAAATGGTAATATGTTCCTAAGAAAAACTTAAGCAAGGTTGTTGAAACATCCATTGAAGATTGCACACCTTTAGTAGCTGATGTGTCCAACTCCATACGTTAGTTGACTATGATTTAAAAGGTGTTCAAATTCTTTGCATTTCTTTTATAAATATTCTTTTTCCCTTGATCTATGTCTGCTAATTATGATTTTGATGAATCATACTTAATCAAGATTAGCATGATGATTATTATATTGAATCTAAACTTGCTCTACTTTTGTTTCTTAGACTTTGATGATACTACTCTTGAGGTACTAGATATTTTATAGCATATATAGGTACTCAGGTAAGGGCACATGTCACTAAGACTCTACAAGGAAGGATGCATCATAATAAGTAGATAGAGGTGAGTGGGCATGACCACACTAACCCACTTTTATCTGATTAGTGGGTGGTTAAAATTTACTTCATAAAAAAATTATTGATGGTTTATGCACTTAGTTAAGTTCCTATGTTAGCTATAACACAATTCTAGATCTCATTGCATGTTTTCATGCTAAACTCTAAGTGAATTATTTGATTAATTATTTGGTTGTGTTATAAAGAAAAATAATTTGTGGTTTTGAAACTTGATTCACCATAGTTTCACAATTTAATTCTATCTTATAAATCAACTCTTACTTTTTATTGTTTTACACCTACAATAACCTCTCTATCTATTTCAAACTTGATAAATATCATGCACATTCATCTACATAATCTCAAAATAGTTTATTTTTTCACATGTTAGATCTAATGGATACTATCATTATTATAAATTGATAAAAACCTACATTATTTGAACCATCCCTCTCCAAAAAGGTTGGTCCATAGGCATAGCATATCAATGGCATGAGTAATTATTCAAATGGATCCATATATTAACAAATCAATGTCTCATTCAAGATAGATTTGACACTTTTATAGTGATACATCTATACATTATTGCACACTGAGAAAATATGCCCTATTCTTCCCAATTTTCATACCTATCAGTAGTACTAATCATAATCCAAGTTTGAAGTACTTAAAATGTAGGTCAAAGAAAATGTTAAAAAGTAAAACATATTATCATAACTACACACCATAATAAAGGAGCATAATTGTAAAATAAACTAGGCAGGAGAACTATAAATGGATTTATTTCCATCTTTGGAGAATTAGATATGTAGGCAATGACCACTCAGTAGATGGGGTGATTAGGGTCAGTTAAACACATTGTAATTTCTCCATTTTTGTAGGTTTTCATCCCTCACAAGCACATATAGGGTTTAAAGGAGGAGGTTGATTATTATATTTTCACATGTCATCAAGGTTTAGGATCGTAAATACAAAGAAAGAAAAGATAGTGGAAGGTGACCATAAAGTCACTGTGCTCACTTCCACATAGGTCACTTCTTATCAATAGATCAATATTGAATAATGATACTGACCTGATCTTTTAAAACTAGCCCAACATAGGAAACATATTAATTCTTAAACTAATCAAACCACATACATGTATATACCTAATTTTGTTTCCAAAACACAACCATAATTAGACAATCAACTAGAAAATCTAAGTATTGTGATCTCTTTCATAATTTCCATATTTAATAGATGACATTATCAAATAATAAAAATAAATTATCAATAATTTACTATTAAATGTATGCTTTAATGCCATATATTATAATATGAATAATATTTTAAAGTTATATATATTAATATAACTATTTAATATAAATTAGGATAAAACATATTGGTTAGCCCCAGGTTTTCCCTTAGGTTTTTATCATTCTAGGGTTTTATATTTTAGGGTTAAGTTATATATTTTTCCCTAGTAATACACACTAATCATGACCATGTTAAGTGAACATTATGAATTAACACAACTAATGATGTTTTTATTTTTATTTTTTTTACATGGATAGTGTATACAAAGGAAAATGTAGATGACCTATTAATCAATCCTAGCTCAAAGAAGATAAATCCCAATTACACTTCTATTTGTTGATACATTATATATTTGGGGTCATGACCAAGATGGATCTACTAGATTTAATGAAGGGATGTCTTACCATAATAATATCACTAGAGAGTGTTCCAAAGCCTCTAGTCAAGCAACATTATGTAGTAACCTTAGTTAAGTCCTATGTTTTCATATTCACTATGTAAATGACAAGTAAAATACAATCTATTATAGTGCTCACCAAATATTATCATAAAAAGTGAGGGTAATATATAAAAGTAAACATGCATAGAATATTTATTCTCAATTTAATGTATAAGAAATCCTAATGCATGGGAGAGAAGTATAAATGCTAATCTATCTACTTTGATAAAAGAGGAACAAAGTTAGGAATACGTACGTTTGAAGATGAACCCACCGAACCTCAATCTCTCCCTTAGCCAAGGTGTTTCACAAGAGGTTATTTTGGTGTGTAAGTATAACAAGGATAAGATAACTCTAGGATACACAACTTTTCTATGCATCCAAAAGACTTCTCCATAAGATAGAATCCATATCTCCAAAAAATTTATATAAACCCTAAGAAATGATGCTCAATTAGAATGGTAGATAAGAAGATGTGCAATATATTCTTCTTCTTCTCTTCCTAATAAATGATGTAAATAGATGTGTATATATAGTTGAATCTAACCCTAAACCTTTTTGAAAGTTTAACCAATAGGGTTAGTGTATTTTTCTTTGTATTTTTAATTGAGAAAATAATTTAGGTCATAACCTAGGTCAGCTAGATCCATAATATGCAAATATTAATTAGAAAATAGGGTTGCCTCAGGCCAACATTGTTTAGTAAATTTCAAAAAGGGTTTTAGGCTTAGGAAGGGGATAAATAATTGGAGGATTGTGTAAGAGAGGAGGCAAATCTTAGTAAAGTGTATAAGAGAAGGTTTTGTAGATATAAAGTGGTGTTATAGGGATAACAATACTATGAATCACCAATGGTCTGCCTACCCCTTTCCTGGTCACCCTTTAATGCATGTAGTCAGAGAGATTGAGACTCAATGGGTTTCTACAAGAGATAAAACATCATTAATTGATAAAGTTTAAAGATATTGTGTATACATATGACCCACTTGAAGCTCATCATGTGTCATGTAAGTGTAATAAGGGATGGTAATTTGGGAAAAGAACATATCAACACATAATGTTGAAGCTGAATAAATTTTAGTAAGAAGTGAAATAAGATAAATGAAAGGACAAAACTAAAAAATACACACCTTTACTTACCTTAGTGTTGTAGATAAGAAATGAAGTGAAATATATGTGAATGTGTTGAATGTTAGGTGAACCTATAAAAATTAGTGAAAAAGAGTGAAAAGTTTATTTTTTTGAAAAATATACATGTAATAAGTGAAAATATTCTCTATGACAACAAGATTCTACATCTTGAGGTTCAAAAAAAGAGATGGTATAGATAAAGATATGGTTAAAAAATAGAATCTAGTTGTAAATAAGTGATAGGTAAATACTTTTGAATAGTAAATATAAATAGGAAAAAATAATTCATTTGTATTTTTACTATTTTGAGAAAAATTTGCTCTGAAAGACTCAATTTGAGCTAGAGAGTGACCATGGTGAGGATATGACACCTATGATGTTGATGCAAAAGCATCTAGAAATCTAAGCTAATTTTAAGTTTTTTAACTTCTATATGCATTTTAAATGTCATTTATAGCCATTTTGAGTCTTAGGAATGTGTGAAGGATATCTAAGGTCCATTAGAAGGAATTAAAATATTAAGAAGCCATATTAGAGTGTGTTTATGAGCATTAGGAGTTTCCCTTCCAAAATTTCAATTTGATTTTTAAATTGTGAGACCAAGCATAAAGGGGTAATATGAGTTCAATGATGAGAGAGGAGGTTAGGTAAGAGTTTATATGATCATGAAATGGCATAATATATGACACTATATACATATCATTATAGGAGATAAAGGTGGTAGAGATCAAAACTACCAAACCCAGTGTGAGGTTGGTGCATGAATGCAGGAGTTAGTTTGCATGAAATATAAAGAAAATAAATAAATGCATGAAGAGGGTAGAGAGTGAGAAGGATAATGTGGGAGAAGAGAGGAGAGTATAAGGGAAGAGAGATCTCTGAGAATGAGAGAGAAGAAATAAAAGAAAAAAAGAATCTAACTCTCTAATATGGTGGCAGAGCCTATTCATGGACTGAAAATGTAATAGTTGATGATTCTTACAAATAAATAAGAGTCATTTTTGAATGTGTACTCTATCATGATAGGTATTGATCAAATAGTATAGGGTGACAGACTAAAAATAGAATGAGGTTGTACTGAAGAGATAAAAGTGGTTGTGATTATATTTGAAGATGGTTATTTCATGTTTACTACTATATAGTGTTCATGATAAGTGATTAAAAATTTAAAACTCCTCCAGGATCAATATTAATTCTACAAGGTAAAAGAGACTTAGTAAAGGAACTCTCTCTATCTGTTCCCTATGTAATTTTGAGACAATCAATAAAAAAGATGGTGTTTGATACATTTAAGGATTGCTAATAAAATAAAAAATGTTGTATGATAATCTTGAGTCCATAATTGAACCATAATAATCATTATGTTGTCATTTATGGTATTATAGAGTAAAGAAAACCAATGAAAGTATTTAGACATTAGACTTTATTTTGACTATGACAGTCAAGTAGTCTTAAGATTGAAGCCAACTGAAAGTTTATGGAATAGGTATTTTGTGTGGGTGATTTTAAATATTGGTAAAAGGTTGACAATGATTAGAGAGAGCCAATTATAGACTCAAGCATTTAGTATAAAAGTTTAATGCAATCATGTCATCATGTTGCCACCAATAGTTATAGACCAAAAGCCCTATTTACAATTCTAATGAATAATGAGTGAAGTAAAGTGGATGAGTCATTATGATAAATTCTTTCCATAATGTTATTTATGTGATTTTGGAGTGTTTTTACTAAAAAATATTTGTAAGAAGGTTGGTTAAACCCTTGTGTGCTATAAGTGCAATAGAAACCTTATTTAGTTGTAATGAACCTAATATTTTGCATTTAACATGTTGTGAATCATTAGAGGATTGATAAAGGATCATTAACCATTTAGAAAGGTATACATGATTAGGGTAGACCTTGGAAAGGTCTCAGATATGTTTGAAGTGATCTCAAAACAAACTTACTATAATTGAACCCCTCTCAACTTCTACAATCAACTAATTAGGGTTTAGAAACTAAAAACCTAAAACCTAGAGTTATAACCATGGAAATTACTTGAAACTTTGTATTTAGGCATGTTTCAATGTGTATTAAAGTATTTAAGAGGTTTTGAGTTGGTCACATATCTGTACGATATAGAACTAGAATTGTGGGTGTGTTGGAGGGCTAAAAGGCCTAATTAGTAAGGTTCTCATAAATGAAAGGGTATCTACATAAGGAGTTAGGAGATGAAAACTTCATGGGAGGATGCAAGAAGATATAGGGTGATAAATATGGGATTATATATTTTAATAAACTTTCATAATGTTCATACTAAGAATATTTTTGGAAAAAAAGGATAGAAGCCAAGTGGTCTCACTAATGAGTGAAGGTGTGTTAGTGGATGATGGAGTGTGAGTTAGGGATACCAAGTGGTTGAAATGAGTATGTTATGATTAGAGGAGTTCATCCATTGTGTCATAATATGTTCATGAAATCAATAACAAGATTTGGTGTTTAAATCCCTATGAAGATTGACTAATGTGATGATAGTGAATGAGGAAAGTGAAATGAGACGGAATAGTGAAGGGAATGAATTAAGATGATGAAATAGTGATTTAATCAAATTATAATGATAGAGATAAGTGATGCAAAGGTACTTTATACATAGGTTCAAGATAGATAACTCTAAAATCCTAGTGAAAGATGAATGATTTTTCAAGATTGTAGGTTGAGTACAGAGCAAAACATTTGAAGTTGAAATCAAAGAATCAAGATGAAAGCCAGGAATGGTGATTATTATGTTTTTCCCATAACCATATGTATTATATGTGGAGGACACATAGTAGCCATAAAGAGTGTAACATAGATAAGAAATCATTAATTTCAAAATTTTGAGCAATTTTATTGGAAATTAAGCTAGATATAGAAAATTGAATGTTAGGCAAAATATAGACACTGAAACTGTCCCTAGGAAATTTTTAGGTAGACTAAGGGTAGAATGGGGTACTGGGTGGTAAAGGATTGGATAAACAAATGCTTGAGGCATTTGTGGTAAATAGTCAAAAAATCACCATAAATAATGAATAGAGTCAACCATATCGACTCAGTGCATAAGGCAAGAGAGGAATAGGGGCTGATTGTGTATAAATGGGCCATCATTATATTGTTGAAGGTGGCCAACTACATATCAGTAGGTCAATATAGTTTGAAATAAGAAGATGGAAAAAATAGTACCCTCTAGATGATATATTTAGTAATATGTGGCGAATATAGTCACCTATAGGGGGTGATTATGTACTAGAGGGCCATGTAGTATGCTAAAGCTAAAAAAGGTTGATTAGTATTGAATAGTCTGATACAATTAAAAAGGGGATAAATTTTTACCAATGGGTCAATGTAGTATAATAAAACTCTGATAGGCTCAATTTAGTATCAAATGGGATGATTATGTATTAAAAATAGAAAAATTTAAAACCTAAATCAGAAAAAGCAAATGAAGTAATTAATTTTTAATTTTTTTAGAATATTAAAGAATGTATTTTACTTATTATGACATCAATATTTGATAAATTCTTTATTTTTTGATAGTTTGTAGAGACACCTAATATTTTGGCACCTAGTGGATGAATCATGGGTACCATATCTATTAGAGTAGGTAGTAGATGTAAATATGGATTGAATAGTTACCTTTAGATTTGGTAGCATTATGGAGATGAGATGGATCCCTTTGAGTGTTTATCTCATTGTTATGTTCTTAAGAGTATGGGAATGGTTGACTAACACTTTCTGATGGGATGTGGAGGGGGACACCATATTGGTGGATATTACTTTGGAGGATCTTCATGTGGTAGGATGCTGATGATTAATGATACACTAGAGTCATAGGATTAGAGATGAACCTTAGCTTATTGGGATACAAGTTCAGATAGGATCTACCCTAGATTGTGCATGAACTTATTCAATGTTTATCTTTTAACCATTCTAGACATTTGGAAGTCTATGATAAGACTTGTGATAAAATGAATATTGTGTCACAAGTTGAATGATAATGTACTATTGTACATGATAGCCTTGTGCCAATAAATTTTAGATAAGGGGGTGTTTTATGATTTTGGTTATATCATCTAGGTCCAAATCAAGCATGATATGTATGGGATGTTGTCCTAGGGATAGAAGATGATGGGACCATTTTTACTTATGAGTGCATGGTTATATGAGAGGTTCCTAATGTATCATCTAATTAGGTTTCCCCATGCAATTGATGATAGGTTACCTTAGGTCATTTAATAAAGGTAGGAAAATGTAGTGCAGGTCATGCCCCATGTTAAAATATTGCACACTTTCACATGAGGGAAGATAGTGTGGCATCCATACCCTCACATAACTACCATATAGACTAGTTGGTCTACCATTTCTACAAGTTTAACATGTGTATGGATCGTAGGCCACTATACTTCATGGGTGGAGCCTCATCTAGTGGTTTGTATACCTAGAAATCTAGGACTTCCCCCTATGATGACTACTCTAGTAGTGCCTATTTATTATGTAGGACATGCTAGAGATCTGAGAGTGGGAGGAGATAGAGGGGTAATCATAGAAATACCAGTTATCAAGTCTCAGTGGGATAGACCATGGGTTGGTTAAGAATGATAGTACGAGGCAATGGGGCTAGGTATAGATGATGCTATAGATGTGGATGCAAGGGATGAGGGAGAAAATAGGCACTAAAATAAAGGTGGAAATGATCACTGTGAGATCATTAGAGATGGATACATTATTGACATGATGAGATGCAATAATAGATATCACATGGGGGGATCCTAAAGTAGTTATAGGACATAATTGGTCCATAGAGAGACTATTGAGGAGAGGACCATGATGGAAATTAGTCAAGATTCCTGGATTTACATTGGTATAGAGGTAACTAACAAAGGAGGTGCTCAATAGGGGAGTGTATGGTGAAACTATAGTTATCAATATCGATAGTTGTAAAAAATGTTATAATTTTATTTAAGTTTTTGATAAATGATACTAGTTGCATTGTTGGTTATGATAGATAGATGATTATATATATATATAGACACACATACGTGATATGATGTATATCTAGTTTTTAGTCTTATAGATCCTAAGATAGAGGAGGTCAAATGGGGATCCCTAGTTATGGATGCACATCATGACATTTTGGATGAGTTGATATTTCCATACAACCCTACCACATTGGATGATCCTATGGTTCCATCTACCCCAACCTAGGTAGGCTAGTTTAGATTAGTGGGAGAGACTATGAGGTAGCTATAGGCATGAGGTGATGGATTATATCCCCCAATAGGGGTGGGATATAGAGATGTTTAGGCATAATAAGCCTTAGGATAGGAGTGAACTACTCACATGATGACAACAATCTATCTTGCATAGGTATAGGCCCAAGTGGCCAATCTATAGGGATAGGTTATTAGCTTGAGATCCTAAATTGCCTCTTTATAGTACACTACTTAGAAGAGCCAATCATAGGCATACATGGGTATCATGGCTAGGCCATATGATATACATGATGGAGCACAAAATTAGATTTTTAGATATTGATATTGATAGTTCATTGATCTCATGAGTTATACTTGGATTTATATATGGATGCATGGATATATTTCCTTTCTAGCACATGTATGTAGCTTTTTATATATATGATATGGGAAATATGTGATGTATGTTTTATTTTCTATCATTATGTGATACACATGCATGGTTAAAAATAGAAAGGCACAAATTATTTGGAAAAGTGTAAATAATCAGAACAAGTGTAATACACATTATATCATGATGGGAAATGTGTAAGCACCAAAGATGAATAAATACAATAAACCAAAGATGGTAAAAAGGGTAAAAAATGTTTTCAAACCATGTAGAATATTTTCACCAAATTAAAAAAATAAAATTACACTAAATCACATTGGGAAGTATGAAAATTTGTAATAAAATGGAAGGCACATGAAAAACTAATGGGATAAAAACAAAACAATTAAGTCAATCAATCATACTATGTCAAGCTAGCAAGTATAAAAATAAAGGCAAAATATAAGAGGAAATTAAATTAATCACACTAGTTGATGATGGGAAGTATGAAAAATTTATTAAAATGGTTATAAGCATATACATAATAAAAAAATAAGAAAATAAAAGTGAAATACTTATGAAGTAAGCATGAAACATACTAACTCAAGATGGGAAGTATGTCAATGACGTGAAATTCATAATTGACCACTACTTATCTCAAATTTGATGCATATAATTTAATTATAACTTGTGTAAATGAATATTTTGTGTGGAGGGCCTTGTCCTATCCATGGTCTTACACTAAAAATCCCAAAGGGAACACCAATGAGGTGGAAAAAATGATGGTAATTATTTAAAAGATGTTTATAATGTGGTAATTTATGAGGGGGCCTATTCCTATCCATATTCTAACATTGAAATCACAAGGGGAACATGAATTATGTGAATGATAATAAGGAAATAGTTTATTTTGGTAATTTTTGAGGATAGCCCAATCATATCCATGGTGTTACATTACAACTCAAAAGTGGAAACCTTAGGGGGAATGATAAGTTAATAAAACAATATTTCTCAAGGGGAAATATTAGGAATGTTGTAATGAAAGAGGGAATGTAAAAATCATGACATATGAATCTATGAGAAAACCTTAGGAAACATGAGGCATACTAGGTATAAAATAGAGACACTAAGATTCTAGTGACCATCAAAATACAAAGGATATCTACTCACAATAAGCACAAAGTTGTATAGGTAAATAAGTGAGATACTCAGATTGAATCATGTTGGTTATATGAACAAGAAATTTTAAATGGATCTACCTTCCCACAACATGTTCCCCATTCCTTAAGATCTCTTATAAAGTTATTGGTCTACTTCAAAGATTGGGTACTTATGTGAGAAAACATGTAGCACTAAAATATTTTTTATTCTCTTATCCCAATCTACTATCCTACTACACCCCAATGGACCTTGAATCTATCATGAGGCTAGATATGGAGTTTGAGATTTGATTAGAAAAAATAGATGTGCCATAAATCATGCATTTTAGTGTGATTTTACTTTTGAATTTGTATGTTGCCTTTTGTATCATTGCCTTTTGTTTAAATTATTTGTTTTTTGACTTTTTATAGATTTTATGATTCCTCCTCCATATGGATTTGGAATAACCAACATGATTGATAGAAGTGATACACAAATGATATTTATTTTTTAGTTAAAGGAAGCTAAGTATCCAAAGATATGACTGACTAAACACTTAGACTGACCTATGAACCAGTATGTAATCTAAAGTTTCAACTGTATGTATGCTTAGTATGAAAATGAAATAAATAAAAAAGGAAGATCCAAAGTAGATCGATGAATTCAAGTACACTAAGATGTCTTATTTTCTAACTATTCATATGGCAAATAAATATTACTAATGGGATCAAGGTTTGTATAACCAAATCATAATAATAATTAACTAATTTTTAATTGAGATAAGGTAACAAACAATCACTTTAAAATAAAAAGAATCCATGAAATAAGTGAAATCATAAACATAAGTGTGAAATCATGAAAATAATGATAATAATCCATAAAAAAGAGGAAAGTAAATAAAATCATATAAAACACAAAACCATAATATAAAGATCCATGTAAAATAGATAGGTAAAACCAAATTCGACACATAGTCAAGTGTATAAGATATATAAAAATGGATCACAAATATAATCCAAAATCATAATGAAGAACAAGGTGAAATAACACCATGCCATGTTCACAAATATTGATAAATTTGTTCCCAAATATTATCTATGACATATGAAACATATCTATGAAGATATATCCTTGTGGTAGATAGAGTCTCATCAATCCTTATGGAAAGTTATGTAAAGACTTCTTTCTAAATCTCCTCAATAGAAAATATAGTTGTAGTTGAAGGATCATGCTCATGAGGGATCTCACATATAAAATACTCAAGGAGAGGAATAGATTCCTAACTAGGAATGGTATTATAAGGCAATAAAGAGGCACCACTAATGGAGAATGAGGAACCATAGATGTAGAAGGAGGTGTTATACACTAAGAAAGAGGACCCTTATTATGTGGGTGACCTATTGAAGGAGGAATAGCTAGTGTGGGTATCAACTGAGGGTGATCATGAAGGTGTTGCTAGAGAATATGGAGATGATTAGTATGATGGGTATCGTATTGGTGCTAAATATAGTATACCTCCCAATATTTAAGGATAGACTTAGGTAAAAACATAGGAAGAGGTATAACCTTATATTTGGGTTGATAAATGGTGGGATGCAATGTGTAAATATACTACCAAAGTTTATAGTAATGAGTGGAAGACTAATTATCTATCCCATGGAAGAGATAAATATTTGTGTTAGTAGACTTTAGGGGACTAATAATGGAAAAGGTAGAATGAGAAGCCAATGATAGGTGATATAAGTGGTAGTATTTAGTCTAATGACCATAAAATTTGTCGATATAACAATAAGGCTGATCAACCCATTGTTGGGCATGGGATCAAGTTGTGGCAAAGGAACAAGTCCAACACCAAGGGAAGGAGGATGGAATAGAAACTAGATTAGGATCATTTGAAGGTAAAACAAGAGTAGAAAACAAATGAGGCTCAACTGAAGGAAGAGTGAAAGTATAAACTAAAATAGGCTCAATTGAAGGTGAGAGTGGTCTCACAAAAGGCTTAAAAACACTAGCTAGCATCTCTAGGGTAAACAAACTGGAAGGATCCTGGTATATATAAAATTGGTAAGGACTAGTTATGGCATGATCCATGAGCATGATATTAAGAGGATATATGGAAATTGGAGGTGTACCATGTGATAACTCCATCTCTACCCTACAAAAAATAGGAAAAAGACTAGAATTAGGAATTATAAAGGAAGGAATGTTAAAAGATAAATGAAAAGACTAAAATAACAAAGTGTGATATCAAATAATATTATCATTTCTAACATGGATAGGTTCACCTAAAAATGGTTCATCTAAAGCATAACCATCATCATGGCTAGGTGTATACAATTCGATGGTACATGTAAGTATGAATTTATCATCAAAAGTCACACGATGGATAGAATGTCTAGTCTTGGTTAAGACCATAGGTATATCATCAATAGGATATTGATAGGATTGATGTTGAAAACATGGAGGAATTTAGGTGATGATATGAGGTGATAGATCATAAGTTTTGATTTTGAAGTTAATCTCATCTAGCTCATCATCATCAAAATCAAGGAGGTTAGGTGGTATGTTCCTAATGAGTTTGGGGTGACCATTATCACCTTAGGTAGAATTGATAGGATAATTGAAGAGTTGAGATTCCCTAAATGGGATAATAGGAAAAGGTTGAAGGGTATGAATTTTAAAAACACCACATTCTTGGAATTATTCAAAATTCTAAGGGTTTGTATCTCCTTGAATATTTTAAATAATACCATTATGGGGGAATTTGATACATTGGCACAAGGATGAGGTGACTACTCTCATATAATGAGTCAAAAGTATACCAAAAAATATGTTATAAGAGAGGATAAAATTAAAGATCATAAATTTCATGTGAATGCTGATTGGAGGGATGGTAATGGGAAACCACATGCAACCTAGAGGAGGCATTTGCCTTCTATCATAACATTGGCATGTGATACTTGTGGAATTAAGATTAAATTAAGAATATCCAAGTGTCTTAATTAAACTAAGGGAGGCAGCAAAATTACCTAAAATTCCATAAATTAAGGCATGCTTAACTTAGATATCTCTAATTTAGATGCTAATGAATAGAGGAGGATCACCCACATAAAGTAGAATCTCATAAAGAATCATAGAAGTGATAGGAAACTTAAGGGAAAGAGAAGTATCCACTATTTCATCAATAGGTATGGATATCTCTTCACATTATTGAAGGATGCTATCTTTGGATCTAGACAAATTAGATTCATGTCCTAGTAGAGGAGGATGAGGGATGTTCATTTAGAATAAAAAATCCATTAGAATATTTTGGTGATGGGGGGAAGTTTACATTAATTCAAGGAAAGGTATTTGAGATGGGAGATGACAAAGTTTTGCAGTGGGTCCTACTCATCATAACCCATGGGGGGATTGCTACATATAAGTGCATAATGTTGTAAGATCTCATGGGAAGGAGGCTTAGAATTGAAATTAAACTTTTGTTGATAAGGTGTAGTCGGTTTTGGTTGAAGACAAATAGTTTGATTGAATTTAGGTGGTGGGATGTTTGGTTGAGGTATTTTTGTTGTGGTTGGTTGAAGAAATAAAATTGGAAGGCTGGGGAATGTTATCTTGGTGTGTAGATGTTGGGGGAAGAGTAGAGATCATGTGAGAGTTATGATCAATTTTAGTTATTGAGAGTGGTTTGTGGAAGGTTATAAGATATTTTTACCCCAAATCCATTAGATGAGAAGGGGAAGTATCCTAAATGATGAAAAATAGTTGAGGTGTATGATGTGTGGGTGTTAGATTGGAATCAATAAAAGTAACTATTTTTCACAAGTTAGTCATATTTACCACATTTTATTCATTAGTAGTGAGGTTTATAAGACTTTAAATATTATTTATAGGAGTAGGTTTGTCATTACTATTTTTATGGTTGGGAATATGATATTTATATATAGAAAAATGAGCATTAACTTGATTAAAATCTTGATTTTTGTTTTGAAAATTTTAGGCTTTAAAAGCTATCATATGATTGTTGGAACTTGCAAATGAATGAGTCACGATCAAAGTTTGGGCTAAGAAGAAAATATAAAGCTAGATTTCATAATTGTATATAAGTCTCATGAGAATGACCCCAAATTTCATGAATCTAACAAAAAATATTTAGATCATCATATGATTTCATTAGATGAGTGGGGTCAAGATCTCATGGTAAAAATATTGGAAGAAACTTTTAGATCTCAACTAAGGATAATGGTTTATGGACTTTAGTGTTGTTAGGTTGAGAATATGTAGGAGTAAGAGTGTATGTTGGAGGGGGAACATGATCCATAGTTTTTTTTGGACTAATTGCTTGAATATTATGAATAGTGTCATAAGTATCAGTAACACCATCTTTAGTCGCATGATAGTTTTTTTAATGACAATACAAGTGCTTATTGTAGGTTGATATGGTTCAAATTGGCACATGATAAAGTATTGTAGATAAGCTTAGCCAAGGGATTCTTCCAAGGTTCTTGGAGAGAGAGAGAGAGTCATAACCCAATATTTTAACTTAGCATAAAGAGCATTAGTAAATAGGTAGAAGAGGTTATAATCCACCATATTATGCTCACATTTGTTAGACAAGGTCTTTCATTGTTTGATGAAAAGTTGTGCCATTTCAGTTTCAAGTTGTTTACAATTAATGAAGTGAGATAAGTTATTCTCAGGAAGATCACTAGTTTGAAATTCTTGGACCAGTGTGTTAAATAAGTCTTCAAGATTAGTGATATAATGTGTTTTTAGTTAACTATACCAATCTAAATCATATCTTGAGAGTGTTATATCTATTAGTTTGGTAGTAACAAAGGTTTTATATTTGGCCCAATCTTTATAAAGGTTACCAAATGTCTTTAGGTGTAATGTGGGATTAATGGACCCATTATAGGTGATGGAAGTTGTGATACCCCCTATGTTGATATTAACAATTTGAGGTACAAGAGGTTCATTTTGTATATGTTTGATTATTTTATTAATTAGGGTGGTTGAGGAATAAGGTTACCATTGAAATCCTTAAGGGGGATAGGGGAATTTGGATTTTGTGCACCCCATGAAACCTATTGAGGTTGGTTTTAAAGGTTAATGAGATATTTTTGCATCTACATAATTTTATTTACATTGTTGTATTGAAAAATATGCATTTGATTGAGTGTTTATAATAAGATTTGATGGGTTTGGGAAGTATTTTGACTATTGTGTGCAAAATATGATGCATTCGTATTAATATTAATGGCTTGAGTTGCACTATGAGTATTAGCATGTGTTGCACTAGTGGTATGAGAAGCATTGGTGTAAAAATATGTACTAGTAGTATAATTAGCATTGGTATCAAAATATGCACTAGTGGCATGATTAGCATTGGTATAAAAAATGCAATAGTGGCATGGTTAAGGAGAAGGATCTTTGGAAAAATATCACTAGAAGTTGAACCTACCATGTTAGTAGATATACTTGGCATGGAGGTGGAAAAAGTAATAGAAGAAGATGTCATGTTGTGTGAAGGAGACATAGTAGAAGGAAAAGGTTAAGAATCAAAGAAAGTGTTTCCCTAACATCTATGAGAGAAAGTAGGGGAAGGTGAAAGAGGCTCTTATACTTGAGGACCTATCATAATATTGTAAATGGTTAAAGTGTATTTTACTCTGTGTTGAGTAAATTCATTTATGAAGAAGAGAATTTAAGCTGTGTACTCTAAATCAAACTCATAATCCAAAGAGAATAAAAGATTACAAACTAAGGATGAATGGGGTGGAGTCCCATAATTGGTAGTGTGAATGGCAACATAGACATTTATTTCATATAATATGTAAGCCACAAGTTGTGTCTTGGGAAACCTAATAAGATTGGTAAGACTCATCATGTTTATCTAATTTAACTCTATGTTATCCTCAAATAATAAATTCATGATGAAGAAAAGAGGATAATAAATTTAAGGAAGAATTAGGTGATAGTATATAGAATTAGATGGATCGATAGTGTTTTGGAAAATAGGAAATAGGATAGGTAAAAAGAGGACATAGTCATACAAGTCAACTGTGTGTGGTTAGATAGGAAATAACATAGGATAAAAAATATACACGAATGTAAAATTTGACTATGTATTCTAGAGGGAAAAAGTAAATAGGCTAACAAAGATACATAATCAAATAAGGAGACTTTGTGCTTAAGGGAAACAATATGAATGGTTTATAAAATACTATGTTTATAAGGATGATAATTTTATGAAAATAGAGATTTTTTGTAAGATAATAGTTAAGAAAATAAATTGAAGCACACAAGCAATTAGATTAATGTGATTGATCCAATTGGAACAAACAAAACAAACCTTACACTAACATTGGCTAATGTACTAAAGTTATAATAAATTTTAAAGTTAATGTGATGGGAAGTTTGCTGTAAGAAGGAACTAGAAAGCAATATATGGATAGTTTTAGGTAGTTTAGGCTAAAATGGATCTATATTGGCATGGTATTATATTAGTATTGGGGCATACCCCCTCACTTCATAATATCATAATGATAAGGGTGTCAGGTGATTTTCCAATATATACCATCAACTACATATTTATACTTGGCTAAAAAACCAAGCCGGCTTCTCCCTTGGTGATGAAATTAGACCTTGGGAAGAAAAATGTTTAATAATTTTTTTGTGTAAATTTATTTGGAAATGTGTGAAAAAAATAAAAATAGTTTGACTAAATTGGTAAATTAAAAAATCACCTAATTAATCTATGTTTATTACTCTAAGCATGCAAGTAATTGAAATGAAAAGTGAACTAACTACTAGAAAAAATAGGTTAATTCCTTTGATTGTGAAGAACATAGAGTCAGTTTAGATGACACTATATGTAAATAATATAGAGCAAATTCAATAGGGTTACTACTATCTTGTGAAAGCAAGACCTAAAATAACACATTCAAATAGGTTGACTATGTCTTCTAGATAGAAGATATGCTAGAGAAATTTATTGAACTATTTGACTGAATTTATTATAGGGATCCAATTTTATAGACTAAAAACTTATGAAAAAAAATACTATAAATGAAAAACTAAAATGATATGGAAGGTAATAATAAAAATTGGTGGTTTTGAAGATGTTTAGTTTGCAAATTTTATGTTGTGTTGCTCAAGTGTTGACTTAAATGTTATACAAATAGAGCCAACTAGATTGATTATGTATGCAAAACCTAATGCTAAAAAGAAGTTGCAAACAAAGTAAAATAGATAAACTATGTATGTAATCCTATAATTGAATAAGAATAATGTGTTGAGTTGATTGATCTAGTCACCTGTGTTTGGAGATGACTTGCATAGACATAATAGAGTAATTTTGGGGTGACTATTTCTTAAATCTACACACAAATTATTATAATTATATTGGTAGGTTCAATACAATAATCCAAAAATAAAAATATTTAATATGATTATAAAATGAATGTGTGAAATAAAACCTACAAGGGTTTGATTCATGTCAGTTTCATTAGAATGTATACAAAGAAAAATTCCATTGACCTATTAATCAATCCTAGCTCAGAGAAGATAAATCCTACTTACAATTTCATCTGTTGATACATTATATATTCAGGGTCATGACCAAGATGGATCCACTATACCTAACTAAGGGATATCTTACCATAATAATATCATTGAAGAAGTTTATAAAGCATCTAATAAAGCAACACCATGCAATAAACCTAGCTAGATCTTATGTTTTCATAATCACTAAGTAAATGAAAAGTAAATTAAAATCAAATATAGTGCTTACCAAAACTTATGGCACAAAGTGGGGGTAGTAAACATAAAGTAAACATGCATAGAAGGTTTATACTCAATTCAATGTAAAATAAATCCTAATGCATGGGAGAGAAGTGCAAATTCTAATCTATATACTTTAACAAAAAAGGAACAAAACTAAGAATACTTACCTTTGAAGACAAAACCACCAAGCCTCAATCTCTCCCTTGGCCAAGGTGTTTCACAGGTTTTTTTTTTGGTATGTAAGGATAACAAGGAAAAGTTAGATCTAGGATACACAACTTCCCTATGCATCCAAAAGACTTCTCCATAATATAAAATTCATCTCTAAAGAAAGTATTGAAACCCTAAATAATGTTCCTCAATTAGAATGGTGGATAATTAGATGTGAAATATATTATTATTCTTCTTATATTACTAATAAATGATGGAAATGGATGTGTATATATAGATGAATCTAACCATAAACCTTTCCAAAATTTTAGTTAATAGGGCCATCTTAATTTGAATCTTTATCATTAATTGATAAAAACAAGATAGGTTTTGATATGGGTCAGTCAAGAATGACCTAGACCCATAACATATAAATATCAATTAGAAAATAGGGTTGTCTCAAGGTGACATTGTTTGGTAAATGTCAAAAAGTTTGAAAATATTTTTAAACTTTATCAATTATTGATTCTTTCTCTCTCACAAAAACCCATTGAGTCTCAATCTATCTGAGTGCATACCTTAAAGGGTGTACTAAGAAAGGGGTGGCATACCATTGGTGATTTTAAATATTGTTGTCCCTTATACCACCACTTTTTATCTATAAAACCTTCTCATATACACTTACCTATGCTTTGCCTCCTCTCTTACACACTCCTCCAAGAAATTTTAAACCTTAGTTATCCCTATTATAAGCCTAAAAACCCTTTTGAAATTTGATAAACAATTTTATCCTAGGCTGACCCTATATTCTAATTGATATTTTCACATTATAGGTCTAGGTTAGCATTGGCAAACTCATATTGGGACCTAACTTACTTTTATTAATTAACAATACAAAGTCAAATTGGGATGACCCTATCAACTAAACTTTCAGAAAGTTTTAAGGTTAGATTAAACTATATATACACATCCATTTACATCATTTATTAAGAAGAGAAGAATAATAATATATTATGCATCTACTTATCCACCATTCTACTTGAGGATCATTACTTAGGATTTCAATACTTTCTTTGGAGATACATATTTTATCTTGTGGAGAATTATTTTGGATGCATAAATAAGTTATGTATCCTAAATTTGACTTATCCTAGTTATTCTTACATATCAAAATAACCTCTTGTGAAGCACCTTGGCGAAGGGAGAGATTGTGGCTTGGTGGGTTCATCTTCAAAGGTAAGTATTCCCAACTTTGTTCCTACTTTGTTAAAGTAGATAGATTAAAATTTTTACTTATCTCCAATGCATTAGGATTTCTTATAAATTTACTTGAGTATATATCTTCTATGCATGTTTAATTTTATGTTTAATACCCCCACTTTGTGCCCCAAGCTTTATGAGCACTACATTAGTAACATTTTAGATCATTCCATGTATTTTTCATGGACTATGAATATAATTATAAACTATTGATAAGGTAAAGAATATGCATTGAGATTATTTTATGATCTCCCTCTTTAATTAGTTAGAGAATTCAACCCATTAGATGACCAATTATTTTCACACTTTGCCATAAAAATTTATCAAAAATTATCATATGCACAAATTTCTAAGATAAAGCAATGAAACAATAAATAAATGAATAAATATGTGATTTGATACAATACCATGTTATCCAAGATTACTAATGTTATGGCTAATAATGAACTGTAAGATATTTTCATTTTTTATCACCACTCCACAAATAAATCATATCGTGGATCTTCAAATAATTTAATGAGTCATGCCATATAGTGAGGGACATATAAGTTAAGCTAATTTCTTTGAAAGTAATTAAGTATAAAAAAACTCCTATGATTACTTAAAAAAGGAAATTTCAAATCAAACCAAATTATCACTGTCATGCCCAAAATTTTTGTCCCAAAACCCATGTAATTTTTATTATTAACTTATTTAAATGATGTTTACTTAATAATTATAGTTCCTTAGTGGATAAATTATCATGTGATTTTCTAAAACTTATCAAAGTAGTGTTAGACACACAATTATACAGATAATTTATCTAACACAACTATTTTCCACCTCAAGGCTTCCCTAGGAAGCACAATACAAAAACAATAAGATGAGTTCATGATCTAAGGTGGTTTTAGAAGTGGTTTACTCAAGTAAGAGGGAAAAGTCATAATATTTTAGTACCCTAAATAGATGGTCAAATATAATAATAATCACTTGATTTAAGTGGGTCATAAAATTATTCACACATACCCTGATCCACACACTCAAGTGGAATGAAGTGAGCCAAAACAACAATCACTTTAAAACATGGTTAGAAATTTAAGGCTCACAAAGGGAGGGTCCCAAATAATACTATACAATTCTAATATCAATGCACATAAAAAAGGGGTTACTAGAATAAAAACCAAGCTTTATGTGAAGGGATTGAAAACAACCACACAATGATCTAATTCAAATTAATTTTAATTAATACAATAAATAAATCTAAACCAAAGAATAATTCACATACAAAACATGAAGGAAGACAAAAATCACCCCTAACCTAGCCTAAGAGCCTAGACCCAATGCTACCACCACAACTTGGGTAGCCTACATATCCTCTCTATAGAGTTAGGGTCTGATGTAGTTCTCCCTACATTTGTGATGATCTCCTCTATGAGACATCATCACTAAAAAGGATTTGTGATCTAATCCAACAAGTGAAATACTATGCCACAAAATTGAGATACTAATCTCTTGTCATCAATTCAAAATAATGACACATCTAAAGGTAATTTAACACAAACTATAGTGTCATAAGGTGCGTATGCTTACCCAATCACTCCCACATGATGACACAATGACATTCAAGTGTGACAAGGAACCTATATTCTCTTGTTGTAAAAAGATCATAGTATCATCAATTTATGAGTTACATTGATAAAATAAAATAATCTCTTGAGTATGTCTCTAAAGATGTTCAAGGTTAATATGAGAGAGATCAAGCTTAAATCCTAATGATGAACAAGGGTCACTATTTGCAATAGTTAAACAACTAAGAAAACCACACAGATGAAAATTAGTTAGAACACATACATGAAGACATATTTTATAATATTCATGCTTAAATAATCAATCTATGGGTTATATGTATAATCATGTATTCCAATAACACCCCAATGTTAGTTGTTAATTTCCCACACTAGGAGATCATTCTAAGGGTTAATTCACTAAGGTCACACCCACTCTTTGAGTTGCCTAATTTTTTTTATCCCATAAAACATAGAATAAAGTATGGTTTTAGTTCACCCATTATTAAATGAGTGTTATATTTAACATGAAGGTACCTAACCTTCACTAGAATAACACAAGACTAAGTTTAACATAGTTACCTCTTGCATGTAATACTATGGCCACTAATTGGCCTGAGTGGATCTATGAACTACCAATAATTATAATTAAATGCAAATGTGTGTAATTATGTATCTAAATAAATATAATATAAAGTATGAATACCAAGAATCATACCAAGGGTACACTCCAAAATACCTTTAAATAGGCTTGATCCTAAGTCTACCCAATGGTAACTAAAACTAAACATATCCGCATGCATTTATGGGATAAAATTCAAACCAAGGTACAATCATATAAAGATAATTTTTTAAAGGTATTAATGACCCAAATTATAAATTATTAAAGCTACTAAAGTAACTATCGTAACAAAATACCCTTCCTAAATGAGACAAAACATACTACTTTTTACACTAATAATTACATCTAAAATTACCTTTGGCTTAAATTTGATAGAAGAGGATAAATTTTTATTTGAATGGAAACCAATTATTTAAGCTATAAAAATTATATTTAAGGTAACAAAATATTTTTATTTTGACAAAGGCATTTGAATACCATTCTATAATGATTTTAACTACTTAGAAAAATTGTTGTAAATTTCCAAATAAATTGGTGACATAATCACTCTAGGAAAAATATTAATATAATAATAAAATTTATTTTATTATTTTAATGATAATTTAAATATATTATAATTTACTTGTAACTTCTATATCAAAAATATCATTCCTAGGTATTTTAACTACGTCGATTCCAAATCAAGTTTGGGGCTAGAAATAGGGGCTAGTTTTATTCAAGATTCTTCACACATTATTACTTTAATTAATGATAAACATGTTTAAGAGAAATATTTTTTATTTATTTTTAATGTTGTGTCATTATTCACTAAGGTTCTTATTTAATAAGTAATCAAAGTGGTCAAAGAATGTACTGATAATATTATAGCTGATTTGGTTTCATTGTGTCTAAGCTCAACTTTCTTATCATTCAAGGGTGATATATTATAACAAATATAAGTAATGGATATGCATTCACATTTTTCCCATGTAGTTTACATCCTCTATATGGATTTTATTTTATTTTAAATGCTCTCAATTCATTTCTTATAAAACCAAATTGGTGGAAACGATATGTAGATAACAAAAATATTTGTTAAAAACATTATAGAGAAACCCTCTATGCATTCCATAACCACATTAACAACTTGGTTCCTAGTATTAAATTCATGAAAGAGGTTGAAATGAAGGTATTTTATCATTCTTGGATGTACTTCTCACTATAAAATAATATGGTTTGTTTGCACATAAGGTGTTTAGGAAGAGAACTCACAGATACCTTTATCTTCATGCCACTTCACACCATCACCTTACTCAAAAGTCTAGTGTATTGAAAAATCTTACAACTAAGGATTTAAGGATATGTGTTGATGATAATTTAGAATAAGAAAATTTTCATCTAAAAAGGGTCTTCAAAAATAATGGATACAGTAATAAACAAATTTCTAAGGCTTTGAAGCAACCAAAGGAGAGGCAAAATAAGAAGACATGGGTGGACCATCCAAAAACTAAACTAGTGGACTTTATACCTTCTATAGATGGTGGTTTTATCAATATTTATAAAATTCTTATACATAATAACATTATAACAACATACTTACTGATAAACAAAGTAAAGAATTTTTAAAAATCTACTATGGACCAAGTTACACATTGGTTAAAGATTAAAGTGTACAATATTGGGTGTTCTTGTGGGGTTTCATAAATTAGATAAACTAGAAGGACTATCCATACTAGGATCAAAGATCACATTGCTAATGTTTGTTTATAGAAATATTATAAGTTAGCTTTGGAAAAACATTCATTCAAAATTAAACATTCCATTAACTTTGATAAGATTGAGGTTTTTGTAGTTTAAATTCATTTTAATATATGTAAATTAAAATAAGTGATAGAAACAGGTCATCTTTCTTTTAATTTAAATCATGATGAAGGTTTGGGTATTAACCATGCTTGGCAACCCATTATCAACAATTTGAAAATAAATGTTTCCTAAGTTTATTTCAGTGTTCTATTTTCAAAAAATTATACATTATAAATATTTAAATATAAATCTAAATTATTAATAATACATAAATAAATTTACATAATTTAATAATTTAGTTCTCTACTTTTTTTTAAGAAAGATTACATTTATTAATAATTCATTAATATTTAGAATATATTTAAATAATTTTTATTATCAAATATTATTTTGTTTGCCTTTTTTAATTTTTGGTTCATTTTTGGATTTGTTATCTCTTAAGACTTTTATATTTTTATGAATATTTATTTTATATTTTTAATTTATTTTATTTAGAAAGTAGTTGTTTATATTTTTAAAGTATCTTTAGTTTCCTTTTCTTAATCTGATTTATGTTAACAACTTAACTTTTTGTAACAATTATTTTTTGTAACAAATATATTTTTTAACTATTATTATTGAAACCTCTCGGATTTAAATATAACTAATTTTCTCTATTCATACACACATTTATTCCTGATGATGAATCACAAGTGGTGATTTAAAACATCAATAAAAATTACACAGTTTTTACCAAAAGCTTATTTTCTATCTAGGTTTCACCTAGGTTGGAAAACATATAGATAAATTGTTTGATTCTTTTTTTTGGAATTTAAATGTTGGAACATGACTTTTTTATATAATTGAAACATCAATTTTTAAAAAAAAAAAAACATAATATAATAATAAAAATGATTAAGAAATTAAATTACAATGTGGCTTAAAAAATGAGGGTCAAGTGTAAATTAAATTAAAGTAATTCAAAATCATAAAAATTCCCCACTTAAGTTATGTGGTGGTGGGTCAAATCCCCACCACTAGATTGGTTGGAATTCCATCACTTGATCTAGATTTTGCCCTAAATTCATTTATGGCAAGATAAAAAGTCAAACTATTTTTATTGTATTTTCATTTCTCTCTTTTTGTTTTATAGTTTGAAACATTTTGAGAGTTTGGAAATGAGGAGCTCAAAAGAAACATGAAAAGATTAAATTTTAATGTTATTGTTGGTGTATATATATAATGTATATATAATTTTATTTTATAATATCTATTTAAACCCTCACTTATATACTCCAACAACATATATATACTACCCCCTTATTACAAATTCTTCTCTTATAAAAGCATCATCCTCAATGTGCTAAACCAAAACAAGGGGTTGAAGAACCACACACTTATAAAATCATACCAGGTTACAACTAATGCAACTTTAGTGAACTATATTACAACAATTTTTAATTATTTACAAAATCTCATATCAATTATAGATTATTAAAGTTATTATGTCAATTATATTATTCTCAATTATTTCTCTTATTAAAGTTTTAGAGTTATTAACATATTTTTATCTTTGTAAAATTTTATTATCTTGAGAATAATAAGATTTTAAATTCAGTAGTTGATATCAATTTATTTTAGATATTTCCCAGAGTGTCACACTATACTATCATTCAAAACTACCACAAGTAACTGAAACCCAAGGACAATCTACCATTGCATAACTTTTATAAATAACATGTACAACAATAATATTATTTTATTGTGATAATATGTTGACTAAGATATGTTCCATCTCATGGTGAGAGTGCACTTTTTGAGATCAATACCATTCTAGGTCCAAGATATACTGAACAATACTGAGCAACACTAATAAATACTAACCAATACTAATAACCACTATCTATCATTGTTTAACCCTAAAATGTGGATCCAAGGTGATATTATCATTTACACTAGATTTTTATTAAAGGGGTATATAGAAATGAAATAACACAAGGGTGATAATTGGATCTTAGATTCTAAACTTAGATATAAAGCATACACTAAATTTATTATGTTGAGATAGTTTATTTATAAAAACTACAAATATGCTAGATATAGAAATAAAAAAGAAGTGATGTAATTAGTTTTTTCTAATGATAATATATTTTTGGATCTAGAACAAGTAGGAAGAAATATATAAGGAGATTATATAACAATTGTCAAAATTTGTATCTGACACTTATGGAGCTCTAGATAGTAATGTCATCCTAGGATGGTTATGTTGACACTACTATCTAGGTTCGATATAAGTATTCTATATGAAATATTTATTGGATAAGGATGTAACCACCTAGATGCTTCTAGGTTTTACTTCACCTTCACTCTGGTGTATTCATATCTGAGTCATAAACTATTGTTCTTTATGAAATGGCAAAACCCAAGTTCTCCATCTTGATAGTGACCTTGGGGAAAAATGGGTTAGGAGGTACATGGTGTTGAGATAAGCCCAAAGACCCCACTATCAGATGGTGTTGTCTATATATCCAATATTATATAAGAGGACCTTAGAATCATATAGTTATCCCTTATGTGTTGGCTTGTGTGTAAATTATACAATATGTGAAAAGTAATCAAAATAGTAACCTAGCTTGTAACTTAGCAAAAAAAGATCTTGTGCTTCTCCTTTAGTACTTCAGACCTATATATGTCTTGTATGTATGATTTATATGGAAACAAGGAAGATCTATTCAAATTAATTCTCTTTGGTAAGAATACTTAGTGTTAGGGTTCTAGATTTGCACCCTAGCTGAGGTGGGGATTGTTCAAATCTCCCTACTCAAATCTAGTCCAACATGGGAATAATCTTAGGTTGTTGGTATCCTAATAATGGATCAGACCTTCAAATAAGGTTGGATTCCTTATAGATCTATCACCTACACTAAACCTAAACTAACACTTGCTTGGAAAATAGAAAGATATTTGATAAAACTTATAAAATCATGTAAAAAAGTGGTGATCCACCAATGATTTGATAATTCCAATTCAAAAAAAGAACACTATGAGACACTTTTTAATAACAAAGAACATCAATCTCACATAAATATTTCAAAACAAGGTATTAATCAGTTACCAAATTAGTAAGAGAAGGTAGATATCCAATTTCAAACTAGATAGTAAACTGTAGATTGCACTTGTAATGACCTATGAGATATATTAAGCACTTATTGAAGGTGATAAAACTTAGATATAAGCAAGGAACATAAATTCACTTAACAATAGTGCATGAATTCATAGAATACACTTCAAACTAGCTTATAAAAGGAAGTAATTTAGTCTTTATCACATCAAAGAGGTGTCACAATATAAATTTTGGTAGAGTTTAGGAATACCAAAAAAAAAGGAATAAAGGGATAAATTTCAAGGCTTATAATCCTATATTTATAGAAAATAAAAAGAGAGAGAGATGTGCATTAGAAAATTCCCAACTACTTTTGATGGATTAGCACTCTTGAGGATGTTGACTCATGATCTTAATAACAAGGAACAATCTCTATAGAATAATTAAATGTCCATTTCCCTTATCTAACTACCATATCTTTTCTAAGAACTCCATTATATTATCTACTTTATTTGATGATGAGGATCATGTGTTGGAATTGGTTAAAAATTTCCACATCTGTATTAGGTGGCCACATAAAACTGAAAATGTGAACCATGATGAGGTAAGACATAGGTCCATTATATTTGAAAACTAATCATAGACCATTAGTTTTCACATGGTCTTAATATCTATGAAAGTTTGCAAACTGCATGAATTTACTTCATAATCACTAGTCCATCCTCTCCCTCTATATTAGACCCAAAGGATTTATTTTGCCTATGTGGAGCTTTGTTGATGATGCTTGATCACTGAGATGTGGCCCTAGTTCATCTTTAGCTCACCTTCAAGCTTGACTCTTCTACATTTACTTTGTATGGGTCTAAAATAACTTCTTTTACTTTCATAAAAAATGCCTTGAGCTCACTTTTATTTATTGGTTGTCAATTGCCAACTCGGATTGTCTACATCATGCCTAATTTTTTTTATGTTTATTGGCTCCATAGATATGCTAACTTATTGACTCTACCTCACTCCATTGATCTATTTTTGCATGGATGACCATTAATTATTGATATTCTACCAATTAAATCTGCCTATGACACTTGTCATGCATGTATTTACTCTCGATATTCACTAACCCTTTAACCTCCACTTGACGTTAAATATGAATTCCCAATTAAATGGCAACCATTTATCTACTAGGACCCATTATTTGAAAGCTAACAAGTACTTATTGATCTTAAAATTTATTCCCTCACTCTCATCAAATGATGTTTGTATTACCATCATTGACATTTATGCAGCCAATAAATTTAAGATCAAATGGATTTCCTTTACTCTGTCTAAAACTTGATGTCTACATAATTGTCTTATACTTTTTATTTGAATTCAAAGTATTGGATCGTGAAGTGTAGGAATCATGGAGGCAACAAATATTTAGGATATGTTTTTGAGGTCAAAAGGAACAAACCCATTTGATCCAATAGTCTTGAGAGTATTTTGAGTGAAGATATAAAATGCTCAAGTTGACTAGTCCATTTGATCCTGCATGATGTCCTAGACTTTTGAACTCAAATGGTTATTTCTTGTAGCCTAAAAATGATGTTTGCATTACTATTTGGATCAAAAATCATGTGGGCTATTTCCTTTAGAACTTCTACTAGACTTTTTCTTGTGGCACT
Organism: Torreya grandis; assembly: GCA_037957365.1. Taxonomy (NCBI): domain Eukaryota; kingdom Viridiplantae; phylum Streptophyta; class Pinopsida; order Cupressales; family Taxaceae; genus Torreya; species Torreya grandis. The sequence goes on along the minus strand of JARHVA010000742.1, from coordinate 3,607,719 downwards.
TTCCTTGAAAATGGACCCTTCAGAAACCTTAAACTAGGCCATTTTACCAACAAATGATCCTTATGTAAAATTGTATAGGGCACCTTTCTACAAAAATATATTTCAAGAATTTATTTGGGGCACTATTTATCTGAAGAAAATACCCTTCATAAAAATTTATTGGACTATTTCATTAAAAAAATGACCTTTTAGGACTTTTGAAAATGGACCACTTTATTGAAGAATGGTCCTTCAAAACTTTTGCATGGTTCACTTTCCCAAGAAAAGACCCTTCGAGAAAATGTTGGCCACTTCACTTGAAAAGGATGTATTTCATAAAAAATGTTTAAGACACTTGTATTGAAGACGTAATTACCCTTTGGGATTTATGTATAGGACCATTTCATTGAAGAATTATCCTTCAATAAAATTATTTTGATAATTTTATTGAAATAAATAGGTCTTTTTCTTTTGTTTCAGACATTTTGTCCAAAAGGAATGGGTCTTTGGAAACATTATCTCAGATAATTTATCTAAAAGAATTTAATCATTTAGCCAAAAAGGGGTCTCAAAAGAAAGTAGCTTAGCAAAATAAAATCCAAAAAGAATTTACCCAAAATAATGAATACTTAGTCAATTAAAAGGTCCTAAAGAATTCAACTAAAGACTTAGTCCAAAAGGGGTTTTGTACTTAGCTTTTACTTGAACTAAACTTGAAATGTTTCTTGATCCTTGAAGGCTCAGACACTATGAATTTTTTTTCAGATACCTACTCTTTACAATTGTAGAAAAGAAGATCCTATACCTTCCACTAAACTCTTGGGCGAGGCATATTTTTGGTATGTAGAAAAAATTTAGTCAACATATTTTGTGATTAGGATGGGCAGCATGCCTACTATGCTTGAGAACTCAGAGCATATACATGACTCTGACTCATAATATATAATACATGGACCATTTACATGATTTAAAGATAGTCTTTTGATTTATATACATAGAATAATTCTAACAATAGGGAAAGAAAAAAACTAAAGTAGGGAGACTAACCTAAAAATTAAAGGTAGCTAACTACTAAAAAATTGTGCAAATAGAAGACCTTATTATGGAAAAAACAAAAATTAAACTAACTAATGTGTTAGAAAACACTTAGAGAAAAATAAGAACAACTAACTATATATAGGGGACTTATCTTTCCTTAATAATAGTGCTTGAGATGTATCCCATTGACTAGGATAGGAAGCTCTTCACCATTCATCCTTATGAGTTGGAAAGCATTATGGGACTTGCAACTAGAGATTATATATGGACCACTCTAGAGAGAATCAAATTTTTTGTGCTTTCCTAGCTTATCTTTATCCTCATCCCAATTGAGGACGAAATCTCCTTGTTGGAAAACTCTTGAACTAGTTATTTTATCAAAAGATCTCTTTGTCATTTCTTGATGGGCTTCCATGACCAACATTGACTAATGCCTTGTCTCCTCTAGCTCCATGATCTCAACATATCTTATTTCCATTGGCTCAATCTCCAAAATTTCAATCCGATGCATTAATTCCAAAGTAGGGAATTCAAGATAAATATGCATTATTACTTCCTTACCATATATTAGCTTGTATGAAGAATTTGAAATTGACCTCTTATAGGTAATTCTTATCAGTCTATAGAGTTAACCTCAATTTGAGATGCCATGTTCTTTGATTGGTTTCTACATTTTTCCTAATGATCTTCAACAAATTCTTATTGGTAGATTCAACAAGGCCATTGCCTTACAGATAATAGTTTGATGAGGTATTGAGGAAAACACTATGTTAAACCTCCCACTAGTTAATCTTGAATCCTAAAAAATCCATAAAATTATCAAAAATTATAATTGAAGAGACTCCAAATCTAGTAAACAAACCTTCTTAGAAGTCTAAAATGTTAGTTTCATTAGCTTCTATTAATTCTACTACCTCTATCCATCTAGTAAAATAATATGTGGTAGTTAGGATCCACTTATATCTTGAGCTTAAAGGGGAGTTAATGATGCCAATAAAGTATAATCCCCACTGGATAAAGGGTTAATTAACTAAAATTGTGCCAATGTTAAAAAAACTATATATAAAAAAAATCTTTTGTAAATTTAGGTTTCAGGAGTGTAAGAACATTAGTTATAGCTTTCTTGATCTCTTCAAAGCTTTACACTCCTCTAGACCAACTGAAACTCTAACCATTCTTTAGCATGGCTATAAATGGCCTAGCTAAAGTAGAAAAAATTAAAATATATCTCCTTATGAAGTTTATATTTCCTAAAAATATTTGCAAGGCTTTCTTGTGCTTAAGCAATGATAGTGAAATAATTTATTCTATCCTATTAGGATCTATGCTTGTACCATTATTTGAAATTACATGTCTAAGAAGCCTACCTTCATGGATAGATAAAGCACACTTTTTGGGTTAAAAGACACTCCAAATTCCCTACATCTTTTAAACACTTATCTGAGATGAGTCATATGCTCATATGTACCATTAGAGAATATTATTATGTCATCTAGATAAACAAAAATAATCTTATTGAAGAGACCCTAAAATTCCATGTTCATAGCCTTATAAAAAGTGGATCTAGCTTTGGATAAACCAAAAGGCATATTTTTGTATGAAAATTTCCCCCACTTTGTGGTGAAGGCTATTTTTTACTGGTCTTCTTCTTTGACCAAAATCTATTTATATCCACTATAACCATCCTATAAAGAGAACCTCTCTAAACTTACAACTAGATGTAAAATATTCTCCATTGATGGTAATGGGTAGTGATCCTTAAGATAAGCCTTGTTTAAGTCATGGAAGTCAACACATATCCTTATCTCACCATTCTTATTCTATCTTAGAGTAAGGTTCACCACCCAAGTTGAGTTCTTGATTAGAAATATTATGTCTGACTCAATGAGCTTATGTAGCTCAACTCTCATTAGAGGTTGAGTATTTAGATTTATTGGCCTTTACCTTTGTCTAAATAACCTAGTCTCATATTCTAGTTCAATAGTATGTTGATCTAGACTTGGATCAAAGCCTTTTAGGTCACTGTACTGTCATGCAAAAACATCTACAAAATCTGAGCATAAGTTAACAAAAGCTTCTTTCTCTGAAGATGTGCAAAGTTTGCCTAGATTTAAACTCTTTCTAGTTGTAATCTCCACATTTGTATAGTGTTCTTCCTTGGTTGACAAAGAAAACTTTTATTTTCTCAATTCATCATCTTTGTTGAATATGTTTTCAAGGGTGGCCAACCCTTTAGGCAAATTGTTTGTTTTCAACTGCACAATCTAGTTATCATACTACTATAAATGCTTTTCTTAGTTCCTTAAGGATAATTTAGCTTCCTCTTGCAAGAATATAAGAATTTTAATATCATCTTTAAAAACCTACCAATTTTCATGGTTGTTTGAGATAGAATGTCTCATAACTACCTTGATGTGTGATTGGACCTTTTCCCTTCTAATGTCATTTGGGATACTGAATTGTGACCCAATAATAACCAACCTGCCTACATGATTGTTCTAATTTATTGATATGTAATAAATTTGAATGCTTGAAAGTATTCAACTAGGTCCCATACTTTATGATTATAGGACCGAAGTAATGGGTCCTTTATATAATAATTCCCCTTACTTGGTGAACTACTAGTTCACTATCTCTAAAGACCATCTTTCTTGCCCATTGAAAACCATGCACTAGCACTTCATATTTAATAACATTATTGGAACAACCAAACTAAAACTTAAGATAAAAGAAATACCTTTGATTATTAATATAAATTAACATCATTCTATCTCCAGTGTCATGTTTATTCTTGGATCCATCAAAATATAGCTACAATAGTCCATTAGTAGGCTGATCATTTTCATAAAGACAATAGAAACCATGTACTTAATCTATTAATTTTTAGGTATCATGTCCATGAAAATTAGAGGCCCATTCATCAAAGAAAACATCTAGGACTCCATCTAAAGGTGAATATGATTCCACCTCACTATTTTAAAATACGTTATCTAAGATAACATAATTAGTGTTCACCATGCTTGGCATTTATGGATCTAAATGATATCTTACAATAGGTACAAAATGTATTATCACCTTAGTACCATACCTAGTTCTAAGCATTAAATACATCTAATCAACTGATAAATATCCTCTAATATTTGAAGTAAAATCTCTTGACAAGCACATGGAAAAATAGGGAGGCAATTCCACTACAAATTCATCTTTATAAATAACCACATTATGGAAACTATGTAATGTCACTATTAGTCCTTTGATTATTATAAATATATTTTTTGGTGAGCCATATAATTGTATTAATCTTTTATTATGTGGCTCATAGACAAGACCAAGCTTGTCTATAATTTTTTTAGGAATAACAATGTTAATAGATCCACTATCTACCATACAATTATGGACTAAAAAGTCACCTACTATAAAAAAGAGATAAAAGGGAGGGATTTTATTTGATTTTTCATTAGATTTATCCATTTTTGTAATTTTTATGTATCTACTAATCAAGTTACCTAATTTTCTAGTCTAAATTGGCTAAGAAAACTCCTTGTTTTTGAGTTGGTTCCTTAGATACGTTAAGATCTAGAAGTTCTTGAATAGGCATGTCTTTTTACCCTATAATGGCAAGGGAATCCCACATTATAATACTAAAATTTGATTTCTTCATCTGATCTATAATGCTAAAATATTTTCCACTAAAATTTGGCTACAATTTCTAAGCCATTGGATATCCTCTAGTTAGGGGAATGTGGGGAACTTTCACTATCTCTATATTATAAATATTTTGTGTTGCAAGAACAATAAATTGATCTTTGACAATATTTGACACAAAATTAGGAACACTAAAAGTATTGCTCACATCTTGAGCTTCTTCACTTTCTCTTTTTTTAGCTCTAGTTAGAGATACCACTTGACCATTTGGGTTGCTACTTTTACCAACATGGTTGAATCCAATATGATCATATAAATTTCAATTAACATTGATAACATTAGGCTACCTTGGAACTTGTTGAGCTTCTCCTTGGACTACTATTATCATGTCTTGATACTGACCACCTTGAAGAGAAAACTTTTCTTGTGTCATCTAATGCATGGTAATATCTTATGATATCAAGGCTTGATTCTAAATGTCATTTGGATTGGAAGGCTGAAAACTTGGATCTTTCATCAAGTTATTTTGGTGAACAATATCTTTTGAGATGAAAGGTACATTGGGATCAAGGGTCACATATGGCTTAGTTTGGGTTATGACTCATTATTTTGATAAGGTGGTCTTGGTTATTGAATCATTGATACGTACTTTGGTTTTTCTATTTTTAAGGTCTACCTTAGTACTACTACCTCTTGATTGAAACAATCTCATTTCCAAAAGCTTATAACATGATTTTTAGATAACCAATCTCACTAGATTGATTAGGAGGGGTTATAACTTAGAATTTTGAATATGAAATAGGAGCTATAGTTAGAATCTGGGGAACTTGAGGAACTTGGGGAGGAAGAATAGGCTGCAATTTTGGAAAAAGGCAATTAGAGGCCTTGGAGCATGTTTACCATCTTGAATTAGACTATTTTCAACTCTGATAGTAGTTTCATAGGCATTTGACAAATTATTATGACCCATAAACTATATCATGACACTTATATCAAAATTAAGGGCCTTAAGGTAGTACAAAAATGCAAACTTTATGGATGGCATAATCAATATAGGGATCCTAATCCATGTATTTTGAAATTTGACGTGAAAATTAGACATGAATTCATGGGGGTACCTTTTTTTTTAGTTGTTCAACCAAAGATAAATGATCTGAATTTTCATCAAATTGCTTAACTAAGGTTAAAACTAACTCATCCCAAGTATAAATGGAGGTCAAAGGAAGACTATTATACCATTTTAATTATTTTCCTTGTAAGGAGGCAAAAAGAAAAATGATGGCCACATTATCTTGAGTAATATTATGAATATGACATAAATTGGCAACATCTTAGATATGCTCAATAGTAGTAGTTTTATCCAATTCTCCATAGAGAGAAGGGATAATTATTAGGATAGTAATATGGATTTCATAATGTTTAGCCAAATTTATGGGACTACCCTTATTAAATATGACAAACACTTTATTCTTGATAACCATTTGGGTAAAAAGGATTTGGCTTATGGCGACAATAGATTGGACTAAAACAATAGACTGACTAGAAGATGAACACTACTTTTGAAGATAAGGTATTAAACTATTGAATATTTATATTTTATAAGAATTAAGAGGCAATTAAATATGTTCAAAATAAGTACCTTTACTTGATGCTCTTATTGTAACCTTTGGCATGAAATCACTATCTAAAAGATGTTATGAGCTCTGCAACTTGAAGGATATTCAGATTTTAATGATGGTAATACAATTTATTTTTATGAATCTTAAAACTTAAAAATATACCAAATAAACTTATTCCCACCTAGTGTGCCAAAACTATTGTGGTTTTAGATTTTCACCCTAGTTGAGGAAGGGATTGTTTAGATCTACCTACTCAAATCTTATCCAATGTGGGAATGATTCTAGGCTTTGGGTATCTTAATAATGTATCATAACTATAGATAAATATATATTCCCTATGGATATATCACCTACACTAAACATAAATTATTACTTTCCTGGAAAAGAGAGATATTTGACAAAACTTATAAAAACATGTAAAAAGTGGTGATGCACCAATGATTTGATCACTCCAACTCACATAAAACACAATATGAGACACTTTTTAAGACTAAATAACATCAATATCACATAAATATTTTATAAAAAGGTATTAATTAGTTACCAAATTAACAAGAGAGGGAAGATATACACTTTCAAACTAGACAATAAACTGTAGATTACACTTGTAATAACATGTGAGAACTATTAAGCACTTCTTGAAGCTGAGAAAACTCAAAAATAATCAAGGAAATTACATTCACTTAAAAATAATACATTAATTCATATAGCACACTTCAAAATAGATTAGAAAAGGATGGAATTCAATATCTATTACATCAATGAAGTGTCATAGTATAAATTTTAGTAGAGTCTGGTCATACCAAAAAAGAGAGATAAAGGGATCAATTTCAAGGTTTAGAATCCTATATTTATAGAGAAGAGAAAGAGAGAGAGAGTTGTGAATTGGAAAATTCCCAACCAATTTTCATGGATTAACATGCTTGAAGATGCTAACTCATGATCTCATCAACAAGGAAAATATTTTTTAAAAGAATTAAATGTCCATTGCCCTTATCCAACTGCTAGATCTTTTCTTAGAACTTCACGATATCATCTACTTGATGATATATCAAGGATCATGTCTTTGAATTGGATGAGAAGTTTCACATCTACATTAGGTGGATATCTAAACTTAAAAATGTGAAGCATGATGAGGTGAGACACAGGTCCACTATATGTGAAATCTAATCTTAGACCATTGGTTTTCACATAGTCAAAAAATATATAAAAATTTATAAAATACATGAATTTTTTTCATAGTTATTGGTCAATCTTCACCCTTTGCATTAGACCCAAAGGATATATTTCACTTATGTGGAGCTTTGCTGATGATGCTTGGTCATCAAGATGTGTCCTTGTTTCATCTTTGGCTCACCTTCAAGCTCAACTCTTCTACATTTGATTTGTTTGGGTAAAAAATAACTTCTTCAACTTTCATAAAAAATTGCCGAAGATAAATTTTGTTTATTTGTTGTTGATTTCTAAATCAAACTGTCTACATCATGCCCAACTATTTTTATGTTTATTGGCTCTATAGATATGCTGACTTATTGACTCTTCCTCACTCTGTTGATATTTTTGAGTATGGATTCCCATGAGCCATTGATATTACACCAATTTAACATGTTTATTCCACTTGTCATGCATGTATTTTGTCTCAATATTTGCTAACCCTTTGACCTCCACTTATCATTAGATCTGAATGCCCGATTAAATCCTAACCAATGATCTACTAGGACCCACTATTTGAAAGCTAATGGATACTTCCTAATCCTAAAATTGACATCCTCTCTCCCATAAAATGATGTTCACATGATCATCATTGACATTTATGTGACCATAAAATTTAATTTCAAATGGATTTCCTTTACTCTATCTAAAACTTGACGTCTGTACGACTGTCTTATGCTTTTTATCCAACTTTAAAGGCTTGGTTATTAAAGCACAAGAATTATGGAGGTACTAAATCTTCATGAGATATTTTTGAGGTCAAAAGGAACAAAACCATTTGATCCACTAGTCCCAATAGTCTTCTAAGTGAAGATATAAAATACTCAAGTTGACTAGTCCATTTGATCCTACATGACGTCCTAAACTTTTGAATTCAAATGGATATTTATTGTAGCCTAAAAAAACATTTTTGTAACTATTTGGATCATAAATCCTATGGGATATTTCCTTCAAATCTTATATTAGACTTTTTTTGTGGCACTTTATTTGAAAATAGACCCTTCAGAAACTTGGAACTAGACTATTTTCCCCATAAATGACCCTTCAGAAAAATTGTATAGGGCACCTTGCTATAAAAATATCCCTTAGGGATTCATCTAGGGAACTATTTTTCTAAATAAAATACCCTTAAAAAAAATGTATAGGACCATTTCATTGAAAATTTACCTTTTAGGACTTTTGAAAATGGACAACTTTGTTAAATAATGGTCCTTTATAAATTTTATATGGTTCACTTTCATGAGAAAAGACCCTTCTAGAAAATGTTTTGGTCACTTCACTTGAAAAGGTTATCTTTCAAAATAAATGTTTATGACCCTTTAATTGAAGACATACCCTTCAATATTTATATATAAGACCATTTCATTGAAGAATTATCCTTTCATAAAAATTTTTAGACAATTTTGCTAAAATAAATAGGTCTTTATCTTTTGCTTCAGACATTTTATCTAAAAAGAATGGGTCTTCAAAAACTTTGTCTCAGATAATTTATCTGAAAGAATTCAATAATTTATCTAAAAAATGGGTCCCAAAATAAATTAGCTTATCAAAATAAAAGCCTAAAAGAATTTTCCTGAAATAATGAACACTTAATCAACTAAAAGGTTTGAAAGAATTCAAGTAAAGACTTAGTCCAAAAAGGGTTTTTTTACTTAGATTTTACTTGAAATACACTTTAAATGTTGCTTGATCCTTGAAGGCTTAGACACTATGAAAAACTATTTAGATACCTACTCTTTTCAACTATCGAAAAGAAGATCCTACACCTTCCATTGTAATCTTGGGGTAGGCATATTTTTTGTATGTAGACTAAATTTGGTCAACACGTAGTATTATTTGACTGTTGATAGGTGAGGAATGAATGAGAGTGATCTTGTATTTATGTCAATCCCTTTAGATTAATAATTGATATTAAATCACTTAGGATAACCATTATGATATTTTTCATTTATAAAATAGATTACTTTAAGGCATTAGACACTTGAGTCAAGATAGGATAGTAGCATCAATGCTACTGTCTATCTTGAATGTTAGTATCTAGGGAGTAGGAAAATATGAACAAGTTCAAAACTTTTAGAGATGAAAGATAAGTATATTTTAAGAATTATGGACAAGATAAAAGACCTGGGTCATCAACATAAGATTGGTTAGACTAAGAGATATAGGCTAAGGGGCACAAGATAGAGTAGATACGAGACTTATAGAAGTAGGAAAGCTCTATAACTAAGAGGAAAAGTAAAGGTCCAAATTTTCCAATTTTACAATACTAAGGTGCTATATAATCATAAAATAGTGTCTACATTCCCCCCCTTTAATCTACTAATGAAAAATATATTTTAAAGGAAAGCATTGCATACTCGAGTGTGTATGCACACCTTGTCTTAATTGTAACCCAGAGGATGTTATAGTATTAAATCAATGCATATAATATGGGATTGAAATTACTTGAAATAGTTTGAAATTGAAAGAGAAAGGTTTAGGAGTAAACCTATATGTCGATGTAACTGCTTTGCCTATTGGTATGTTGTTTTAAAAAATATGTATCATTGTAAGGATATGAAACTAATATTAGGACAAATATAGATAAAATATTTAAAGTGCACATATCCAAGGAGATATAGAGAGATATTGGAAGGCAAATGTCCCCAACTTTGGAGTAAAAGTGAGCTACCACCTAACAGTTGGGATTATCTCAACCATGTAACCTAATTATACTTATAACTTGGTCAATATATATGATAAATTACAACCTATAAACTTGTCTATATTGAGTTATTTTATCACCTCAGTCATACCAAAAATATAACCAACTAATACAATAGATTGGCTCAATAAATTCCATAAAAGTCTACAAGATATCAGTACAAAAAAGTCCATGATGTGGTAATAGTCCATAAAAGTGTTTTGAAATTTGAAATTATTTTGTATTTTGAAATATTAGGCATATGTTGCATATCATATGTACCTTAGGTATGTCTCATGCTGAAACTATGTATAACAATAGTACTAATGTATATAATTATACCATAATTATGAATTCAAGTCATATAACCGCATGCTTTGGCCAATTCAAAAAACTATATAAGTGTGGATAACATGATTCCAAAGCATGCCCCCACTATATATAGAGAAATGTGAAAACCAATATAAGTACCAATGTGGAGGACATGTTTCCAAAACATACCCCCACTATAATTTGGAAATGTTGAATAATGAATAGGTGTGGATACCATGCCTCTATGGTATGCCCCCACTAATATACCCTCTCTTTAAGGTGATGGAAAAATAGGAAATGATATTTACCTCATATAAAAAGGATAATTCAATTGTATAATATGTGAATGTAACCATGTATCATATAAAAAAAACATGTATAGGTAGCTATAGAATTTAAGCACATAGAACCAATGTGATCACATGTAGGACTAAGATGTATGATAAAGATCATGGAAATGTCTAGATAGTAATAATATGAGATCAAAAAGAAAATAATAACACATGAAATAGCACTCAAAATCAATTCAAAAGCTAATGGTCTAAGGAGACTAAAAATAAGGGGCATGTTCAAATGCCACACAATTGAAAGGACATGACTTAGTCAAATGTCCATACAACAAATAATGACATATGAAAATGTTAATGGAAGCATACATAGACATGAGGGTCATAAAAAATGAGAATATTCAAATACTTGAACAAGGAATACAATATCAAGGCAAGACACTCAATTAAGTTCATAAAATAAAGCATAAGCAACTGACATAAACACATCATAGTAGCCTATGGATCAAATGTGTTAGGAAAAAATGTCAAGTGTATAGCATATCAAGTACTCTATGTAAGATATGATCATGGATAAAGGCAATAATAAGTACATATATAAGCTCAAACATGATAATGTAGAGTGATAATTGAATTAAAAAACCTATGTGTATCAAGATCAAAGAAGTGGATGCCCCCAATGTCTGTATGATATGAGTAGAGGGAAGGCTTAACATCCAAAATAGGAATAGATCATGTATTTATGTATTCTTGTGTCACACTCAAATAAAAGTGTGACACATATGTTTATATGTAGGAGTGAATGAGTATGCCATCCATCAACACAGAACTAACACATAGGTGCCAATTATCTAATAGAACATCTAGGTGCCAAAATTGTTTTTGAATTTTTGAATATTTTTTGTATTTTTAGAATATTTAAAGAGGAAAGATCATGATATTATGCCATCCAATGTACGGTCATACACACACACACACACACACACACACACACACACACACACACACACACACACACACACACACACACACACACACACACACACACACACACACACACACACACACTCACACACACTCACACACACACACACACACACACACACACACACACACACACACACACACATATCCCCATATCCCCATTGTGAACTTAAAAACCTTTTATTGGATATTTTACATTGTTTGCATCATGATTTTATAGGTTAAAAAGGTACATAACATGTTTATCCTTAAATTTTGCATGTGTAGTAGAAGAATTAATGCTATAATTTAGAATATGTATTAATTTTCCTTCATGAAGAAAAGAAAATACCTTGTTGAATTATATCATTTTTTGCTTCCATTTGGTATGATCAAAGAGTTCCTAAGGTAAATACCTATGGAGATGTGGTAAACATAAACCAAACCCATGTTTTAATTAATTTAGGACCACACCCAAGTGGTATTAGTATGGTTAAAAAGGAGTCTCTAAAAGTGACCTTATTTTTCAAGTCTTATAGACCAAAACCAAGCTACTGAAAATGCTTTATGTAGTAAGTGATTTTTGTTTGTGTAAGGTTAATATGATTATGCCAAAAATGAGAACCACTCATGTATAGTGTAATTATTAAATATTATCGGCATGGATAATTTTTGTGTTGTGGTGAAACTAATTCATTTTGAGGGTCCTAGAATGTAATATTTTTTTCATCGATAAGATATTGGATCTTGTGATTTAAGGTAAAATAAAGGTTCATAAAATGCTCTAGTCCTTGATGATAGTCACAATAAATGTTTACATCATATCTTTTGTTTAGAGGTAAACTCATATAAACCTAGATAGGATGAGGAAGAGATATAAGCTGACACTCTAGTAACCATGGGAGTAATGAAGCTAGTTACTTAGGTAAACATGTAAAGTGTGTCCTTGGTGCATTGGATAAGACCAACCAATTAGGTTCTTGTATTAGTGTATCAATTTTGGACTAATATTTAGAATGTTGACATTTAGGATTATCTATTTGTTGTACCATTTCATAATGATTGAAGGGATTGGGATCTGTTGGACATGTGTAAAGGATTCCTTGATGACAAAATTTTAAGAATACATGAAATGTAGATGAAAATGCATAATTTTTTTATAAACAAGACCATCCCAATAAAATGTTAAGATTAAATTGTTTAACATAACTTGGCATAAAGTGGGAAATGTATGAGGGCCCATATTAATATTCAATGTAATTTAACCAACTAGAGGGAAATGTGAGTTTTCAAACCCTTTTATGCACATAGCTCTTTTTTTAATAAGTTTTGTGTTAAAACCCATGGTGGTTAGGAATTGTCTACTACAAATGTTTAGGTTTGATCCATTATTAATGTTCAATCTTTTGATACATTTACTTTGTATTGTCACTTGTAGAATAAAGGCAAATTTTGGTCAAAAATATCTTTGGATGGTAAATCTATTGTAACAAAGGTGATGAGTTTGTTATAGTTCTTGAGATTTTTTATAATATCTACAAAATAAGTGGGCTCAATATCACTTGGAACTTGTGTTTCATGTAATGCATTTTATATGATATCCATCTAGACATTAGATTTATTTAAGAGATCAAGGATTAAAAATTTTGCATATGTATTCCTCAATTGGTCAATAATGTCATATCCCTTGGATTATGGTTCTATGGAATTTCCAAGGGAATTTTGAAGAGAGATCAAGTGTTGATTGATATTTAAAAATTTCTTATTTTAAATATTAGAATAATAAGGATCTTGAAGCACCATATGTTTTGAATCCATTATAAATTAAAATGATTTAATTAGGCATGCTATATAACAAGTACGAACCACTATAAGGTATTAGACCATGAAATAATTAACAAATATGTCCATGACAAACATGATTGAAAATTTATACCAATCAGGGAGTAGTAATAAAAAAATTAAAAAATGCTAAGTGACCAAGGGTTTTATGTTTAAATATCGGGTTTACCAATGTTTAACCCTAAAATGTGGATTTAAGTTGATTTTATCATTAAACCTAGATTTTTATTAAAGTGGTATATAGAAATGAAATGGATCAAGGTTGATACTCAAATATATAGTTGGATAATTAGATGTTAAGCTCAAATATAAGCATACACTAAATTTATTATGTTGAGATAGTCTAAATATGGAAAATAAAATTGTGCTAGATATAGAAATGACAAAAAAGTGATGTACTTAGCTTGTTACTTGTTATGATACTAATGAAATTATAGATTTATAATAGGTAGGAAAAAAGATGGAATGAGATTCTAAAAAAATCATTAGGTTATGGATTTGACACTTCTATATCTTTGGATAGTAATGTTAGCCTATGATAATTACATTGATTCTAATAAATCGGTTTGACATAAGTGTCTTATATATAATATATACTAGAAAAGGATATGACCACATAGATACTTATAATTTTTTCTTTTCCATCACTCTAGTGCATCTAGATATGGGTCATGGGCTATCAATCTTTGTGAAATGGTAAAACCTAGTTTTCCATCTTCGTAGTGACCTTTGGGGAAAATGGGTTAGTATTCACAAGGCGTCAATTTGTCCCCAAAGACCTCATTATACAAGGGTGATACCTACATATCCAATACTCTAGAGGAGGGATTGAGACTCATAGTTCTCCTTTACATGTTGGATTGTGTGTGAATCATACAATATGCACAAAGAAAGTACAATAATTACCTAGCTTTTAACTTGGTAACTTAGGATTTTGGGTTGATCCTTTAATACTTAAAACCTTATATGTGTTCTACCTATGACTAGTATGTAAATAAAGAATCTTTTTTTAATTGAATGCTTTTTGGTAAGAACACTTGGTATTTTTCCCATATTGTTAGGTAAGGAATGAATGATGGTTGATCTTGTATTTATATCAATCCCTTTGGAATAATAACTCACATTAAATCACTTAGGCCAACTTTTAGGATATGTTTCATTTTTAGAATAGATGACTTTAGGGAACTAGACACTTGTATCAGGATATGACAATAGTGTTGAGGCTAATATCTATCTTGGATGTTAGTATCTAGGGAGCATAAAAGTAAGTAAAACTTTATAACTTGTAGAGATGGAAGATAGTTACATTTTAAACATTCTAGGGAAGATAAAAGACCTAGGTCATCAATGTAATACTAGTTAGACTAAGAGATATAGACCAAGAGGCACAATATAGAGCATATTCAAGACATACATAAGTGTTAAAGGTCTAGAACAGAGAGGAACAAACAAGGTCTGAGTTTTCAAAGTGTACAAGACTTAGGTGATATATAATCATAAAATAGTTTTTATAGTCATAAACCAAATGATATTATAGAATGTTGATACCAAAACCTCTGAAAGAGAATGTGTATATGTAAAATATTTTGCAACATCATACATTAAAAGCTACATGTCATCACATGGTAAACATATAAGGTGAAAAATAAATGCCAAATCATGGAAGAATCACATAGAAAAATATCAAGAAATGTTGAGTAATAACATCAACTACCATCTACATAGAGAAATATCAATGTTGAAACAATTTAGAAATTATTTTTCTTTACAAATAACCTATTTATACCTCCCAAGAAATAATGAAGCAAATGTTATACCCAATTCAAGTATAAGAACACATAACCTATTTATACCTCCCAATAAATAATGAATCAAATGCTATAGCCAAGTCAATAACATAACATAAACTCCTAAGACCTCCCAAGAACATTCTACTTAGACCTCCTAAAACTAGGATAAGTGACTTAGCTAGATACTGTATGAAATCACTACATTTGATGGGCATAAGGAATGCTCAAGAACTAACCTTTCAAGCTATCTCATCACACCCTCTAGTCATATTCCAATCTATTTATTCTCTCCTATACACAAAATAGGCATACAATGTTTAGATCACAACATTCATGAAACCAACATTTAAATAAAGAAGTAAAAACCTCACAAAAATAATATAATAATTAAATCAAATGACAAAGAAATAAAGTGAAATAAAAAATAAATACAAAATATTAAAAATCATACAAAATATGTAATAAAGTGAAATCTAAGTGGTCACAATAAAAAAATGAAATTCCAATACAAGTAATTCAAAGCCAATGAAATACTTCCTAAAATAAACTTTATATTCAAGAGAAACTAAAGTGCTAGTTTTAGAAAATAACTTAAAATGAAAACCAAATAAAAATAAAATTGGGCACAAAAATATTTTAAATGTTCACATTATGATGTTATTTATCTAATAAATCCACTCAAGGGGAGAAATAATTAATATAAGCCTCAATTAACTCTCGAAAGTAAGAGAAAAATATCACTCTTCATATGTCTCCCAAAATATTCACAAGGTTGAATGAAGTAGAATTCAAAAATGTTATTATTTTGAAATCCACTAAGGGGTAGGTGAAGGAACACATCATTCATAAAGAGATCATTATGCATGAATAGCCCATAATACCTAAGGCATTCATAGTGCACACACTTGAAATAATCAGGAAGCTACCACATGTAAAAGGAAAAAATGATTTTATATCATATGATAAGATCCAAATTTTAGCTCATAACCCTATGTAGAAAATTATAAACATAGTTCTAATCCACCCTCAAATCCCATACTTGCATCAGTACCCAAATACTAGAGTAATGATGTAGGGTTACACAACACAACACATTACTATATAAAAAAAAATTAAGTTATACATTATATGTTTTCATAGGTGCAAGTTAATTTATACAACATTTACACATGAGTTTTAAACACAATAAACATCACTAATATATTTACATTCATAAAATAATGGTTTAGATCAATAACATAATTGTCATATTTACACTACAACATGTACATTACAATTACACAATAATGTTATTTACATAGAGAGGATCCATTATTTACAAGCTTTGCTACATATACAACGATGCATGGGTTTACACAATAAGTTACAGTTATACATGTACATAAACAATTACAGTAGTTATGGGTACACATGTTTACTTTGAGATACATTGTTTACATCAGTTCACAACCACAACATAATATGATAGCACAATTTTATGGGAGAACGAGGATCTAGGTAGAATCATCAGTCTAATTGATGTATATGTCATCATAAACAATATTGTTGATAACCATCTATCACTAATGTTGTTAAATAAGTAAAAGTAAGTAGACATTATGGACTTAACGCTCAGTGCTACAATAATATCTCATGGAAATATGTATGTTTATATGCTTGATCACTTAGGAATCATAATTTATATAGTACCTATGTATAGATAAGTCTTATGAATCATTATAACTAAACTATAAGTACACAATATAGTTTTTTTTTATTGTGAAAGTTATTTGAACCAACCATATTGATATTCCTAGAGTTCATAGTGTTGAACCAATGCTTTGATACTAAAATGCCATGCCCATTTTTTTTGTACCAAAACCCTTCTATTTTTTTATCTTATTTCAATGATTCTTACTTACTAATTGAATTTTCTTAGTGGATAAACTATTATGTTATTTTTTAAATATTATCGAACTAATTTGACACACCCAATTATACAAAGAATTAGGTAATTTTTTAACTTAACTAGTTTCCACCTCAAGGCTTCCCTAGGAAGCATAATTCAAACACAATAGGATGAGTTTGTGATCTAAGGTGGTTTTATAAGTGGTTTACTCAAGTAACAGGGTCATAATAATATATTACCATGAAAATATTATAATAATAATTACTTGATTTAAAAGGGTCTTATTCACACATAACCTGATCAACACACTTAAGGGGAATGAAGTGATTTATAACATCAATCACTTTAACATAGGTTCACCACTTTAAGTCTCACCAAGGGAGGATATCAACTAAAAATACATAACACTACTCTTAAGGAACACAAGACAATAAGGCTTACTTAAATATAAACCAATATTA